>LPNX010533126.1:682235-701628 GCA_001517045.1 Pseudotsuga menziesii | reverse complement strand
CCGTTGAGCATTGCAAAACACAGAAAATCGGTGTGAAGTTCATCAAAGAGCTCATTTAAAGCTTCTCTGTACTCTTTGATTTGTCTAGAGAGTTTGGACTCGCAAAATATGAAGTCAAGACACGGCTGCGGCTGTTTTGAGCGATCGATCAACTCTTGGGCCTCTACAACTGCTTCTTCCATCCTCTTCAAATAGTTTCTCAGAGATTGAGGGGGCTTTTGTTGCTGGTGCTCGAATTGATCG
Organism: Pseudotsuga menziesii; assembly: GCA_001517045.1. Classification (NCBI taxonomy): domain Eukaryota; kingdom Viridiplantae; phylum Streptophyta; class Pinopsida; order Pinales; family Pinaceae; genus Pseudotsuga; species Pseudotsuga menziesii. The sequence continues at coordinate 701,385 of LPNX010533126.1, read as the reverse complement.
CTAATATCGCCTAAAAGGACCTTCATGCGATTTAACTGACCTTCCAGAACCTTATGGTTCTCTTCCAACTCAATAGCTTCGTCAATATGTTGGACGAGTCGAGCAATAACAGCACTCACGGTTGTGGATGCGCTTCCGGTGACAATATCCATTGCCAATTGATGCTTGCAGCAGAACAGGAGGAGTAAATGCACATGTGGCAGTATAAAGTCATTAAAGACAAACAACAGCTGGAGGCTTATCTACCAGTCTTTGAACTTTTCAAAGATCATTATTCTCGTGATATATTTAGAATTAATTCAATGATTTCATTATTCAAGTCACTTGGCATCAGAAGAGAAGAAAATACACAGGTGGAGACAGAAGTTAAACAAATTCCAGATTTGCCAGTAAACCCAGTGATTCGAGAGACTTTACAGTTTGTCCCAGATTTTGTGGCTGAGATTTGGTTTTCATAATGATTATTTTAGTTGTTTGTTAGCAACGGGCTGGAGCCATATCTGCTATATATTGTGTAAATTATGACAGAGAAAAGGGGGGTTCGAGCTTGGAGACTTTGGCCTATGTCTGATTGCTAGTTTAATAAAAATCACAGTTTTCTCTTGCTGTTGTACTCAGATTTTGTTACCCATTGTTATTCTGCACTCTGTTGGATTATTTTAGCTCATGCTCATTATTTGATGGAGGAAATTCTTGATGCTTAGTATAGCCCTGCATGATGTATGTACTTGGTTGTATAAACCCTGCAAACTTGATGTATTTGGTTGTCTGAGCATTATTCTATATGTCTGTCCTATTATTGATCATTTGATGTACATTTTCTAAGAGCACTGGCTCATTAAATTATTTTGATTAGCAGTCTTTCATTTGTGCCATTCTTGTATCCCCTCGATCCACTTATTGAAAGTAAATGAAATTCTAAGTTACCAAGCATACTCAGCCATAACCACTGAGTAGTTTCTTGGAGAGCTAACATGAACTCAACTTGGGGGCACCAGAGTTAAATGCTATGACTAAAAGTGTAGCCCATGTTACTATCGACTTTTCTGCATTGCTACTGTACGAGGTATATTCCATTCAAAATTCCATAGTCACATAAATGAAGGTGAAGGAAGGTACATTGGTTAATAAATTTATGGAATTGAACAAGAATGTTAATAAGATGAAGAAAAAAGTCAAGGAAACATAGAAAAAATACAAAATCTGGGAGGAGGACAGGCACCGGCTCGACACAACTGTAACACTTGCTTACAACAATTTCACAGTCGTAGGCATAACACATGAAATGGTTTCAAAATCCAAGGTATTTCAACTTTGAAAAATAGCAGAGCACCTCTGCAAAAAGGTCACAGAGTTGGAAGCATAGGTTACACCTAGTACACCCCTAGAGGTAATGGAAGAAAGAAGGAAAACAACACCATAGGTTGCGTAGAAGATCAAAGAAGCAGAGGCACTATGTGCCAAGGTATTCGAGCAAGTTTCTGAGATGTGGGAAGCATTGATCGATGATGGAGAATTAGAAAAATTCATAGAGAGGTTGCACATTGCTGAGATAGAGGTGAACCAAATGAAGAATTGGATGAAGAAACTACCCTTAGCAGAGAAAATGGCTAAGGCTTCTAAGATGAAAAATGTATAGAAACAAGTCGCAATTATGTGAACGCAACAACAGAAGCGCACTAATAGGGTAGAAAAATTAGAGGTAGAGGCTGAAATAGTTACAAGCATTATTCAACCTATACACCAGAAAGTGTAATGGGAACTAGAGTAAGAAGGACTTACAACGTCAGAACACATCAGTCCTAACCTTGTGGAGAATTTGAAGAAGAAAGAAGTAGACGTACAGGAGGAGACCGCGCAAATAGTGAAAATATTAAGGATTTTTAAAGTAAGGTCGTCATAATAGAAGTTTTAGACTAGTGTGGCTTAGGATGAGCTACAGGTGAGTGTTGGGAGCCTGTTGACAATAAGAAAATATAGGAATAATTCAGAATTCAAATATAATTCTACTCGAGAATATGAAGAGTCTGGTCACATTACAGACTTAGCTGAGATGGAGGAAGAAGAGTTGTGAAAAAAGCAGCTCTGGAAGTTTTTCATTACACCAAAACCTACAGATGTTGATGAACATTTGAAACCAAGCATAAGTCCTTATCATCAGGATTGGTGATTAGGCCACCTATTTATACTCCCAAAGGTGCGGTGGTTATACCATGCAGTTGTATTGATACTCCAAGATCCCCACTTTGACGTAGCTCAAGGAAATTGAACCTAAGACCTCAGCTCTGATACAATGTAACGTTTGTCATTACACCAAAAAATGCAGATGTTGATGAACATTTGAAACCATGTACAAGTACCTATCATCAGGAGTGGTGGTTAAGCCACATTTTTATATGCCCAAAGGTGCGGGGGTTATACTATCTGGTTATACCGATACTCCAACACAGTTAAATTATTGAACCATCGATCTATAGGAAAATTAGAGTAAATGAGAGGTGGAATTGTGGAGTGGAATATCAAGAAAAATATACATCGAACAAGACAAATTTGATCAGTAAATTACAACAATAATATTCATTAATCCAGCAGTAATACAACAGTGTTACAATAAAGAGAATTTGAATCATGTGTATAAGATTCGAATCTACCAACTAAACCTGATTGACTGGCTCATTGAGAGTGTCTAAATCACTACATGGGAGCCACTATTCTAACTACTCATGTCTAAATTTGTCCGACAATTAGTTAAACTAGTTAAACCAGTTAAACTGAAGAGGTAGGTGGCAGAAAATGCCACTTCCCCATGCATACATGAAAAACTTGTGCTAGCCTAACTGAAAGTGATATAACTAAAGGTTGACTTAGCATAAATTACTACCTAACATAACCAACTAATGGAGGTTGTTGGTGGCACTTAGAGTGGCACCTATATTGTAGGGATTGGTTCAAAGGTGCATCAACTCATGCATGAACATGCAGTAAGTGGAATTTAACCTCTACATGTGTTCCCCACACTCTAGTACAGTAATAATTTCTCCCTAAGTTAGGAAATAGTATCAATTAAACTATTTTTTTCAAGGGACGATTAATTAATCCTAACACCCCCCCCCCTTAATCCTAACTTGGACAACTTTGGGCCCTTGCAACTAGGCCAAAATTCACCCATACAATCTAAAAGATATAAAATAAACTTAATAAACTTAAGGAAAGTGGGGAAAACCTCATGGGAACCCCCCCCCCCCACCCCTCCCCCTCAAAATAAGCAGTGAATCAGGAAAACAAGCTATAATTAAGAGGAAATTTTCCTCTTTGGGAAAAAAGTTGTAAAATTTTGCTGCAATTTGTAGCTTATGTATCAAACATGCAGAATCGTGGTTCTTCTATGCATCAACATCTTGGGGATGTGCATGTGAATATTTCCATGTCCTTGCAATATGTTGAATGTTTCTTTTGTCTCTTCTTTCATGAGGAATGGAATGATCCATCTTGTTCTTCAGTCGGCCAAACTATGGATCATTTGCTATCATCAAGTAGCATCTTCCTGGAAGTTTGTTACACCACTTTGTAGGTAGAGGAGCTGTGTGAGAGTGTAATATAATCATTTTGATACCAGGACCTATTTTTTCTTCTATCATTTGGATCCCCAGCACATCCCCAACATCATTCCTAGTTTCTTCAATGAGATTTTCAACCCATTTAGGCTTCTGATTTGGAATAGGAGCTGGATATGGATCATCTTGAGGTACAATATCAATATCAAGATCATGCTGATATTGTTCCTCATCTTCTAAAACTGAAATATTAGACAACATATCATTATCTGCAAATGGACATGTAAGATAGTTTATACCTCCCCTTTCGAATGGTTGTTGAGATTGTGCTGGAGCTGAGTATGGAAGAAAGTGTGGGAATTCATATGCCTTGGAGGCATGGTCTACAACACCCTTCGATATAATATTCCTAGTTGAGATATATGAGATCTCTACTGATTTAGGACCAAATACAATTTTCTTTGGAGAGCCAAGATGTGTCATTTGATAAATAAATAACAAATTTGCTACAAGAGAGGGAACATAGAGTACATTCTTGAACTCACCATATTGGATTTTTATAGAACCTCTACCTGCTGCTGGGATCTATGAATTATCCCCCATATGAGTGATATCCTTATGAGATATTTAGAGGGGAGAAGGATTGTCTAGAGGAAACCATGTGGTTGGATGCTCCAGAATCTATCAAATAAGCCTTCAATGGAGTGAGGCTTGCCTTCAAGGCATGGAACCTCTCATGATCTTATGACAGTTCTCTAGCATCAAATTTATTTGATCATTGTGGAAGGGAAATATTGTTATGTTTAAGGAGTGTTGACAGTTGGTTGATGGTCTTCTTCATTCAGTGGCTCTTTGGATGAAAGCCTCCCATATAGTAGGGACATCTAGTCTTCTCAAATTTATTCTTTTTCTTGGAACCTAAGGCTCCATCGGAAGATATATGATTCTCCTTTGGCTTCAAATCAGTGACTTTGGGCTCTTTTCCTTTGTGCTTCCATATTTCTTGCACATTGTTTTATTATGACATCAAGAGTGCTTGATTCCTATAGGTTTGAATCACTCCCATCTTAACCAATTTATCTTGCTCTTGTATTAAGGACTCAACAAGAGCATCTAGAGAAGACATATTCTGTTTGAGGATGGAATCTCTTATGGAATGGAATGTAGAGACAAAGACTGAGTACTCAGAGCCAATATTTCTCAGTACATACAAAACAAGCTACTCATATTTCCTCTCTAATCCACATTGTTTTCATTGTAATACTAGTGACTTGTATTTTGTAAAGGATTGCTGACTAGATTCGAAACTGCTGAGCTGTAAAGAAATGAACTCATTCTCCAATATGTTCCCTCAAAGCTCATCATGTTTTTGAAACAAATATTCAAGATTTTACCAATATTCCTTCGGATTCCTTAGTCCCTTAAGGTGGAACAAAATATCTCGAGAGATGAGTGCACATGAAGCCGAAAGCCACATCAAGTTGATTGAAAAATTTGTTCTTCTCAACATACTGTCGAGGCTCAGTTTCTATGCTTGTAGTCATGGCTAAGCTTGTGCAAGGATACCTGCATATCTTCCCTCCAATCAGAATAGTTGAAGGGTGTAAGGATTCAGGGTATGAGAGTTGAAGAATCCATCTTTCTTATGCTGAAATAGTCAATTCCTTAAGAATCTACGTAGGTACCTGCAAATTACACTACAAAACCAAAATCAATTCGCAATCATGTCAGTTTAAAGCATTTCCACCTCAACATGTACACTTTCTTAGAGCCTGTCACACTTGGATAGACTTCTCTGAAAAAAATTCAGAGGGAGCAAGGATATCATTCCAGGATTTATGTGGAAACTCAGCTGCTTCCTGTGTACAATGGAGATCGGACACATTAGGGGAATTTTGAGGTCTAAAATGGGCCTCCTAAGAGATATAATAAAATATGTACAAATAAAATATTATGAGTTTGTCATTTTGTGGGGAAGATATAATTACAACTCACAATTTACACTACAATATATGTAACTATGGTTGAGTTAAATTGAAAAAATATGTACAAATAAAATTAATAAAAAATAATCTTTGATATCATTAGAAGTATCAATACTTTTAATATATACATATACTAAAATAAAATTTGTACTTATTTATGTAATAAAGTAAAGTACATTATGTATATAAATAAAATAAAGTAAAATACTTTAATTTTGAAATAAGAATTTAAGTTAAACTTTTATATATCTATATTAGTCTATATATATATATATATATATGGGGAGGGGGCAAGATGGAGCTCTGCAGAGGGAGCAGCTGCGGGGGCGAGGAGTAGAAAGCAAGAAGGGTGCAGTTTTAATTTTTTTAGAAGGATGAAGATCAGAGATCTATTAAGAAGAACAAAAGAGGAGCAATCATGTACTCAGACATGGTGGATTATGAGGAGGATAGGGAGTACGGACCCATATTCTTCTCCCAGGAAGAAGTGCAAGAAAATCATGCGACGAGGAGTTCATTGGAGGGTGATAAGACAGCCGAGGTTAATCCCACCATAATCAATCAACGTAGTATTGAGGATGACGAAGTGAGAGTGTAGTGTAGTGCTAAGGGTGATGAAGCAAGAGTACAAGACAACACGAATGTATTGAAATCTTCCATAAAAAGACAGTGTGGAATGAAACCAAGGCACGGGAGCCCAGAACTAATCGTGGGCAAAGACATATCATTGGAACAAATTCTAGATTATCTTGCTCATGCATTAGTAGGGAGGTTCAGTGGGAATTCAATGACCATAGCATCCTTACATCAATGGATTGATGCAAACAAGAGCAACTTGCTAGGATACGAACCAACCTTTTACTCCTTGTCGCAAGGCTGGATTTCGATTAAGCTATACAGTATTGAGGATAACAAAAAAATCCTTAAACATAATTAGAATTGGGGCCCGTCCAGATTGATCCTTAAGAAGTGGACCATTGATTTCAATGCATACAAGGAGCTGCATAACATTCAGAAGGTGTGGGTCATCCTCCCAGGACTACCGATAGTTTTCTGGGAAGCACAAGTTCTGGAAGTGATTGGAAATAGGTTGCGGAAGTTCATATCTTTGGACGAAAATTGGGAGGAAAAGTTGGACCACAGATGTGCCCGAATTTTTGTGGAGATGGATCTGAGGAATGGTCTATATGAGGAGTTAAACATAGTAATGCATGGTAGCACCTGGAGGCAAAAACTTGATTACTGGAAAATACCTTTTAGGTGTTTTAATTGCAGGTAGCTAGGCCACATACAAAAGGACTACGTGAAGGTGGCAACAAAACCTATATATAAGAAAATATGGATAAAAAAGGACAGACAGCTAAACATTGGAAGTGATACAAATGGTTTCAAGGATAAGGATCAGAATGAGAAGCAACCAATGCAGAGCGCATAGGAAATCAAATCCATCAATGAGGAAGTTTTAACATAAATGTTAGAGAACATTCAGGCTTAGGAAGACACCCAGAAAGGCCCAATAGTCAACTGCACAGACAAAGGGAAAAACATGGATAGGTCATTGTAGGAGGGTGAGGACATGAAAAAGATAGAAACAAAAGAAGCTAAAAAGGACAAAGACTGAGTGGAGAAAGGTCAATTTAGCAGACCATCAAACTCCAGGACATAAGAGGAAGAAAGTGAGTAGTAGGACAAAGGTACTCCTCTCTATCCTACTGAGCAAGTCTCGTCTCCTTCTTTCTCTTCTACAAAAGATAAATTAAAATCAAAGAAAGTAGAATTTACAAGAACATATGAACTTAGACCTCGAAACACTGTAGTAGACCAACAATTGGAAGGGCTCTCAACAGGTGTATTGGCCCTAAACCCAACTCAAAAACCCAAAATGCGAAGGAAAACTCTGCTTTCCAAGGCTCAGTTTCAAGGAGCAATAGATGTAAAACAAGGAAAGCAAACCACACTCAAAAGGGTGCTTAGAGTATTAGCCCCTGGTGGGGGCTCCTGATGTTGATTTTGTCTCTCAACTCAAGAGGGATAGGGGGAACCTAAAAAAAAAAATGCCCTCAAAAGGTTGTTTCACAACCACAAAGCGTTAGTCATAATGATACAGGAAATGATGCTTGAAGGGAAGAGAGCAAAAGAAATAATCAGAGGTCTACTCAAAAACTAGGAAATGGAAATCCTGGACGTAGTAGGGCATTTGGGAGGTCTGATAATAGCATGGATCCCAACCATGGAAAACATTGAATCAAGAAACATGGAATTAGTTCTAGAAACAAATCTAAAGAACCAGGAGACAGGAAGTGTTTTCACCTTCCTAAACATATATGGCCCTTTCTATGATAGGAAGAGTTTCTAGGAAAATCTCAGGATGGAAGGAGTTCTGAATAAACCAAACATTATAGTGGGAGGAGACTTAAATTTAACCATTTCCTCAAATGAATACTGGGGTGAAAATTCCAAGCAAGATTCTTTGGCCCCTTATTTCCTCAATTTATTTGAAAAGGAGCACCTGGTGGATGTGGTCCCTTTAAAAATGAAACCCACATGGCACAACAAAAGAGGTGGCTCATAGGAAATCTCCAAAAGGCTTGAGCAATTCTTGATTAATTAAGATATGCTAAATAAAAACCTAATTATAAAATCCTCAATGGAAACAGAAGGAAGTTCAGACCACAGACCAATCTCATTATTGATTACCCCTCCTGAGAAGAATCCTCCATCCCCATTCAAGCTCAATCCTCAGTGTCTGGAAGACAATCAGTACAGAGAGGAAATCTTAGAAGCATGGTAACCTTTAAGACATGCCCCAAACTATAGTGTAATGCAACAATTTGCAGATAACCTAGCTAAGGATAAGAAAATCACTAAAGAATGGGACAAAAAACACAAGGCCTCTCTTCAAAAAGAACTTAAAGAAAAGAAGGAGAATATAGGGGAAATCTATATGAAGAATGAGGTAGGGGTCTTCAACAGAGAGGAATTGGAAAGGCTGAAAGAACTTGAGAAAAAAAAAGGATAGATTACTAGAAGAGGAATAAAAAATTCTAAGGCTCAAAAGTAAAGCCATATGGCTCGAAGCTAGGGATAAAAACACAAAGTTCTTTCACAATTTCGCTTTGCACAGGAGGAACATTAACACAATCTGTGAAATAAGAAATCAAGAAGGAAACCTAGTACATTCATTTAAGAAAAAAGCTGCAGCAAGAGTGAGCTTTTTCCAAAACATTTTTAAAGAACCAGAGGGATGCCCTATCCAGGAGATACTTGAAGTCCTAAGTTTATTCCCAAGGATGATTATTGAGGAAATGAATGAAGAATTGACTAAAGAAATTTTAGAAGAGGAAATAAGGCACACCCTCCAGACTTTGCAAAGAGGAAAAAGGATAGGGCCAGATGGATTTACAGTGGAATTCTACCTAGGGTTTTATGAGGCACTAAAAAAGGATATATTGGAAGTGGTTAGAGAATCACAAAAGTCGGGGAAAGTCCTGGGGAGCTTAAATTCCACCCTATTAACACTGGTACCAAAAAAACAAAACCCTACATCTTTTGACGAATTCAGACGCATATACTGTTGCAATATGATATATAAAATCATAGCAAAAGTTCTAGCTTTGAGACTCAAACCAGTACTCATTAAAATCATAAATGAGGAGCAATTTGTTTTTTTAAACAATAAGGAAATTCATGATGTTGTCTCTCTGGCCTAGAAGACAATTCATACCATCAAAAAGGAAAAAAGAACCTTTTCTTTGAAGCTATATTTATCAAAAGCATATGACAGGGTGGGATGGACTTTTGTAAGACTCTTGATGATAAAAATTGGTCTTGCTCTAGAGGTTGTCGAATGGGTAATGGGATGTTTACAATCTACTTCTTATGCAATAATAATCAATGGATCACCATCCAATTTTTTCATACCAACCAGAGGAGTAAGGCAGGGATGCCCTTTATCCCCATTTATTTTCTTGCTGGTAGCAGAGGCTCTGAGCAGAATTGTCCTTAAGGCTAAAGAATAAGGAAAAATAAAAGGCATTAAGGTCTCAGGGACAAAGGAATTCACCCATACACTCTTCGTGGATGATGTGCTACTATTTGGAGAAGGATTCATAAGTAATATGGAGGTCGTGAAAGAAATGATAGACAAATACACAAAAGCCACACGGATGGTAGTAAATATCAAGAAATCAAATCTCATCCACAATGAGATCCTGACAGAAACAATTCAGAGAACAAGAGAGCTAATACAATACCAAATAACCCCAGTACAATAAGGGTTCAGATACATAGGTTTCACTTTGAAGCCAAACTTCTATTATTTTCAAGATTGAATTTGGCTTGTAAAAAAACTAAAAACAGGATAAGCTTATGGGCAATTTTTTTTTTATCCAGAGGAGGAAGATTAATCCTGTTGAAAACAGTACTTCATAGTATCCCAATATATTGGACCTCAATAGCATACATTCCAAAGGGAATCTTAACTAAGATCAGAAAAATGTGCTTCTCGTTCCTATGGACAGCCAACAAGAAATCCGAAGGCATCCCACTTGCAAAGTGGAAAGTGTTAGCAATGCCAAAAGAGATAGGGGGATGGGGCATTAAAAACTTGGAACTCTTCATCAAAGCTTTAGCTGCTAAGACAATGCGGAGATGCATACAAAACCCATAGTCCCTTTGGGGTAGAGTAATCATATCAAAATATTGCCCTGCAAAAATTATTACTGAATGGATGAGAAGCCCTTATAAAACTCACAAAAATAGATCAATAGGGTGGAAGGCAATGACAATGGCCTATCCGCTAATTGGAAAATGGACAGCATGGAAAATCAGAGATGGAAACAAAGTTAGAGTGGGTGAAGACTCGTGGTCTGGCACTAGTGGACATTACAGACTCTCATCTCAGTTAATTCAACACCTTAGATCAAGGAGAATTGTAATAATAGCAGATGCATGTTGCAATCCTAATGCAAGAGGGCGAGGGCAGTGGAAAACATCTGAAAACCTTGAGCTGTCAAATGAACTCGCAAAAGAATGGAATAAATACATCAACTTGATAGTGGCCAATTTCATCCATCTGGGGACAGAACTGAATAAAATGGTATTTACAAAAAACCCGAAGACCGGCCAATACACAACAAAACTTGGATATCTCGCAGCTTTTGAAGAGAAAAAAGGGGAAGAAAAGAAGTGGTGGTGGAAAAAACTTTGGTGCATATAGAGCCCCATAAAAAATTTGATCATAGCATGGCTAGCCCTATCGAATAAATTATTGACATGGGAAATGATTCCAAAATGAGGAATAAAAGGACCAAGCTTATGTGCTTTATGCATATCATATGTTGAAACCACCGCTCATTTATTCAAACTCTGTCCATATGCGGGCATCGTGTATGGAAAGGAGCAGTGGACAAGCTAATTGTAGACATAACACATAAAAGAACACTTACAGCTCTAGAGGAAAGAACCAAAGACTGGTGGAATATCCAAAGGGTATGTGCTTATGAAGCATTTCTGATTCTTTTCATTTTCAGTATATGGGAGGCAAGGAACAGAGCTATTTTCAACAATTCATGGACACCTCATGATATAACTATATCACTATTAATAAGCAAGGTTCAAGAAACCAAAAGGGACGTAGCCACTACCAAAACAATAATAGTCAAAGCCCCAGAGATAAATAGAGAAATACCATGGGCTTTCTTCGATGGGGCTAGCCAAGGAGAACCTCTTTTAGAAGGAGCGGGAGTAGTCATCAATATCACAGCAAATAGGAAGATAAGGATAAAATATGCTATGGGTCAGGCCATGAACAACAGGGATGAATTGACAGCATTATGGGAAACTATGAAAGTGGCATACAGTAATCGGATACAAGACATTCAAATCTTTGGGGATTCCAAAGTTGTCATAGATTGGGAAAATGGAAGGAACAATATTCAGGTCCCTTATCTCCAACACTTGTTGGCAGAAATTCAGCACTTGAAAACAATGTTTAGAAAGATCTCTTTTATACACATATACAGATAAGTGAATGAAGAAGCAGAACTCCTCTCAAAACAAGCTCTGGCTATTCAATTGGGGTTATTAGAGATTGCAAAAACAGCAGAAGGAACTTCAAATATCAGCTTTGAAATGATATAGGAGGAAAAGAATGCGCCAGACTAAAGAATTTTTGTGAACAAAACTTTCTGTTTTTTTGAAAACAGCGAACGAAGATTGTTTTGGCTAAGAGAAAGAAGCGGAAATGAAAACTATATAGATTAGGGATAAGATGGATCAGTCTTGTGACCGCTCAGGGGTAGAATGGAATGTAAGCTCGAGAGAGCAGTTCATATTTATTCTATGAATAAAAGATCTTTTTCTTTGGGAAATATATATATTAGAGTTTAAGCAAATAAATTTTAAATAAATTAAAAATCATAAATATTACTTTAGTTTAATTTAACTAAAAGTTAATCTACATATATTTAAACATTAAATTTAAATTTATAATTAAATTTATTTATTATAAAAATATTACATCTTATAAAATATTTAATATATTATAACGTATTTTTATAAATGATTTAATTTAATATATCATAAATAAATAAAATATATATTGAAATTATATAATATATTATAACTAAGATATATTAATCACATATTAGTTAGGTAAAAAGTTGTAAATATGAGAAAACTAATATTTTATGAGTTTAATATACTAAATTCTTATTTAATATAACATTTGTCATCCATCTTATATTCATCACCACATGTCCATTATATCAAATCAAGTACGTAGGTAATAATTCAAATTTTGAATTCTAGTTTTGGTTTTTGGTTTTAATAATATAATTTATATTACAATATTCATTATCAATATCTATTATATCAATCAAGTACGAATGTAATAATTTAAATTTTGAATTCGATTTTTTTAAATAATTTAATTTATATTAAAAAAATTTAAAGTACTTTATTTTTTATTTGATAGGTACATAGTCGTATTAATTATATAAATATTATATTCGAGTGTTTTATGACTATTTTTCTATTGAGTATGGTTAGTTATGAATTTGCATCCACTATTTAGCATTTGACAAGTATCTCTAACTCTAGCGATGCCACCTCAACTATAAAAGATGATGTCATTCTTTAGAATATGATTGGTTCTTTTAAAGTTTATTTTGATAGTATATTTTTTGTTTTGAGGCCCATTGTAGACCTCAAAGTTCCCCTAATGAGACTTGCTACTAGCCTGAACAAGGCTCTGAAACCATGTTAAATTATTGAACCATTGATATATAGAAAAATGAAAGCAATCGAGAGGTAGAATTATGCACTGGAATATGAAGAACAATGTACACTAAACAAGAAAAATTTGAGACAAATGTGATAAGAATTGATAAGTAAACTACAACATTAATATTCATTAATCCAGTAGTAATACAATAGTGTTACAATACAGAGAATTCAAATCATGTGGATAAGATTCGAATCTACCAACTAAACCTGACTAACTGGTGAATTGAGAGTGTCTAAATCACTGCATGGGAGCCACTAGTCTAACTCCTAATGTCTAAATCAATTCGACAATTAGTTAAACTAGTTAAACTGGTTAAATTTATGAGATAGGTGGAAAAAGGATCCACTTCCCCATGTATCCATGCAAAATTGATGCTAGTTTAACTAAGAGTGATCTAACTAAATGTAATTGAATGTTGACTCATCATAATCGACTACCTACCACAACCAACCGATAGAGGATGTTGGTGGCACTCACAGTGGCTCCTATACTGTAGGGATTGGTCTTAAATACACATTAACTCATGCATGAAGATGAAGTAAGTGGCAGTTAACCTCTATATGTGTTCCCCACACTCTAGTACAGTAATAATGTCTCCCTAAGTTAGGGAATATGATCAATCAAACTATATTTGGTCAAGGGATGATTAATTAATCCTAACACAAAAAATATTTTATACTTGTGTAGCTGAGGACGAGCCACATGCGAGGATTGTTGGCCCTAAGAAAATATATGTAGAATTTAGAATTCGATCATAATTCTGCTCGAGAATATGAAAAGTCTGGTTTCACGATAGAGGAAGCTGAGAAGGATGAAGAAGATCTGCGACAAAATCGGTCATGGAAGAAGAATTGCGACATAAAAAACCGTGGGAGATGAGTCCACGACTAAATATGACAGCCACGATGGAAGGAACCACCACAGAAGAAGAGTACAACAGTTGAAAATGACAACTTGATTTGTCATGGGTAAGAAGCCAGTTATAATTGTGCATCCTTTGGGATTAAAACATCTTTATAATGTTGGGTTGATAGTGCTTACTGTATGTATAAATTAATGCACAAAAACTATGAATGACATCCTGTTAGCTAAATAAAATAGAGTTAGTTGATTATGACATGTAAGATCCTATAAAAGGGAGAACCCAAGTCATGTGTGGGTTGGTCTCTAAGTATCGGTTGGATTTGTCTTAGAAGATTTGAAGAGTTGTAGAGAAGAGAGTCGATCCAGGCTGTGTGCAGATCAATGGTAAAGTGAAGGAGCAAAAAACTTCAAACACCTAAGACTAGAGAGCATGATATGAGAGAAGTCTGTATATATTATAGAGAAGATCAAGAACAGAGTTTGCAGTTGAGTGTGCAGAAGAAAGGCCTATATATTTCTAATTCCAGATGAAGAGCGCATCGTGTTTTCCTAGATGGGTTTGCACGTTAAATGTTATCTCAATGTGCTTTTGATGAATATGTCTACATTAAATGAATGTATGTTGTGAATAATTAGGTCTTAATAGATTGAATAACATTTGTTTATGAATGAGTTCTTATATGCATGGATCGCAGTATTGATAGATAGAATTTGCGCTAAATCTTTATATCATTGTTGTAATATATGTTGGCGTACAAGTAGAGTAATTTATTGAATGAACACAATAAGAATAAAGAATACACCCCTAGCTTCAGTCAAGCAAGATAGTATCATTTCATTAAAGAAGAAATCCCCAGGGCTGATGCACAATCATGGACTCCTTTAAAGACACTTTAGATGCCACATAATACTAGAAAAACCTGGAAACTTTGACTTTAGGTGACAATCAGGGGTACTTCCATAACTTATTTGAAGATGGAGTAAGAATACAAAAGATAGGTAATTGAATCAAATTTCATAATATATAGCATTTATGCAGACAAAATGTCTATAAATGATTATAAAATTAGTTTCCATGGAATTGGGTTTTCAAATTTTCAGCACATCTTAACATATATGTTTGTGCAGGTGCAGCAATATATGAGGTAAATGATGTCAATTTGGGATAAAATATTACAAACATATAAATGACATATGGACCTAGTGAAGCACTATTTTATTTAGAATTTTTCACGAATTATTTATTATTATTATTAATTATTGAAGTCAGAAAATCTTGAAATGAAAATGTTATGTGCGGGTGCAACACTTTAGCAGAAAAAATTAATGAAATCCTTGATTTCTATATATAATATCATAGATATTAATCTCGTCTAGTGCACCATATAGTTTTATTGGGAACTTGTGATGGAAATCAAAAGTTATATAAAAAATAATCGATGTATCTATTTTCGAAAAATGGTGTGTGTCATTTAGAAAAATAATAATAAATAAATAAAACATATTATTGAAGGAAAAAATTACATATTTAGAATCATAAGATCGTGTTGGAGTAGGGTCTCGCAGCTACAGAAGAAGCTGCGAGTTTTGGCGGAGAGGTAATTTTTGGCGGAAAGAAGATAAGACAGAGCTACGACGCCGTAGCACGGTTCCAGCTGCAAAGCAGAGCCGAAAACCATGACTTTTTGAGATACAAAAGTCAAAGAAAGGCAACGGTACCTGAGCGGCCGAGAAGGGAGAGCTCACCCACTGCATTGAAGGCAGCGGCGGAAGACAGGAGGGCTCAACGACCCTCATAAAGAAGAAGGAGCAACAAGGCTCAAGCATTGAAGGCGAAGGACAGAAGCGTGAAGCGGTGCATAGTACCCATGATCAGTGCCGGGAATCATGGAAGACTACAGAGAGCTGTGGTGTGACAGGAAGTGGCTACCTCAAGGATAGAGAGGACCGACTGTCACTAGTTAGGTTTTGGGTTACTGTTGGGACAGGCCCACAGTGCTGTAATGGCACGACCTTCGGGCTACCTATATAAAGATGTAATTTTGTATTGTAAAGGGTTAGCTAGTTGGTTAGATAGAGAGACAGTCGTGATTGAAGCCGGCAATAAGGATAAGTAGACTGTCGTAAAAGCCGAGCTCTGGTTCTGGTTCTAGCGGTAGCAATGTTACTAAAACCAGTAGCCGGCTTGTAGAGCATGCATGTAACGATCCGCAGGGATCGACTGAGAGGGAAGAGTATGTTGTAAGAGAGACAGCATAAAGGTAGAGAAGAAATATCTAGGAGAGAAGATCTTGAGCTGCACATGAGGCGCAGCAGAACTGTGTTTGCCTTCCCTTAAGCTATAATAGAGAAGCACAGTTTTGTGGATGTAACTCCCATCCTGGGGGTGAACCACGTTAAAATCCCGTGTTCTGTGATTGATTTGCATATTGTGTTTATTTGCTGCATCTATCCGATTATGTTATGCAATTTGCTTACAGTTGATGTATGAATGAGTTGTTTAGTTACAGCACTATAGGAAGATATATACAAGTTGAAATCCTTGGCACGTCGTATAAGGGCTACTTATGCTTGCCTTAGATAGTTAATTAATCACAGTAAGACAGTCTGGGTATTAGGTCTTGCGCGTCGACACGAACAATGCTAAGTGCGCTAAGCCGCGGTTGGAGGGTATCGCAAGAAGGTGATACCGTACCGGTAGAGGAGCTGTGGTGCGCGACTCCGTGGGTTGAGGACTTAGCGTTGAACAGGAGTTTCGTGTCGCACGGTGCACGGCGATGCGGTGAGATTGGGACTATTGTGAGAAGGAAGAAGTCGTGCGACGAGAGAAGAACCTGCGTGATGCGCACAAGGGTAGAGACGCTGCGGCTAGAAGAGCTGCGCGACGAAGGGATTGTGCGGCGTGAGCAAGAAGTTGCGCGACGCATAGACACAGAGGGAGATCTTGCAGCCAGAAGAGCTGCGAGCCACTAGTAGGATTGCCACAGAACCTAGTCCAAGACGCTTGAGTCCTTGTCCAACCCATTAGAATCACTTCGGGTGAGACTTCAGGCCGATGTGCGGTCTGTCGCCGAAAGGGCCAGTGAGCTAGGGGTGTTGTTGGTTGATTATAGTAAACCCGGGTCTACCCATGCAATCAACAGATCGTACTCTACAACATTCTAAATTTTTATAAAAAAATATTGTGTCTGTCATAGCAAAACATGCCATCAAAACTGAGCATGTTGATAGAGTTCTAAAAGACAAGCAATAGCCCTAGTTTATTTGTCCTAGCCAATAGGTTTAGTAGTACGAAGCTATTTCCAAACATAATGCCAAACCTTATTTCCACCGATTTTTTTAATTTAAAAAAAATGCAAATGTGTTATAGCTTATTCATATCGCATATGCGCTATATCGCATATGCGATATAGCGCATATGCGATATAGCGCATATGCGATATGAATAAGCTATAACACATTTGCATTTTTGTTTAACTAATTTGGTGCAAGAGTAAAAAAGAGTAATGACATCCTTATCCCATTATCATTCCATTTAGATTCCCAATATTCCATCCAGATGGTCTATGGGGTGGCTCATGGCCCAACATTACATTGGTTAAGAAGGGGGGGAGTCAAAGGAGGGAGAGGGAGGTGTAGAGGGAATCATGGGAGGGAGGGATGGGTAGGGGACATATATGGGGGGGATGAAGGGAGGAGATATATAAGGGGAAGGGAGGGATGGATGTCGGAGATATATGAGGGGGGGACAGGAGAGATATGAGGGGTGGACGGTTGTTCATCGATGTCTGCAAATGTACGGTCCATAGAATAGAATAGATCATATGGTACCAAGAATCTTCAAAAAAGTGTGTGTCCATCAGTGTAATGATTGTTTATATGTGTATTAAATAATTCAACGGTTTTAAGATTTAGTAAAGTATTTATAGTAAGCGGGAGAAATCTCATTACTATCATCATCATCATCATCATAATCATCATCATAGCCATAGTCATCGTGATCATCATCATCGTGGTCATCATAATCATCATCATCATCATCATCACCATCAATTTTCATCATCATCGCCATCATGATCATGATCATCATCACCATAATCATCATCCTCATCATCATCATCATCACCATCACCATCATCATCATCCTCATCATCATCATAGTCATCATAATCATTGTCATCCTCCTCCTCCTCCTCCTCCTCCTCATCATCATTGTTCATCATCACCATTCCATTGCAAATGCTTGAAAATAAAACAAAGCAAAGTTTCAACTAAACCTATAATCATCATCATCATTTTTCCTCATCATCATCGTCATCATCATCATCCTCATCCTCATCCTCATCCTCATCCTCATCAACATCACCATCATTGTTCATCATCGTCGTCATCGTCATTATCATCATCATCATCATCATCCTCATCTTCATCCTCATCATCATCATCGTCATCCTCATCGTCATCGTCGTCGTCATCATCATCATCATCATCATCACCCTCATCCTCATCCTCATCATCATAGTCATCATCCTCCTCATACTCATCATCACCATCATTGTTCAACATTGTCGTCATTGTCATCATCATCATCATCACCCTCATCCTCATCATCGTCATCATAGTCATCCTCCTCCCTCCTCCTCCTCATCACCATCATTGTTCATCATCATCATCATCGCCATCATCATCATCATCCTCATCATCATCATCATCATCTTCACCCTCATCCTCATCATCATCATCATCATCATTACCCTCATCCTCATCCTCATCATCATAGTCATCATCCTCCTCCTCCTCATCATCACCATCATTGTTCATCATCATCGTCGTCATCATTATCATCCTCATCATCATCACCATCATCATCACCCTCATCCTCATCATCATCATCATCATGGTCATCCTTTTCCTCCTCCTCCCCATCACCATCATTGTTCATCATCATCATCGTCGTCATCATCATCATCATCATCATTGTCATCATCATCAACATCATCATCATCATGGTCATCCTCCTCCTCCTCATCATCATCACCATCATTGTTCATCATCATCATCTTACTCATCCTCCTCCTCTTCCTCATCGTCACCATCATTATTCATCATCATCGTCGTCATCATCATCATCATCATCCTCATACTCATCATCATCATCATCACCCTCATCCTCATCGTCATTGTCATCCTCCTCCTCCTCCTCATCATCACCATCATTGTTTATCGTCATCGTCATTGTCATCATCATCACCATCATCATCCTCATCGCCATCATCATCATCATCACCACCATCCTCATCATCATCATCATCATGATCATCACCATCATCACCATCATCATCATTGCGCCGAGAGGCGCTCTACAGCCCAGTATGGGGGAGATCTTGTCACGTGATGTCACGTGATGTAATGTGATGTAACGTTACTAACATGTCGGCAAAAAATAATAGTGAAAGTAA
>LPNX010533126.1:597845-681980 GCA_001517045.1 Pseudotsuga menziesii | reverse complement strand
GTAATGTTACTAACATGTCGGCAAAAAATAATAGTGAAAGTGAATATTATGGGGGAGATCTTGTCACGTGATGTAAGATGTAGTAGAAATATATATCATTATGTAGAAATGATCTAGATTACAATACATTAACAGGCCTGAGGCATAAAGCCTGTTCCCCTCAAATCCTTAGACCAACTACAATCCGTCATTAATGGCATGCAGAAGTCACTCAAATTGACATCCAGCAGATTCAGAACATCCTCGGGCATTCGATCCTTTAAGCTACTCTATGCAACGCCAAAACTCTATAACAGAAATTCTTTATCTCGCTGCCTCCTCCCCTAAAGTTCTCTCAGTGACTTCTCTATGATGTAGAAAGCTTCTCCAAGCTTACTCTTCTGCACATGCTCCTTTGTTCCTTTTTTCCCCCTCCTGGGCTCCAACATGCTTATTCAAATACACTCACGATCAGCCACAGGTCTCTTACCCTCCTAGCGGCATTCATTGTAAACTTTGAGTTGAAAAGGGAAGCCGGTACACTTTTTCACTCTCCATGCATCCACATTTGGGCTTCTAGAATCTATAGGATATGTGGCAGGCTTGATGGATTCTACCATCATATTGCGTTGAATAAAGCAAAGGGATGTAGCGTTTGAAGGGAGGAGATCCTTGTTACTTTGTATGTGCATTTGTAATGCTTTGTTTAATGTAACATATGACTGTAAAATTTAAAAAATAAACCGCATAAATCCATTCATCACATATTAAATCATTTAACAAATTTGGGTTAAGATTTACTCATTGCAGATTAAATCTTCAACAATAGCAGCTATAGATTTGATTGTACCTGCAGAAAATTCCAGTACCACTACCACAGTAATGACTGCCCAAATAGCAGCGTCCCCAGCAACTCCTTTGAACAAAGGATCTGTGAGATAGAAAGGAGAAACACAACACAGTGCAAATCCAACCTTGAAGGCGTGTATAATTTTACGTGGGTCGTCTTTACCCATTTTACAAGTTTGTCTGAAGAAAGACGTGGGCGATCTGGTCCTCAAGTTTTTGAACATCTTGGGTCGTGGAGGAATATTATCAAACTACAATTATATATAAAACTACAATGAGTAAACCTCTGTGCTGCAATTATATATAAAACTACAATTATATTGCTATTGACAAACCCATGAAGCGTTTCATTCCAATTCAAATAAGCAAATATCTAAATTATAATTATATAACTTTATTGTATGATTCCTTCTCACTTGCATTTCTCATAAATTAAACAGCAGTTGTATTTGAAGTCTATTTAATATTGCCTCCGGGACCCTATCCATGGCCGATCATCGGAAATCTCCACCAAATTAGAAAGCCTTTCCATCGTGCTCTGAAGGACCTTGCTGACAAATATGGTCCCATTATGTTTCTCCGCTTCGGCTCTGTCCCCACAGTGATTGTTTCTTCTTCTGAGATGGCCAAACTATTTCTGAAAACTCATGATTCTATATTTGCAAGCCGACCCGCAACTGCGGCTGGGAAGTACTTGTCCTACAACTACAAGGGCATGGTACTTCGCCTTATGGAGATCACTGGAGGCAAGTCAGGAAGTTGTGTGTGTTGGAATTGTTTACTGCCAAGAGGATCGAGTCCTTCAAACATGTGCGAGAGGAGGAGGTGTCTACGATGATTCGCTCCATTTGGAAGGAGAGCCAAAACGGCACAATTGCTGTGAATGTGAGCAAGGCCATCTTCACCTTTTACTCCAATGTAATTGGGCGAATACTGGCGAGGAGGAAAGTTTCTGACGATGACTTGGGAGCTCACGGAAAAGGATTTAAGCAGCTGTTACTAGAGCTGTCAGATGTCGTCGGTGAGCTCAACATTGGAGACTTCATTCCTTATTTGGATTGGATGGACTTGCAAGGTATCAAGCGGCGTAACTTCAGCATGTTGTAACTTCATTTTAATTTTATAAAAAATCAAAATTTAGGTAAGTATGAAAGGTAAAAACAACATTTTGTCCCTCCATAAATATATTTTCGTTCAAATATTATCTTTTGAAAATATCATATATTTATAATGTGTATACATATATTGTGTGTTTTCTCTTAAGTTTGATTATATATTTGATTACTGTATAACAAGTAATATAAAGAAGATCGGCTTTGGTCATTTTGTTTTATTTTGAAAATCTCGTTGGAACTGTTAGAATTATAAATTAAAGTTATTAAGATTTACACAATTCAGTTGTGACGGAGTATTAGTGAAGCTGAATCAATTTATACAATCCTTTGAAATTGAATTTTGAAAAAATAAAATTTTAAACAAAATCCTCAACCTGAGGTGGTTAACAGTTGTTAACAGTTGAACAATTTATTATTCGTTATTTTCAATGTTACATAGAAACGTTCGCGCAGAAATACAAACGCAGTTATGCGAAAGGAACAAGAACTGACCAAAAATCCACAACCCAATTGCAGCCCAGCATTGCAGTAATGAAAATCGTGCAAGACAATATAGCTTACACCTATAAAGATGGGAACAAAATTAAGATATGCTCAAATTCTTAATTCATTATTATACTTTAAAATTTCTAAAAAAATTATAGTTGTACTTTAAAGTCTTTGTAGTCGGATGACTAAATTTCTAACCATGTTTGGATCAAGTGAAAATGGTGAAGAGCATCTCAATATCTGCCACCATGCTAAAACTCAGTTAGGTGCTGAACAAAGCTACTACATTTCCTCAGAAATGAATTTGCTACATGTTGAGGAAGGAAAACACTGTTCTGAATGCAAAGGTAATGAATCTAACGTCAATTCCAACCAGCTAAAGAACTCGCCAACTCTCACAAGCACCATGTGAGAGTTGCAATTGAGTTGAATTAGCTGCTCCTCACGCGTAGTTGATAGGAATATCATACTCGAGATCATCCTCATAGTTATATCTATGTTTTCAACTTAACCAAATCCTAGGCTCTATCAATCGCCAAGATAGTAGTTGATAGGAATATCATACATTGACATAGTCCTCATAATTATATCTATGTTTTCAAGTTAACATGTTCCTTACAATGTTGATCAAACTCCATTTTTGTGTCACCGCCCACGACTGAAACCAGCCTAGATCCAAATCCTAGGCTCTATCAAGCGCCGAGAGGGATTAAATCTCCCTAGATGCAAACCTCTTCTCGGGTATTGCACTAAAGGAGGTTTGCACCTCGGGAGATTTGATCCCTCTCGGCGCTTGATAGAGCCTAGGATTTGGATCTAGGCTGGTCCTATTCATCATCATCCTCATCATCATCATCATCATAGTCATCATCCTCCTCTTCCTCATCGCCATCATTGTTCATCATCATCGTCATCGTCATCGTCATCATCATCATCATCACCATCATTGTTCATCATAATCAGCATCATCATCATCATCCTTATCATCATCATCTTCATCATCACCCTCATCCTCATCATCATCATCATAGTCATCATCCTCCTCCTCCTCATAATTATCATCATCCTCATCCTCATCATCATAGTCATCATCCTCATTATCATCATCATCATCATCACATTATAATCACCATCATAGTCATCATCATCCTCATAATCATCATCATCATAGTTATACTATTCGTGATCATCATCATCATAGACACTACCATGGTCCAAGGATAGGTTTGGAGGTCTTAGCCATTGGTATGGGGTCCATTGTAAGGTTATAGAAGTTTAACATATTTTAGTCCAAGTTTGATATGCATTTGATATTTAATATTTTAATATTTGATAAGCATAGAATAGTCAAGTTGCATATTTAGTGAGAACTAAATCGCATATGCGTTTTGGATATCATGTAAAAAAACTGCCCGTTAATTAAAAAGCATTGTATCCATATCACATATGTGATAAAATGGAGGAGTGTTATATCGCATATGCAATATGTGTTATATAAAAAATGTTGGGTTGCATGTTGTGGGCCAGGTTTACTTTAGCAAAAGACATCATTCTTCTAAACCGACTCATAAAGAACTGTTCAACGTGCAATTTAATCATTACCTACATAATTCCATAGTTTTGTACAAGTTTGGGTGGATTTCAATGGGGAATGTACGTAATATAGGTCGAAAGTCAGCAAGGAAGGTGCTTACACCAGAAGAAGCTGAAAAGAAAAAAAGAAAAAAAGAGGGAAGATTCAAGAAATCGTCGGCATTCATTACATGAGCAAATAGTTCCCATTCCCCCTCAACAGATACCTAACGTAGAGGCTGAGGAAGATAATGCAACATTAAAGGAAGCTGGTTATACAGAAGTTGATATTATTGATCCATTAGTAAATGGAAAATCTTGTGAAGAGTTCAATAATTATGTTACTCCCGATGCAAATGTGACTCAACAACAACCATGGTCGGTGGTTCAATCTCCTAATCGAAGTTTTTGGCCTGTAGTGGATGTAAACGTCACTCCAGCATTCCAAATGGCAAGAAATTTTGCATCAAAACAAAAGAGAACTCCTAAATGCATACAATTCGATGAGAGTGAATTGACTTCCATGGAAGTTAAGGTGGCTAAACGCACTATCCCTCATCATTGTTCTCAAATAATGAAACAATATTTTGATAAAAAATCTGAAGTCAGTAAATGGCAATTGTTTTTAGCTTTGCTTAAATCTAGAAATATGGCAACTGTTAGAAGAAATTTAGGCATAAGTGTTGGCTGTGGAGCCTAGCCTTCCAGATCCAGAGATATTATTTAGTTGTGTTTGTACCGTAGGTTTACTGTACACTCATTCTCTTTGCCTTGGGGTTTGGGGGCAGAGCCCCTGAGAAATTTTTTTTTGGGATGTGTGTTGGCCAATAGTTTTGCGGACCCATGGTATTGGGTTAACCGTAGTATTTTCCCATGGTATTTCCCCTATAAAAGAAAGCATTGTAACATGACTGTGCATTGTATTATTTTGTATTGTAAACAATCTCTGTGATTGTGTGGGAGAGACTGTGAGAGCGTGAAGAGGAAGTGCAGTGGTTTTGTTGCAGGCTGTATTCCTTCATATTTCTGGACTATAATAAAAGGACTAGAAATTTGTTTGTGGATGTAGCCCATCGTTTGGGTGAACCACGTTATATATGTGTCTCTCTGTAATGTGTTTAATGTGTTTTGCATCTTGTTTATTGATTTAACTGTATATTTGTTATTGCTCTGCGGTCCTGTTTTCTAACAATAAGAACAATGAAGAATATTGAATCAAGTAATCACATTGTTAAATCTCTTGCTACAACATTCACATCGATTGGTAAAAAAACTCGTTCATAGAACTATAATGTGTCTCATCGTGTATTGGCTGAATCAATTGCATGTAGATCCACAAGACAACATCGTTTACTTAAATGCACATCACAAATTGTGCCTTTACATCCAAAGACACTTAAAAAATATTCAGTAAGAAGAGACAACCTTGATGTAGAGGGACAAATGGAAACATTATGGGAATTTAGCGGTAAGTTGCCCCGCAAAGACATGAAGTTAGTTGAAGTAGTGAAGGGCCTAGTGCACATGTTTTCACACGATAACAATAAGCCTTCTTCTAACATGAAGGATGTGTTAAAACATTGTAGGGGTTCTAGAAACAATGAACCTCATGTTAAACATTATCTTGACATGACACAAACTCAACTGTTCGAGATGTTTAAAGTTTCCCATGTAGAGCTAAGGCTCGGGAAAAGATCTTTTGAAAAATGCAAGCCTTGGTATGTTAGAATCAATACCATCTGGAACACTTGTTGTTGTAGATACCACATAGACTTTGACCTATATTACCATACATTTGCACATATACATCATTTTTTGCATCCTAACCATGTGCAGGAATGCTCAAGTACAGTACCGCTGATGTCATCCAGATATTTCATCCATAGCATAATGTGTCCGAGGCAAGATGGGTAGACACATTACTTAAAACAATGTGTAGACGGTTCTTGCAACAAATGTGGTGGGCTATCATTATGGTCTGATTGCATCCATGAAAGTGAAGATCAAGCATTCAGGAATGCAATTGTCGAGAAGTAGAACTATCAGTATGAAACATATCTGCTACATGATGGGAAAGAAAGCAGGAAGATTAAATTGGTGACTTCACAGGTAAATTGTTGAATATTAACATATTAATATTCATGTACACATTTTTTATGTGGTTTTATAACACTGTTTATTTTTTTACTCCAGGTGCAAGTATGTGATTTTATTTCATATTTTCGTGGAAAGATCCAACAGTACATTCAACATGTCGATATGGCACGGTGGAAAGATGAGCAATTTAGAATATGTTGAGACACCTTCCCTCTCAGAACAATACTATCAGTGGTTGACTTTGCAGAAAATTACACCCTACAACAACAAAATGAAATACAAAGTCAATACTATCACTCAGAGTAGGTGAGCATAATGGTGCATATCACGTATCGACATGGGCCAGATAGCAATGAAGAGAAACATGTGATACTGAATGAAAGTCACTTCTACATAAGTGACGATCAGACCAATGACATCTATTACGTGCAACATTGTTTTAAATTATTCTATGATCATGTGATAGCTATGGATAGACAATTTTATTGTCATTTCATTTGGTCAGAGGGTTGTGTTGGACAGTTCAGGAATGCACGTGTATTTGAATGGTTGTGTTTGTTTCACATAAAATACAAGGTGCCACATGTATGGAACTACTTTGAAACTGGTCATGGAAAAGGAGATCATGATGGTGCTGGTACATGCATTAAAACTGCCCTTCGAAGGGAAGGGATGAAGTTTACAGGTGCTTGCCTTTGAGATGCTGCATCTATAGTGAAATGGCATGCATCTTTCATGGGAGAACAAGCAACAAGGAAACACCTGGTGCGAAGAATATTCTGGGAGGTGACAAATGTGGACCAATCCCAAACACATCGGGTGAACACAGTGCATGGATCTCAACAGTTTCATTTAATTTGAAGCTCAGACAACTCGACCATATAAATTTGGACAAGATTGAAGGCTTGATTTTGCAGTTCTTGTAGCATCAATGAATGGGATGATTGTGAGTATACAGATACCGTTGATACATGGGATCGAGTGACACTTGGCACCAATTTCAAGGGGGTTAATGAAATAGACCATTTAGAATATGATCAGACACATATTTCTATAGACTATGATCACACATCGGATCTCATATAGGTAGGTACATGAGTAGTACCTAAATTAGAAAATACATTTATGTATTGTTTACTCGACCTATGTAGAATTTAATTTATGTAGAAATTAGAAATGCAAGACCTTATTTAAAAAATGTATTGTTAATTCGACCTATTTCCTTTCACAATTCAGATATATGTAGTGGTTGCCCCAAAAAATAATGAATGGGGTTCTGACTATTGGTTAGCACATTGCTTAGAATGGAAACAAACCACTCTCAAACCTGTTACAGATGATGAAAATATTGAATTCCCAACTGGCTCGATGGTTCTAAAAGGGGAGTACTTGACACTTGGAGCAAAACAGAAAAGGAAGTGTGGGTATGTATATCAGAATTATAGACCAGGAGCTATTGTATACCACTTCACCAACCTAGTAGTTGGTATAAATGTCAAGCTACACACACTTGGTCACAAAAATATGTCACATGTAAGATACTTGCTACCTCATACAGAGCACGAAAGATTGATGGACACCATCGGAACCAGAGATGATCTAGATGGCCTGCTCGTATGAGTGCATTGTTAGGTGCGTTATTTAACCTTTAAAGTGAATGCTGAAGTAGAATTTCAATTATTTAGCCTTAGTTTATTCCCAATGTAATAAACCTGTGATTGACTGATACCATTCACAGACATAATATTATTGATAGGATATTGAACACTATAAACATGATCGTACAACCTTGGGTGAGTTATCTATAAATCATGTTTGCACATTTTCAACCTACATAAAAAATATATTTTTTCCAATGTCAACAAATATACATATACATTGGGGGGGAAGAGGTGAGTCACCGATTTGGGTCTCTTCAAGCACCAAATCAGAGAAAGCGATACACAAACGTACAAAGAAAGCAATACATAAACATACTTGTTGGCTCGTTAGAGGTGGGTCACCGATTTGGTGCTCTTCAAGCACGGGTGCCTCGCTAGAAGCCTACATAAAGTAACATATATGTCAATTTCAGATAATAAAAAGAATCAGAGACATATATACTACATGGACAGGAAATTATGTTTCCAAAGAAAGCGAAACATACATGTACTCAGCGGGGGGAAGAGGTGGGTCGACAACAACCTTGCTTTGGTTCTCTTCAAGCACCACTGTCTTAATATATTCTTGCATAAAGTAACATATGTCAAAGCGATACATAAATGTACAAAAACGTAAAAAGAGAAAGCTCCAAATCAGAGAAATCCATACATAAACATACAAAGAAAGCAATACATAAACTTACTTGGTGGCTTGTTAGAGGTGGGTCAACAACAACCTCGCTTCGGTGCTCTTCAAGCACCACTGTCTCAATATATTCTTGCATAAAGTAACATATGTCAATGTTAGATAATAGAAAGAAAAAGAGACATATCAATGGGGGAAACAAAGAAAAAGATACCTGCATGTACAAAATGCAATATAAGCAAGAGTTGCAATGTATAAATATACATGGGGGACGTGAGGAGGTGTGTAACCAGTGGATTGATTAACTAGCAACGAGAGAAAATGACTTCTACTTGTACTAGTGAAGAATCTTGCTTTTTGGACATATTCATCAAACTCATGTTCTTACGTACAAAAAGATAAAGATACAATTAGACAATTTCAAAAAATTAAAAAAGTACATGTTGAATCATTAAAATCACAATTAAAAGAAAGCGATACATAAGCGTACCTGCTAGCTCGTCATAGGTGGGTCATCAATCTGGTGCTCTTCAAGCACTGGTACCTCACTAGAATCCTGCATAAAATAACATATGTCAAATTTAGATAATAAAAAGAATCATAGACATATATACTACATGGACAGAAAATGATGTTTTCAAAGAAAATGAAACATACATGTACCTGGAGGGGGGGAAAAGGTGGGTCGGAAACAACCTCGCTTTGGTGCTATTCAAGCACCAATGGCTCAATGGATTCCTGCATAACGTAACATATGTCAATGTCAGATAATACAAAGAAAACAAGACATATACATGATGGACGAAAAATCATTTTTCCAAGGAAAGCGAAACATAATTAAAAGCATATTTAAAATCATAATTAAAAGCATATTTAAAATAATACCCGTGTCTGGGAATCTACCTCTACATGAGAGGGACTATGTTGGGATTCAATGTACTCATCCTGATCACCCTGCATAAAACATATTGTATCAAAACTATGATGTATTGAATGTTACAATCTCTACTATAAATATGTAAATAAAGTTGACAAATTAACAAGTATAGTTCTTACCGTTAATGCTGAAGAACCAAACCCATATGCAATATTGACAGCAGCATCAATGTTCTCAACATTAATCGACAGACTATGTGACTCTGGTGTGGCATGGGACACTATCTATATATTTGTTCACATAAATTGCTAGATAATTAAATAGAAATAAATTGCGAAATAATTGAAAATTGTGATATGAAAAAAAATATAATATGAAAATAATGAGTTTTACTTACAAATCGAAGTAATCCATTGTCCCGGCAGTCTGAAGCAGGACCATAGCATATGCCTCTACACGATGTGCAAGGGTGTGGAGTAACATGACACTCTGAACGCTCTGCGTCTCCTGTGCAATCTGTATATCGATCCTTACTGTGTGATGGGTTGGCCTTAGAAGTGCCAACCCCTTGGCCTACATTTCCTTGGACATTGGTCCCATGCTGAAGCAATGTATCTGCCAAGTCCAATAAGGCCTCCTGTGTATCCTCAATCATAGGACTTGTAGGAGGATATAGCTGAGGGGGTTTTGGTGTGCGTGGAGGGCATGGAACACATTTAGGATCCATTCTGGCCCCTTCCCTATCTTGGGGCATCCCATGACCAACACCCTTGAAGCCTAAGATATCGAAATAGTTAACATGTTCCCCTCGGATGAATTATGCATACAACTTCCTAAGGAAATAAAATGGGATGTCCCTATTCCCATAAGGGTCTTGATTGAAGACCATATACAATTGATCCATCCAATTGGCCTTTATATTTGGTTCCACATACCAATCTATGGAAATGTATGCTCGATTGGTGGGTGGAACCAATCCGGTGCTAGGGTCTCAGAATAATGAAAATAATTGGTCTTTTGTAATCTTTAGGTCTTTGATGTCTTTATAACTCAAACCATCAGAGTAGTATTGCCTCCTAGATTCTCTGTACGAGCTAATGTTGTACAAAGCTCCTTGGGCATTGGTAATTGTGTTCGTTATTGTGTCCAATGCATCGGCTAAAGATTGTCTCAAATGATCCCCCCTCTAATAGATGAGCTAAGGCACCTCAATGACGCCAAATGCGCTAGAATTTGTGAGTTTCGGTCTTCTTTCCCCTCCGGGTTTGGGTTTGGGTTCATGTTTGGGTTAGGTTATTGGTTATTAGTGGGTTTGTTTTCCACATTATCTTGCTCATTTATGTTATCTGTTAAGATTTAAACAACAAAATACAAATTGTTTTTATTTAACATTCTTTGATTTAATTCAATTTTTTTATTAAATTTGTTTTAAACAAATTAAGAAACTATGAAATTAACAAAAACAATAAAGAATTGAAAACAATTTGTAATAGATATGTTTAGTTACCTGCCGTTGGAGCCAAGCCACCTCTACAACCACCTCCAAATCGACCTCTAGATGCTCAAACGCAAATCGCTTGTGCGATTTATCGCCTATGCAGTTTATCGCTCTCCCGAAATGCTCACTGTGCAAATGACAAATGAGGCTCGCGACCTCTGTTTTGTTTTTTTGTTTTTGTTTTCCATATCGCCTATACGATATATCTCACTTGTGATATACATCGCTTATGCAATATTTAACTTTTACAGAACACATATGCGATACTTCCTTACTAACCTTAGCCTTATGTTTGGGATTGGGTTATTCCGAACGTACCATCAATAATGCATATGCGTTCTCGATTTACACTTCGGAAGTGCGTTTTCGATTTCTTAAGTGGCACTAAAAATTGGAACCAACTTTGTGCGCGTGCCCCCCACCCAACTACAAAAACCTGGTTCTGACAGTTACCCATAGAGATATCTCAGGTGAGACTGCATTTGCATCGTAAGTGCTACGAGTTTGGGCCCTACTTTATCGGGCTGATATCTTGGCCTTTGTTGACGGACAACCAAGGGTTTGAACCTGGTTCGAAGGAGGAAACACCAACAACCATCCTATTATCTTTAGCAAACAACATTTTTTCATAAAAAAAAGAAAAAAATTCTAGAAATTTTCTTTAGATCAACAAATACATTCTTAGTCCATAACTGTAAAGAAAAACTAAGCAACAAAAACCACACGTCTTCAAAGAATTTTTCTTTCATAGGGTTAAAATAAAGGTATCATCTGCTCAAAACCAATGATCCCATCTCTATCACCATTGACACACATCCAGCCATTGAACTCAACGGAAAGAATAAATTTTAGACAATATCCTATGAAGGGCTTCTAAACTTCATTCCTCAAGTTTAGCACCTCTAACCTATTCAATGAAATATATTCGAGCCTCTCCACGAGAGCCCTTATAGATAAACTCGCCACCTTTCGCATATTTACATCCTTTCCTAGCACCATATGCACTCTGCAAACCTTTAAAGATCTTTTAAAATTCTCGTGTTTTCAGCACGACTAGTGAGCTTCTTCCCTCTCTTTGCATAAACCTCAACAAAACCCTTATCCACCGAAACAATCCTCACATCACCTAACTGACCCCTCCCACCATCACCCCGTCATTCAGCCAAACTCGGAAACGAGCGCGTTCTCCAAAGGCCCCCCACCCCTCGAAATACTTTTTCGAAAAAACACTACCACCTATAAATACTTTTTTTTATCAGATACGACCCTACGACGAACCTACCGATGCTGATGTGACTTCTCGCCTTAAAAACATCTCTCTCTTCATTAGTTTTAATAAATATACCCTCCTATTCTAATCCTTTTCACCATCTGACCGGGATAATGACTCTTCCTCCGCTAATCATGAGACCGCAACACTCATGAGTCATCACCAAGCCCTGCTTATTCGATAACCTATACTCATTCACTATTTTTACATATTTTAATGTTATTTACATTAAAATTTTATACTGTGTTTATATGGAAGTTTTCTTAGTAAATTAGGAGAGATTTATTTTAAACATCGATTTATCAAATTTTATTAAAATCCAATCTTTTGAGGTATAGTTTTTACCACGCCACTTGATAAATATAAGTTTAAAATAAATAATTAAAATTTATTTTTTAATATTTTTATTTATATAAAATAGCATATGTGAGTAAAATGACATGATCTCCCCATGTTGAATTGGAGAGCAATAAAATTGATATTAAAGATAGAAATAAAACATTACATACAAACTAAAATAAAGATAGAAATAAAACATTTATTTTTGCGCGAATTTAAACTTTAATATTATTTTCGAAATAGAATTTTTCGTGCTCGTACAAATCCAACAAAGAAATCACTAACGCTTCTGGATTTCAAATCCTTAGAAATCACAAACACTTTTGGACTTCAAATTCTATGTTTTAGGTAGGCAACGAATTAAGTTAAAGCGCATACCAATTTCCAAGTAAGACAGATGGGTCATCGAATATAAGATTGGGAATTGCACCCAGCCCACTGGACGCCATTGCTAATTCCTTCCAAACTGGTACAGATTGAAATGCATTAAAATAACATATATGTAAGAGCTCAATGATCCATTTCTTCAAAATATTGTGAGTCACTACCCTCTGCTATCCATTTTTTCTTGTGCGTTCTGGTACTGTTTCTTGTTGTCCAATTCCAAGCCAACGGTACCTCGATAATCTCAATTCACAGCTAAAATTTGCATAGAACTACTGAGTTCTTTCTCATGGACTTGGAACTTGAAACGTGGAATTTGTTGCAATCCCATCTCTTCCCTTATATTTCTTCTTATTTATTACCACCATGCATTTGCATTCTTCGCAAGAAATTGTTGAGGAGGAGCTCAAACGGAAAAAACAGAAGCCCAAGAAAGAACAAAAATGGCAGAAGGGAAATCTACCATGCACAGTAGATGGAATCCTACGAGGGAACAAATAGCTTTATTGGAAGCCATGTACAGTCAAGGAATACGCACACCCACTGCCGATCAGATAGAGCAGATTGCCAATCGACTGCGAATGTATGGAAACATTGAAGGGAAGAATGTGTTTTATTGGTTTCAAAACCATAAAGCTCGGGAGCGGCAGAGACATAAGCAAAAGATCCGAGTGGAATCCATCATCCAGTTTCTTCAATCACACATAAATATAAATATACATGGTAAGCTTTTAGATATATGTTTCAGTTTTTGAAGTAAAACAAGTATAGATTCATTTTAAACCTGAAATTATTAATTTCTGAAAGATTCAATTTTTTGAAGATCCTTCTTTATACTTCTTGATAGATCTGAGTTTAAAATAGATGTATACTGTACTAGTTTATTTTTCCATACTTTTTATATTTTATTTTTGTCTAAAACCACTCTAACAAAATCCCAGCATACTCACTTGAAGAACATCTAGCTTCCATACAATCATCAATATTCTACTAAGATTATAACTATTACAAATAATAATTTGCACTATATACTTTTGTGTACTCTGTATAACTTTTCTGAATTATCTTCAGCAGAAGTTTGCCCAACAGAACAGCAATCGCAGGTGGCCATGCCAAAGGTGATGAGCTAATCATAGAATTTGTTTCTCCAAAATGTTGTTTTATGGATCTCGTTATTTATGAATACATTCAATATAAATGCACCAGGAGTGAGCTTCATAAGACTTCCAGTGAATGTCTTAGAAGCTAGCCTGCTCCAAATGAGATATTATTAATATATGTAATTCGATATCTAAGGATTCATACTGTTTGGTGGGTTCTCAGGGACAGGTTAGCTCCACACTAGAGCCTCAGGAGAAAACATACAGCTTCCAGCATTCACATGGCAGTTTATGTGAACCTCCTACGCTGGAGTTATTTCCTTTGCATCCTACTGGCCTCGCTGAATACAGATATGAACGACTAAGCACATCGGGATTGCAGAGATATGTCTATCACAAAACCATGAATCAAAATATTGATGAACAAAACGATGCAATATCCTGCGGGGAGAATGTTCATAATTTTTTCCCTTTCATCCCTCCGCATTTTGCCGAGTAATGCAAGATAGCGATGACTCATTATTTCTCAATCTTCAATTTTTTACATAGCAACAATGTTGGGCAATGTTCAGCAGTAAGAATCACATGTGGAGTAGGGTTGTTCATTGGTCTTTTTTGACAAGGCTTTAAGTACAGGCAACTTGTAGGACAGACTCATCTTTTTGGGCTTTTGGAAGTCTAAGCTTCTGCTAAGTCACAAGTTACTGTTATATCTAGTAGGCCTCTGCTAAGTAGCAAGTTACTGTTATATCTAGTAGGCCTCTGCTAAGTCTCAAGTTACTGTTATATCTGCTAAGTAATAAGTTACTGTTATATCTAGCTTGGAGATTGTCAGATATACTCTTAAAATTGTTGTTCCCATTATCTAAAAAAATTGTTGCTCTCATTATTTCTTAATCTCTTACAAAGTAACAATGTTGGGAAGCAAGACCCTGAGGTAGGGTTGTTCATTGGCCTCTTGTGATAAGGTTAGAAGGGTAGACAACCCTAAGAAAGACTCATCTAAGTGGACTTCAGGAAGTCTGGCCTCTACTAAGTCTTGCTAAATTATAAATTATATCTATCTTGTCTATTATTGAATATACTCTTAAAAAAAATTGCTAAAACAATAATAACAACTAAGAAGACACACTTTTTTCTTTACCATGAATCTCCTTGGCTCTGGAGCTGGAGTTGGCTCATTTCTAGACCATTTGCATCTTTTCAGGTAAGTTTGGCCATAATCACGCAACACGATTTGTTGTTGAAAATGATATTTCCAGTGTTAAAATTACAATTTTTATTGCAGAAATGGATTAAGACTCTCGATTACCCTTAAAACACCCAGATTATGCAATTCCAATCACTTAAAACTACCCTTTATATAATTTCTGCCCAATTTTAGCAAAAAAAAAAAAAAAAAACTTGGCAAATTTTAGGTGCAAATGGGAGTTTAGCTTACTCCTCTGGAGCTATTCTGTGCGTTGGGCTTTGGCTTCTCTTTCTCCTTGAAATTTGCATAATTTTCGTACGTGGGAATTGCTCGTTCGTTGTTGATATCTAAGCCTGGAGTTATTCCTCGGGACACGCATTTGGCTTTTAAGAGGACGCTACGCGAATGCAAAACTTGGGTAGATTAAACTATTGGGATTTCAAGGCAAACTTTCGTGTAGGATGGGCTGTATCCGTTGTCGATTGAATTTTTATAATTCGTCGTCGATTGGGTTTTTTAAAATGGAGTTCACAAATCAGTATCAGCTTACGACGTATAGAATTATCATATCATTCATTTACGACGTATGGAATTATCATATCATTTATTTCTGCGTGGGCTAGCTATGGAGCAAACCTCCCTCTATCTGACGGAGGAGGAGCAAAGTCCTCCTCCATCAGATGGAGAGAGGTTTGCTTCATAGCTAGCTTATTCCATTTATTTCTGGTAAAATAGATCGCTTACCTTTTCAATATTTTTCTGAACAACTCTTAAAATGACGAATTAATCATAAAAACTATCGTATTATTAAGATTAAATTTAAAAAGTTATGTTTCAATATAAAATTGTTTATTTTCATTATATTATATCTCATTTTGTAAAGATGGTTAAGAAAGTTTTTAATGAGAATTCTCTGGTTGCCCGCCGGAATGGGGACGGGAATAGGAACATTTTGTAATGATGGTTAAGAAAGTTTTTAATGAGATTTCTCTGGTGGCCCGCCGGAATGGGGACGGGAATAGAAACAGGAATGGAACGGAGATGGGTACCAGGACGTTACTTATATATATATATTTCAGCAGATGGGTTTTGATATATATATACAGGGAATTGAAATGAGTACCAGGACACCACTTTATATATATTGATTATAGTCATATCATATATGTATGTAAATTTCTTTATAAATTATGAATAATTAGCATAGATCTATTTTAAACCCTAATCTATCAAGTATGGAGAGGGATTCAATTTCTTAGGTGTACATTTTTAAATGGATCTATGCTAGTTTAACTTTATTTATTTAAGTTTGGGTAATTTATATTTTTTAATTTTTTTAATATTTTTTATTTATTTATGTAGGTTAGCATAAAGTGACTAACATAACAAGATCTCCCCCATAGTGGGCATGGGAGTATCTGGCTTCTCTCCCTGCAATGATTCATAATTATAAATTAGATGATTATTTGAACAATGAAGATTTGATTATTTAAACAATGAACATTCACATTGAAAATTTGAAACATGAAATTTGATAAATTATATACTCAATAGATATCAATTGGAAAACTGGAAGTTACATAAAATTTGATAAATAATTGTACCATGCATCTATAACAACCAATCAAACTCACATAAAGGTACACTTGAAATCTTATTTTAAACACCTATTTGTAGTACTGTTATAGTTCTTGCTTTGTTGTGAGTGTATTTCTTAGTATTGAATAAAGTGTGTATTTTTTATGTGCACATTTGGTAGTCAAATTATGTTCCATGAGTGTTGAACACAAAACCACAAAAACATTCATTGTAAATCAATGTAAAACCAATCTACCAGATTTGGGCAATATTCAGTGGAATTTGAAGAGTGTTGCAAAGTGTTTGACTTAAGTCCTAAACCAAACTCCATACCTAGTTAGGAAAAAAATAGTTTAGATTTGGTGGGGGGTCATTACATTTTCCCCAATGGATTGCATTTTACTAAGTCAACTATCCCTCAGAGTACCCAAACATGGGGACGAAGTATCCAAAGACGGGTAAGTCGTAGCATTTCACCTATAAGTACCCTTTTTTTTATAACGGAGACTCGGGTATGTGGCCCAAGTATGCGGTACGACATGAGATGTACCATACAAGTACCCAAATACCTGGTACATGTACCCTACCTTAGGGTACGAATACCCTATACATAGGGAAATTCCGAAAAAATGGTTCAAATTCAATTGTATGGTTTATCTTTCTAAAATCTACAAAAGGTTAGAACTATAATTTATTTTTGTTCTTGTATGGAGATGTGTACAATTATTTATCATTTAATATTTACATAATATATTAACAATAAAAATTCAATATATATTATTTAAGAAATATTTCAATTTTTTTATTTGATATAATATTTTAATATTGTCTTTAAATAAAATATTTGAAAGTAATATTTAAAAAAAACTTAATTTGTTATTCAATAAATTGAATCAAATTTATAAAGAGAGTTTTCAATGTGGACCTTCCATCTCTCAAAAAGGAAAGCAAAAGAGAACTAGCTACCTTTGAATCTTAGAGTTTAATAACTTATCGAATGTAATATATCTCAAATATCATTCTAGAGAAACAAATCGACATAAACCCAAAACCTATATAGCTTAAAAGAATAGAGTATCCATACATACTAAAAGATGACCATAAATCCAAAGTCAACGATACAGTCATTAATGAGCTCCAATAATGCAAGATCTCGTCTATTTCACCCACATCCTTTTTAGAGAGATTTTCCACCTTCCTATTGAGTTCCCAAAATATATGACTGAAAGAGATGTAGGGAAAGCTCTTAATCGTTTTCAAGAATGTGTTTAGCCATAGTTCAAGGTGAAGCACTTGTAACTTTTGAGCTTCTGTTTTCCAATCGATCACAACTTTTGAATCACCTTATATTTGAATATTTAAAATTTCTATCTTCTGAATAAACCACAAAATCCCTACAGTGCAATAAATTCAACTTTAGTATTGATCCCATAGTTAATACCCATCAAATGATTTTGGGGTCTCTTTTAATCATAAGGACCATACTAGCACCACATAAGCCATCCTTCTTTGCACCATCAAAACAACCTATGGAAGTAAGATCATCCATATGAGACCAAATAAGTGATCTTACAGTCTTTTGATGCTTCTCTTTAAAATATTCAAATAACTGACTAATAATCTTAAGGGAAATAGCAAAGAAAAAAGGATTTGTGTCTTCAAAAAAGAATATATTTTTGTCTTTCCATACCTCCCATAATGTAAATAGCGGAATCTCCTTATATTTTACTTTCTTATGGAACAAATTATATATATAGTCATGAAACTTTGTAAGCTCCCAAACATCTTTTAAATTTAGTAATCTATTTAATTCAACCCAAAGAACTCTAAGAAAGGAATAATGAACAAATATGTGGGACACAAATTCTGCTTCTACCTTGCAGAATACATAAATACGAGGACCACATAAGCCTCTCTTAATGAGATTGTCCCAAGTAAGGATCTTGTTCTCAAGACATAGCCAAATGAAGCATTTAACTTTTAATGGAATTCTCCAATTCCAAATAGACTTTTCTTTGTCGGATTTTTGTGATATGTTGGGAATCTTTATCAGTTTATGTCTATGATTTAGTTGTTTCTTTTACTCTGAATGTATTCCCTGCATGATCTTGAAGCTTACAACCATTTAAATCATACACAAAACCCTAAATTTTGTTTTATTTATTGAGTTTTACTCTTGAGATTGTGTTGGCTTGTTCCCCTAGCCTTAGGAACAATTTCTGGCACAAACATCTTTGGCGCTGTTGCCGGGGACGAAGCTGAAGCATATCTTCCCTGGGATACTTATCATTTTTCCTGGTTTGAGAGGTGGACTTGAACCAGCATCTTTAAAGGCTATTTTCACCAAATTTGGACACACTGGCTTCTAGAAGTATTGGAACCAGGAGCAGGCCTACATCTCCCTTGCTACGGGGTGTGACAGACCCTGAAAAGATTATAAAAACAGTAAGAAAGCTCAGAAGGTCCCAATCTTTTCCAGCTTCTTGTGATCCTCACCAGTTGGGTGATTCATTAGACCCAGCTGAAAACTCACCTTGGTTAAAACCTACCATTCCTGAAAATACTTTTCAAGTTTTTACAAATCTAGAAACCTTTTTGAAAGCTAAGACTACTTCTCTTGGAAAAATCCCACTCTTTCAGCTGAAAATAGGAAAGAATCCATTCCAAGCAAGTACTAGTCAAGTTTCTTCCTCTTCAAAACCTCAATCTAAACCTCAGTCCACAATGGCAGGCCAAAATCCACCCATGGATATGATGGACAGAATGATAGCTGCTAGGTATGCACCATTAGCATTACCCCATCCTTTACATGCCTTGCCTGGTCATGATTATCATAAATATATGCCCAGATTCAATGGACAAGGTGAAACAACTGCAGAAGAACATTGGGAGGCTTTCGTGAGTTATGCAGACAATCAGAACATTGAAATTAAAGATGTATGGATGAGAGTATTTGTGCAGAGCTTAGATGGGGATGTGAGAAAGTGGTTCAGGGAGTTGCCTGCCAACTCCATTACAATCATTGAAGAACTCCGTGACCTTTTCCTGAGGCAATGGGGAGACACCAAGGACCACACTTATTATATCACTGAGTTTGGTGCTCTCAGAAGAAAGAAGGATGAAACTGTTGCTGATTTCTCAAAAAGATTTAATAAGATGTATAGTAGGATTCTAGCAGAGATCAAACCTACTGAAACATCAGCCAAACTGACTTATGCAAATGCATTTGACCATGAATTTTCATTAATACTAAGAGAAAGAAGAGCTGTCTCTTTGCTGAACATGCAAGATGCAGCATTGGAGGTGGAGTCAAACTTACTGGCTTCAAATAAACTTAAAAAAGAAACACCTCAACAGTTATATGAAAGAAAAGGAAAGAAGGAGGCTGTTTCAACAAGTGTTGCACCTCAGTCTGCTGAAGCCAAAATAGATGAAATGGCTAAACTTGTGAAGGTTCTCACTGCCAAGCTGAACAAATTAGAACTTGAAAAGAATTCTGCCAAAGCTGCCCCAGAAGCTCAGAGAAATCCAAATAATCCAAATCAGTTCAGGAGGCAGTTTGCTCCAAGATTCATGCCAAGGGAGCGAAGGAACAATGACATCCAGCAGGAAAGGAGAGAGAATGAAGAGCAAAGAGTGCCCCCACCTTTTCAGAATAATTTAGCTGATGAAGAAGAGGTTGATGAACAGATCCTCTTTGAGGAGACTGAAACTGACCAAGACATGAATCACTTTGGAGATGGTTTATCCACAGGTTTTGTTATTGAAGAAGATTTTCTAAATTCTGAATACTATGATGCTGATTTTTATGAAGTTGAAGATGATTTAGAGTTTGAGAAAACTGCTGTAAATGCTGCTGCTAATCAGAATGGAATTAAAAAGACCATTAATCTCAGATCTGGTCCGAAACAAGTAGTCCAAGCTCCCAAGAAGAAAGCTGCTGTACCTGCTGCAAATGTTCCAGCTGCAAATGTTCCTGATAAACAAGTTCCTGATCCTGTCACAGAGAAGAAGCAGCCTGCAGAAAAGTCCAAGAAGAATGCTGAAATTGAAGAGGTAAACAGGTCAGCTCAGAATTTCAATTTGGAAACTGAATTAGGAAAATTGAAAATTCCTGTTCCATTAACTGAACTTATAAAGAATCCATCTTATAAACAAACAGTTTTAAAGGTTATGAATTTTGCTAGTGGTCATCCTGCTGCTAGTGGTCAGCCTGCTGCTGGTGGTCAGCCTGTTTCAGACACTGTCAATTTGCAAGAAGAAAGCCCAAAAATATTTATTGGTTCTGCCCTAGCTGAGAAAATAGAAAATGAAGCCGATGCTTCTCCTCCCTTCTATGTTACCTTAACTGTCCATGATCAAATGATCCACAATTGCCTATTAGACTCTGGAGCATCCCATAACTTAATGCCTAAAGCTGTGATGGAAGCCCTTGGTCTCAGTATCACCAAACCTTACCATGACTTATATGCCTTTGACTCCCGAGCTGTCAAGTGTCTAGGGGTAATTAAAGACATGGTTGTTAACCTTACTCAGCTGCCCATGAAGAGTGTCATAATGGATGTTGTTGTAGCTGATATCACACCCAAGTTTGGTATGCTTCTTTCAAGATCCCAGGCAAAGAAGGTTGGAGGAACCTTACAAATGGATCTCTCATATGCCACCATTCCTGTTTTTGGTGGAGAAAATAGGAGACTTTACAGAGAACTACAGTTTGCCTACATTGTCACAGATGATAAAAACCCCACTAATCATCCATTGTACTCTGTTGATAAAGATCTTGGTACTTGCATGTTAAATTTTTCTGATGAAGACAATTCAGGTGGTTTATTACAAGTGGAAAAAGATCCACCCATAAAACACAGCATAGAAGAAGAAGATGCATTATGGGAGCTGTATTTTGATGGATCCTCTTGCAAAGAGGGTGCTGGAGCTGGAGTTTTGCTCATTTCTCCTGGAGGAGAGACAGTGAAACTCATGTATAAATTGGAATTTGTTACTACTAACAATACTGCTGAGTATGAAGCTCTGCTACTGGGATTGAAGGCTGCAAAAGACTTAGGCATTCAACAAATTGCTGCATTTGGCGACTCCGAATTAGTTGTTCAACAAGTGAAGAATAAATATCAAGTAAAGCAGGGTTTGTTGAATATATACAGGAATGAGGTATGGGATATGTTAGAAAATTACTTCATAGCATTTAACATCTCTCATATTCCTAGAAATCACAATGAAACTGCAGATTCATTAGCTCTAGCAGCTACATACTTCAGAATTCCAAAAACTACCCAGCTAAGATATCCAATAGAAGTAAGATATAGACCATGTGTCCCTGACAATGTAAAACACTGGAAAATTTTCGAAGATGATATTGAAATTAAGAGATTCTTTGAGCTTACAAATGAGTTTTCCAATGCCCAAATTGATCAAGAGGAAGGAGAAGAACAAGATGATGAGTCTGCTGAAAGTGAGTCTGCTGAAAATGTTTTTGCTGAAAATGAGTTGCCTGAAGGTGAGATTGCAGGTCATAAGATCATTGAGTTGAAGAGTAATTTTATCCCTAAAGGTTTAGTGCCTTTAGAAAGAATTTTTACCAAAGATGACACTCCATCAAAGCCAGTGGTACAATCTTCAGAAGAAAATGTAATGGACTGCAATATTGGTACTGCAGAAAACCCAAGAATGGTAAAAATTTCTAAATCTCTGTCAGCTGAACAAAGGAGAAGATATATCAAGCTTTTGAAAGAACATGTGGATGTATTTGCATGGTCCTATGAAGAATTAAGAACCTATGACACAGTAATCATTCAGCATAAGGTTCCCTTGAAGCCCAATGTTAAGCCTTTCCGACATAAATTGAGAAGAATCAATCCAGCCTTGTTTCCAGTAATTGAAAAAGAGATAAAGAAGTTGCTGGATGCTAAGATAATAGTGCCTCTCAGGTACTCTTCCTGGGTTACAAATATTGTACCTGTCAGAAAAAAGAATGGGGAGATCAGACTGTGTGTTGACTTCAGGAATCTTAATAGATCTTCATTAAAAGACAACTATCCTCTTCTCAAGATTGAACAATTATTGCAGCAGGTTGTTGGAGCACAGAGGATTTCCATGGTGGATGGATTTTCAGGTTACAATCAGATTGCCATGCATCCGGATGATAAGGAAAAGATAGCATTTACCACCCCTTGGGGAACCTTCATGTATGACAAGATGCCCTTCGGTCTGATGAATGCTGGAGCAACCTTTCAGAGGGAAATGGACATTGCATTTGTAGGTGAGAAAGATAAGTTTGTTGTCATTTATTTAGATGACATCACTGTATTCTCACAGTCTGATGATGAGCACATAAAACATTTGAGGCAAACTTTTCAGAAATGCAGAAAATTTGGACTGTCTTTAAACCCCAAGAAATCTCATTTTGCTATGCAAGAGGGTAGACTGTTGGGTCACTTGGTGTCTGCTGATGGCATTAGAATTGACCCTGAGAGAGTCAAAGCAATACTAAATATTAGTTTGCCCAGGAGCCAAAAGGATGTGCAATCATTTATTGGCAAGATAAATTTTATGCGGTGGTTTATTCCTAATTTTGCTGAGACCATTAAACAAATCACAGCAATGTTAAAGAAGGACCAAGAAGTTAGATGGACTGTTGAAGCAAAGGCAGCTTTTGAAAAAATCAAGGTGGCTCTGACTGAAGCACCTGTTTTGGTAAGTCCTAATTTTGCCAAAGAATTCCTTACTTTTTCTTTTGCCTCAGAAGATACTATTGCTGTTGTTCTACTTCAGAAGAATAATGAGGGATTGGAGCAGCCAATTTCCTTTTTCAGTAAAACCCTCAGAGATTCAGAGCTGAAATACAGTATCTTGGAAAAGAAAGCCTATGCTCTGGTGAAGGCTTTAAAATTTTTCAGAATTTATATCTTACATTCCAAGGTTATTTCATTTGTTCCAAATGCTGCAGTAAAAGATATTCTGGCACAGCCTGACAGTGAAGGAAAGAGGGGAAAGTGGATTGCCAAGATTATGGAATATGAGGTGGAAATCAGACCTACTAAGATGGTCAAAGGACAAGGATTGGCCAAACTGCTGGCTGATTCAAATTGTCAGGCACTAGGATTACATGTTATGGCAGAAGAATCAGCACCTGAAGAAAAGCAAGCAATGCTGGAGAAAGAAAGGATTATGGACTCTTATTCATCTTCAGATTGGTATGCTGATATTGTTTATTTCTTGTTATTTTTGCAATGCCCAGAACACTTAGATAGGAAGGCTGCCAGATCTCTGAAACTGAAAGCTACTAAATATTGTTTGCTAGAAGATCAATTGTTTTGGAAAGATCCAGGAGGTATCTTGTTAAGGTGTTTGGATCAAGCTGAAATAGGGGAACTGATTTCAGAATCTCATGAAGGAGCCTGTGGAAAGCATAAATATTGGAAAGCAACAACTTATAAAATATTGAGAGCTGGATATTATTGGCCTTCCCTCTTTTCAGATGTTTACCAGCAGGTAAGAACTTGCATACCCTGTTAGAAATTTGCAGGTAAACAGAAATTATTATCTTTTCCTTTGAAGCCTATTGCAGTCAATGCCCCTTTTCAGCAGTGGGGTTTGGATTTCATTGGAGAGATAAATCCAGCATCTTCAGGACAGCATCATTGGATTTTGACAGCCACAGATTTCTTCACAAAATGGGTAGAAGCCATTCCTACAAGGAATGCTACAGATAAGGTGATTATGGAGTTCATTGAAGATAATATCTTGAGCAGATTTGGCTGTCCATAGAGATTAATAACTGATAATGCCAAAGCATTCAAATCCAAAGCAATGGTGGCTTTCTGTGAGAAAAATGGCATTGTTTTGAAACCTTCAACTCCCTATTACCCTCAGGGAAATGGCCAGGTTGAATCATCTAACAAGAATATCATTCAAAGTATCAAGAAGCTGCTGAAGCATAATAAAAGGTCTTGGGATTCAATGCTGAAATATGCATTGTGGGCAGATAGAATCACTGTGAAGCAGGCCATTGGTACTTCTCCTTATCAGCTGGTTTATGGCACAGAAGCAGTGTTCCCTGTTCAGCTGGGGATTCCAGTAATGAAATTCCTCCAGAACTCTCAAGAGGAACCAGATGACATGCAAAGGAGAATCTTCGAAATGATAGAGCTTCAACAGCATAGAGAGAAAGTGGACAAAGAAGCACAACTGTACAGAGCTAAAATGAAAAACAGGTTTGATAGAAATATTAAAGAGCATAATTTTTCAGAAGGTGAGTTAGTTTTAAGATGGGATGCAAGAAAGGAACAGAAGGGTAAGCATGGAAAATTTGATAATCTTTGGTTTGGCCCTTTTCTGATTTCTAAAGTGTTGGAAAATAATACATTCATTTTGCAGTCCTTGGAAGGTGAGGAATTGCTCAGCCCTGTTAATGGGCGATTCCTCAAACACTTTTACAGTTGATAAGATCATTGTCACTTTTCATTGTACATACCAGTGTGAGTGAGGTTGAATAAAGACTCCATAGCCCAATGGAAGTTTGTAGATAAGAAGTTTGAAGACAGAAGGCACTAGTCTATAGGTTCTTGAAGCCTCGTAGGGAGGACTTCATCCCGCAGCTGGAGCCAGATGTTAAGTCAGTAAATTTTCTGCCCAATTTTGGTTTGACTTCTTAAATTTTTGGTTTGTTTCTCATTTTTCAAA
The DNA here is from genome assembly GCA_001517045.1 of Pseudotsuga menziesii. Taxonomy (NCBI): domain Eukaryota; kingdom Viridiplantae; phylum Streptophyta; class Pinopsida; order Pinales; family Pinaceae; genus Pseudotsuga; species Pseudotsuga menziesii. The sequence goes on along the minus strand of LPNX010533126.1, from coordinate 656,658 downwards.
TTAAGTTTTTGTTTTAAGTTTTAGTTTTGATATCCTTCTGGAGTTCTCTTGATGATTTGATAGTTTTTGGACATATGTTTTATAGGTTTTATTTGATTTTTGGTCTTTTGCATTTTAAGAAGGGGTTAAAGAAAGTCATATTATCAAAAAATTGATTCATTAATGTGTATTTAGAGGTCAGTTGGACTTGATTCTTACCCTAGCAACCTTTTAAACCTTCGACAAATTAGCAGAAAATTGAAAAACAGCGAAAATTTGGCATGGAAGTTATTCTTGTAGCGCTGGATGAAAATTTAACAAAGGGCGCGCTACAAGAATATCGCGGCCCTATGTTTTTCCGATTTTTATGCAGATTTTCATCATGATTTTCATCTGGAAGTGACTAATTACATTTGGTGAGTTGTCTAGCACGTGTATGCTGCAGTTTAAGCACGATTTCAGGTGGTTATCAGTCCCGAAACAAATCAAGCTCATCATTGCTTATGATGCGGAATCAGTTAGACAGACATCAGTAAATCTCGGTTTAACTGGCATGATTTGGTTTTCACACATATTATCAAAATAAAGGAGTGATGGTGGAGCAGATTAAACCGCTAAGAAGGAGGATTGTGTCGCTGAGAAGAAAAGACAGTGTTATAGACACCAGCGAAATTAGGGCTTCCTAATTCACTTACCTGCAGTTAAGGAAGTTATATGAAGACACCTGTACGCATAAGGAGAGACCGTTGATAACCCAAGACGAAGGTTTAAGCCGTGGCATTTGAGTAATTGACAGGTAATTCAATACAAACCAGTCTAATTGAAGAAATTGGGTTTTTCTCGCTGCGCGATTATTTGGAGAAATTGGTTGCTGGAGATGATAAAAATAGGTCATGAAATGAACCCTTTGCCATAGAAATAACTGTCTGAAGCTATTATTGAGAACTTGCATGAACAAAGTATCATAATAACCTTAAGTTTGAAACATTCACTTTTGGAATTTCGAGGACAGTTTAAAGGAAGGTTTTTTATGTTTTATTCTCTAACCTACTCGAGAAACTCCGATGTTGATGAATATTGGCTGTCATGAGCTGACTGAATAGGTTTGTTCTTAGACCTAATGACAATGTGAACCAGAATCTACAGGAAACAACATTGAGAGGACTTATAGACTGATTTGTTATGTTCATCTTTTACATAGAAAGTGTTCAGTTGGTTTGAAAAGCTGTTGATAATTGTTATGATTTGTAAAATCACTTGCTTGGAGAACCATGTTCAATTGTTTGGAGAACATGCTGGTTTTTATATACAGGTTTTGATGGCAGTTTGTTGGTAAAGGTGAATATATTGTAGACAGGGGTTTTTTTCTCTCTTCTCACACTGTCAGTCTCCAGTTTGTCTAACAAGCCTGTGATTGATTTTAATCTTGCAAAATCTGAAGCAGTGAGAGTTCTAGGGTTTGAAGATCAAGGCTGGTTGATACACAGAAATAGGAGTACAAGACTGAAATAGAACAGCTATTTTCACTGACAGTCTTCAATTATATTGAACACCCTGGACACTACAGTTAATCTAAGTGTTGTTTTCTGTATTTTGAATCAGTTTGTGCTAAAGGAGGAAGTCATATCTGAGTGCATATTCTACTGCTTGTTTCCTTAACCCTAAAATGAAGAGCTCGGATGGCATATAGTCTGAAACAATTTGACATTATGTTTGATGGTACATTTTTGAAGAATGAGCAGTGTTTTTGTGCTCTTATGACTGTTTTATTCATGAATTGATCAATTCTCATAGTCTACCTATATTCAAACCTAATTTGTACTGTTGTAACAAAGAAACATTGAAGCCTAAGGTCAGGTGAATTTGATCTTCTGTTGGGGAAGTTTTCCTTCATCTTTTAAACCAACAGGCCTGTCCAGGAGTGCATGTCAAATTGTGAAGGTGTTCAAAGAACAGCAAACCAATTTTAAAAGATTTTTGAAACCTAAAGCCAGATTGTTTCTATTTCCTGCAAGAAGAATATGGGAAAGAGTGGCAAAAGTGGTAAGGTCAACAGGGCTGAGCCCACTGACCTGACCTGGATTGAGAAGCTTCCAGACTGTGCAAAATTGTTCAAACAAGCAGGTTGGCTCAAGTTTTTCAGGAAGATAGATGGATACAATGCTCAGGTGTCTTGCAAGTTTGCTCAGGGACTTAAAGATGATATGGTCATCATGGATGCTTTGAAATTCAAGCTGACTATGGAATTAATTGCAGAAGCTACTGAGATTAGTAATGAAGGAGAGCATTGGTTCAAAAAGTTTCCTTTTGAGTTTGAACCACAAAGGTACCTGTTGCCTAATGTGATTCTTGACTGGAACAAGGGTATCCTCATTCAAAATTTCAGGAAAGAGTGGATTGAGCCCATAAGGGTACTTCAGAGTTATGTGACCTGTGAGGGCAGATATTCATTTGTATTTAAATATCATTTCAGGTTCCTTCAACACATAGTAGGAGTTTCTAAAATGAACCTGCCCTTCTTTTTTTTAAATAGCCTGCAGAAGATGTCAAGCAAGATAAAGCAACATGATGATCACACCTCCCAGTCACTTTTTCATCATGGCCTGATCAAACTGATCATCACCACAGTGTTGCAACATGAAGGTAGGACATGGGACTTCTTTCTGTTCTGGTCAGATGTTCACCCCTAGCAAGAAGACCAGCAACCAAAGAGACAGCCTGACAAGGGAAAAGTGATGATAAAAAAGTTAGGTCACACAGCCAAACCTGCAGATAAAGATAAGGTTAAGACTAAGAAGGTAGCTAAACAGGTAGCAGAACAAGAAAAGGTTGCCAGTCAGTTCAAAAAATATTTAGATTGCCCTAAAAGTAGGTACTCATTGTTTGCAGAAGAAAAAGTTTAGCCTAGTCTGCAATTGCCAACAGCAGCATATTCTAAAGAGGCTAAGGCTATTGATGAAGAGAAGGCTGCTGAGCTTGAAGATGAAGTGAAAAAAAAACAAAGAAGCCCCCTCACTATTTTATCTGAGGATGAAGAATATTTATTGGAGGATGAACAACAATTTGATGAAGTAGGGTTAGGTGTTGAGGCCTGTGGAGAATTTTCAGAATGCAAATCAGTCAAAGCAAGGAAGAAGAAAAAGACTGCTACTTCATACAGAAGGCCTAAAACTAGGCCAACTAATAAGTTGAGATGGAACATGAAAAAACTACTTAATCCCAAGTTGAATGCTAGACAAGAAGCTGTTGTGATTGATTCTTCTTGTAATGAAGAAACATAAATTGTTAAACATGGCAGCAGAGGCAAGGGAAAGTCAATTGCCAAGCCTTCTTCTTTTCCTCAACCTGTAAAGACAAAAAGATTTCAGTTAGCAAGAGAGATTGAACAGTCCAAGACTAATTTGTCTGAAATAGTGTTGGAGATAAGGAATAAACTTTCAAAACAACAACAAGATGAAGAATCTAGAATCTGTCCTCTTGAAGATCATGAATGGGATGAAGAGGATCAAGCTATACTCAAGCAAGCAGGAATTTTAGAAGAGTCAATTGTTCATGTTGATTTCTCAAATCTTTTAATGCAAGATGAAAATATATCAGAGATCCCAAATTTTGATGAAGAGGAGGTACAAGAAAGTATTCAGAAATACAGGAAACACATGAAACACCTGCAAGAAACTAATGATGGATTATTCAAAGTTAATAAAGGGCTTATAGAGGAGTTGCAGGATATCCATAAGCATTTTTTGGAGCTGTCAGAAGTTTCCAAGGAAGTCCTTAGCAGGAAAAGAGTTGCTGACAGGTACTGTGCAAAGCTGGAGAATACTGTTGATCATTTACAACAGGAAAATGAAGACTTGCAGAAAAGGATAACTGATATGGAGAAGAAGGATAAAAGAGCTAAGAAAAGGTCTCGAATCCTAGATGGAATATCACTTCTTGTTGAGGCAGCTAAGAAGATATGAAACCGTTATTAGTTAGTGGTTATTTTTTATAAACACTTTTTGTTAAGCATTTGCTATTTTTAGCAATCATGTAAGTTTGTAAAAAGTCACTTTTTACTTTACCTAGCTTAGTAATTCGATGGAGGCAGTTAGGAGGAGAAACCTAACTGATTTTGTAGATGATGTCTATTTAGAAGAGTTAGTAAGTCATTGTTAGGGTTCTGATTTTTGGGAGCATCAGGAGGTCTGCTAGCTGCTTGTACTTTCAGACTTGTTCAGAGATAGGTACTGTAACTCTCATATGCATTTACTGATGAAATAATGTGATATATGACTCTTTCCCCCACATTTTGTCTATGTTGGCTTTGTTATTGAGCATGTTTTGCTTCTTAAATGGTAATTTCATTGCTAGTTAATGTGTTTTTCTGGTAATGCTTATCTTTTAATGTATGAACCACAACATAGTCTCTTTGTTGGATTTTTGTGATATGTTGGGCATCTTTATCAGTTTATGTCTATGATTTAGTTGTTGATTTTACTCTGAATGTATTCCCTGCATGATCTTGAAGCTTACAACCATTTAAATCATACACAAAACCCTAAATTTTGTTTTATTTATTGAGTTTTACTCTTGAGATTGTGTTGGCTTGTTCCCCTAGCCTTAGGAACAATTTCTGGCACAAACACAACCCAAGGCCCACATTCAACAATGGGTAAGCTGGTGTGTTTTCAACCATGGTGTTGATTGCAGGGATGACATTGGCATGTGTAGTCGTCCCTTGTGGCTCAATGGTGGTGATGGTAGGGATAATGTTGGTGGGTGCTGTTAACCCTTGCGGATCGTGATAAGTGAGTTGGTAAACCATCACAATATTCCCTTCATGAGGAAACATCATGAGATAGAAGACAGTTGATGCGACCGCTCTCATAGCGTACATATAACTTCTTCCGAGGAGAAGGTTATAGTCCAGTTGAGTGTTGACGACCTCTATGTCGATCAACACTATCTTCCCGGCTATTGTGATGGGGACATGGGGGACGATTCCTTGGGATTTAGTGAGATGTCCATAATAATCCTGCAGAGTTGTGGAGGATGGTTGCAGAATTGGTGATCTAAGTTTCTGCCAAACCAGGGTGCACATAACGCATGTGGATGCCCCCTCATCCACTATGCACCGGTGCATAACCAGGCTTCAAATAGACACCGGGATCTAGAAGGTGATGCTGGATGGCATGCGTGGTTCTCCATTCTCCGCGTCGAATGTGATCAACTTGGAGTTGGAGGGGTCTACTGCCCCAAGGGAGGCTAGTAAGGATTTCTGCTACATTGGGCATGTTTTAAGTACCTCAAGAGCGGACATGGCGGTTGGCATTTGGGCGAAATCATCAATAATGCTATAGCTGACTGCAGCTCTAGCTGTGGTGTTATTGGAAATCCTACATATGGGGGGGCACGGGAATGGGGTAATTGAAAAGGTAGTTTGACTGTTTTGGACATTGATGCTGCTGATGTGTCAGCGGGTTTGGTGGTGGTACCGTACTGATTTCATCTAGTTTGTAAGTTGACCTCTTCAGTCATCATGGCTAGCAGGTGGTGAACACCTGTTTCGGCCATGGGAGGTGCCCCCAGAGCATTGGGATTAGCTTGGGGAGGGGGTGCGGTTGCCACCAATCCTTGGACTGGTAGTGGGTTTTGATGCACCATAGGAGGAGGTCCTTGTGGTGCTGGGTTTGGTTGGGCTTGATTTGCAGCGCTGGCAGCCTGTTGAAATTCATTTTGAATGGCTTGCTTAGTGCAACCCATGAGGTGACACTCGAATGTGTAGTGCCCATAAAAATCACAGAGTGTGCACAGCTGGTTTGTGTGCAACGGGGCGTTGCGACTTGGTGCATTTTGTCGTGGGGGGTTTTGGGCAGGTCGATTTACTGCGGCATTGTTGGGAGGGTTCGGTTGTTGACCTCCTCCCTGTGGTTGGCTGTTGCCTTGGTTCCGGGGTCGATTATTTCTAGCTTTCCCTTGTTGATTGTTGGGGGCAGGTTGGTTGGGACGGTTTTGTTGTGCGAACACTTGTCCCAATGGAGTGGGTGGAGTGGGGGCAGGGGCTTGAACTGCTTGCACTGGCGGTGCGTAGTAGATTTGAGTGGGAGGTGATGCCACAAATGTGGGCATTTTCCCCACATACTACTATGTAGGCCAAGCCATGGTTTGAGCCTACTACGGTGGTGCATGTTGTGCATAGGAAGTTTTTTCTCTAGACTAGGACATCATTCTAGCCTAGTCCAGAGCTTGGCTTTGGTAAGCAACATTAGCAGTGTTGCTTGGTTGTGATGGAATTGCAGGTGGTGTCAGTCGATGTTGTGGCTGTTGGGAGACTGATCCTATGATTCCATTTGCAGCATGGGATGCGCCTGGTGTGTCGCAGTAAGAGGTTCCTGTGCGGGGAGCATCTGGGATGACAATGTACAGGTATCCAGACTGAGCATAGATCAGATCAAACTGTTGGGCTTTCAGTATGGCCTCTTCTTTGGATTGAGGACATTCGGATATGACGTCCTTTGCTATGGGTGGGAGCAAGGTCTTGAGGAACCAATCCAAGAAGATCATGTCGTCAAGTTGGATTTTACATAAGCTATGGCGTCGCTGCCACTCATGGATGTGGTCAGTTATATGAGTGGTGGTGTTCTGACAGCAGGATAGTAGGATCTCCACACCCTCTTCGTATCTGACAGGGAGTTGGAAATACTGTAGGAACATGAAAGCTAAGGAGTTGAAATCTGGATATTTGGCCTGTGGTAGCTCAATGTACCATTTAGCCACGGCATCTGTAAGGGTGCATTGGAATAGCCTTAGCCTAATGGAATTGTCTACGATGTTATTTGACAAGCACCATAGATGGAATGTCATTATGTGGTTTTGGGGACATTCCCCTGCTTTTCCTTCAAACTTGGGAATGTCTGATGGTGGCTTGGTTGGCATGGGTGGCCAGAAAGTTGGGTGGCAGATGGGGTCGTTTGTTAACCGTGCCAAATCAGGAAAGTTAAGATGAGCCATGAAAGGCAGGTTTGACCCCAAGTTGATGTGGGATGGAGCTACGATGGTGGTGGGATTTGCAGGTACATAATGTATCTGCACAGCTGGGGGTACTTGCGGTGGCACCATTGTGGATGGGCCAATGCCCCCAAGTGTTGTGGGGGGATAGTATGGGTGGCAGGGATATTTACCCCATGTATGACAGTAGGGGCAACATAAGTGGAAGGTCCACTGCCCCCCTGTGTGGCAGGAGGGGCAGTGTGTGTGGAGGGGACACTGCCCTCGTGTGTTGCAAGTGGGCCAGATTGGCTGGTCACTATAGGTGGTGGCAGTTGACTAATGACAGTTTGCATGACTGTGCTTGGGCCACCTACCAGGTTGTGGGTGACAGGTTGTGATGTGGACATGGGTCCACTAGCTATAGCTATGCCGAAAAATGGATTCGGATTTGCACCAGCCATGGGGCTTGATGGTGTTGTGTGGAGGTCTGGTTCAGACTGATATGGGTCTGAATCTGAATCAGAGGCTATGTGGCCTTCTGATGGTGTGCGAGGTCATCGAAAATAGGCTCGATGGTGTCGGTTCAATGTCTCGAATGGTGGTGGTTTGCCTCTTAGGCATGAGGAAGAGTATGAGGGATCAATTGTGTTAGATGTTTATCAGACTGGTGGGAATGATGTTTGGACCCCAATTTCAATGGCTTCCTATTGGCTGTAGGTGGTCACTAGGCCACCAAGACTGCCAGAAGACAATTCTTGGCTTTTTCCTCACGGGCGTTTCTACTCAGTCAATGGGGGTCATTTCCCGTTTCGCTTGGAAATTCCTCTCAACGGATAGCTACTTTGGGGTTCTCGTGGTACTCCTCACAATGAGTTTCTGTGCAGAGCCCAAGTACTTCCCACGGTTGAAGCAGTCAGGGACTTATGTCCTCAAAGACTGCAGATTGTTTGAACTTAGTGTAAATTGATAAATTTTAAGGCTCTCTCAGCGTCATGAACTGAGTTGGGTTGATTACTTGGTATGATGTATTTGTTTTTATGTCTTTTTGGTATCAGGTGGTTGCAAATGGTTTATGAATTCATCATATTGTGGCAGAGTTCATATCATTGTTGTGCATGCAATGAATAATCAAAAATTTGTAAACAAATACAGTTTTTAACCCTGAATGTTTATGGCCTAACTAGATGACTACCTCACACTGATATTCCTCTTCCACCAAGAGAAGGTGCTGGGATCTCAACAAAATGGGACTAAGCCCATCCGTAGATCCACAGGTCACCTCCTGGATGCAAGGTTGGTCAATAGGGAGGACGCTTAGGGCCGTGAGAAGCCCTCCTTCTCTACCCCCTCTACCTTCTAGGTCATCTGGTTTTAATGGTTTAGAACAATATTCAATGAAGGGCCTAGGACTATACAAGCTTTCCCTTCGTCGTATCCTAGAATACCCCAAAGGGTGATGACTGGGTAGAGAAGGAAGGGTAAGCAAGACTATTAATTTTACTGTCAATTTTTCTTAAGCTGCATTCATTAAGTCATTAAAATTTGTTTGGAATTTACACATTGTTTGTTCATGAATTTACAGTAAATTAAAACGGAAACTGAAATTGAAGTAATGTGCTGGACAGAGGCAGCTGAGCCACACTGACAGTCCATATTAAACTGAAATTTAACCTCTAATTGATAGACTGCACATTTCTGATCAAATTTGGTGAGGGGGTCGCAATTTTTTTTTAGAAACAGGCGAGGGGGTCGCACGGATTTCACAGATAGAAGCTGTCTGTGTTTCTGAGTGAAGTTGCACCTTTCATGGGTTTAAGGGTGACCTGGTCACACCTGTTAGGCCAAAAAGAGCGACCTCATCCCTTGTTCAGGCCTGATAAGTGTGACCTGCCCCGAATTTAGGGTTTTCTGGTCCTTAGTCAGATCTGATCGATAGTAACCTGTACTGTGGCCAAACAGACTTGGATTTGCCTTGCAGAGGCTTCTGCAATAATAAAAACAGTAAATAAACTAGATTTAACCTAGATCTAACAAGAAATTTTAAAAACTAGGGCATAAATGGAAAAAAAAAACTTGAAATTTTAAAAATTTGGACCAGGGATCCTATGGGATCGACCTGGTATGGTCGCCATTTCTGTAGCAGGGATTTCTCCTTGCTACAGGGGCAGGAATGGCTCCCTTCTGTCTATAGGACAGAAGGGTAGGTTCCTGCATGTGAAAATGCTGAAAATAAAGTAGAAATAAAACTAGACATAAATAAAATAAAGAACAGAAAGAAGAGAAATGATGGAGAAACCCTCTGCAAACAATGGCTAGGGTTCTGCATCCAATAACCTGCAAACAACTGTTAGAAACTAGAAACATGCAAAAACATGTTATAAACAAACCTACAAACAAAAATGAGTTAGAAAAAACTACAAAACACTAAATCAAATGCAAGAAATAACATTGGTATACTTTCTCCTTAATGGAATTGGGCCAGCATGCCCTGGCTTGAAAAAGCACCTCTCTCTTGGATGGGGGAGCTATGGCTCAATGGAGATGGAGGAGAGGGAGTGTGGGTGTCTTGAGAGACAAAGGGTCTCAAGGTATCCATAGGCAGCATAACAGTATGCAAGGGAGAAGTGTTTTGAGAGGGACCCCTCACCCTCCTTTTATAGTTTTTTTGTGGTTTTTAGGGTTTTAAGCCCTTAGTCTAGGCTTTAGCCCCTTTTACACTAGTTTTAGCTCCTTTTAGAGTTTTAGCCCCTTTTGGGGGACTTTAGCTCATAGGAGAGTATTTTAAGCTCCTTTTTGGGGTTTTAAAGCCATTTTCTTCATCCTTAAGCCTTTTTGAGGGTGTGGGGGTCTAATGGAGGGTTGTGAATGGGTGTTCTTGGGTGGTGTAGGCCATGTAGAGCCAAGTGAGGGATTTTTTGGGTTAACATGGCCATAACTGGATTTACAATATGAGAGCAATTGTGTCTTCCATATTCCATGCTATTTGATTTCCTTTCAAAAATAGGAATGTCACGATCGAGAAGATACCATTTGATAATTCGAGTACATCAACCTCCCTAGGATCCACCATCTCGGTTATTGATATATATTAGTCGACAACTGAGAATGTTGGTGTGTGAATGTATCCATATTTTATGGGATCTTTTAACATTTCCACACCATGTTGACTGCTTTTGATGGATTTTCTTTTCAACCGCATGGTATACTTCCTTCTCTTCAGGTCCAGTTGGGGGGGGGGAGACTATGTCCATCAAGGTCGAGGTGGCTGATGTGCCCCTTGACTATAACCTTTTATTGTGCTATAACAATATTTACAATATGAGAGCGATTGTGTATTCCATATTCCATGTTATTTGCTTCCGTTTCTAAGATATGATTGTCACGATCGAGCAGATGTCATTTGATAATTCGAGTACGTCAACATCCCCATGATCCACCATTCCAGTTATTGATAATTCTTAGCCAGCAACTGAGAATGTTGGTGTGGGAATGTATTCTTATTTGATGGGATCTTTGAACATAGTGAAAAATGGGATGGTTTACCATTTCCATCCTTGGTAGTGAATCGTCGTCGATGAGTTCGGTCCCATTTTGCACTATGTATTTGGAGGACCCTTGGACTCTCCCTTCTCTGAGCACTTCGAATGAAGATTCTAGATATAGCAAGATGGAAATGCCATTGTATGCAACAAATATTTCTTATCAAACTACTCTTGATCCTTTTGTAGACCCTAGTCCATCCTCTTCACAGATGGAGGGGGAGAACACTTTTGCACTTCCTTCTTGGGTAGTTGCATTGTCACACTTAGATGAATTCTTCGATGATGTTTTTCCTTTGGATGAAGTGATTCTCAAAGACATGAATGGTTTGGAACAACCTTGGTAAAATTTGCACCATATCTCTTACTTCCTCTTGGAGCTTGAACAAATTGAGTGGGATGACTTTAGGGCGACCCTTAGCGAGAAGGTTGGTAGTCTCGTGGTCCCATTAGGCACTCAAGGTATATATTCCAAAGGGAACATGTATAATTTGTCACCTACAGTCCCTATCAACATTTCTCGGACTCCTGATAAGATAGAAAACATTTACATTGGGGTGTACTATTCTCTCGATGAGATTAAGGAATACATTAAGCTCTTTAAATAATTACGTGATGTTTTCTCTTGGTCGTATGATGAGATGCCAGGAATAGAGCCTCATATTTCCAAGCATGAGATCAAGAGTTATCTTGATGCTAAGCCGATTCAACAGTGTTTATGCATGATGAATCCCTGTAATATGCCTACCATTAAGGCAGAGATAGAGAATCTACTCAAGGATAGCTTTATCTATCCATTTCCCTTGAATGAATGGGTATCCAACCTCATTCTGGTTGATAAGAAGCAGGGAACCTCTGTTGCTAAATATCTGTGGTGATAGGTTATTGATGATGTTGTCACAGAAACCACATTATCGAAATGACCAAGTCGACATTTTGGATCCATATCAGGATTCATCATCAGGACAATGTTGAATGTGGAGAGAGTGAGAATCATTGATAAATACTGAACTAGGTAGAAAAAGGGGGGGTCTAATGTCGGTTGTGGAGGTTAGGGTTTGCTAGGTTTAATTTTTTTTTAAAGTGCAGAATTATTGTAAACTATTTAAAATTTTTAAAAATTATTAATATATTAAAAACCAAATTGTTGGCTTGGCTATGCTAAGTCTTTTTTAGAAATTTTTTATTAAAAATCTATTAATAACCTAGAATTATTTGAAACTTAATTATTTAAATATTCAAAGAAGTTTTGTAAGGTGCTTAATTATTTAAATATTTAAAGAAGTTTTGTAAGGTTTTATTAAAAATGTTGAAAATTTTAATAGCCTATAGATAATAATTATTATATCTTAATTTTTTTTATTTTTTTTTATTTTTTATTTTTTTCAATTGAATTATGATCATTCATGTGTTTAAGTTATTTTAAGGTTTTAAGTTAATTGTAAATTCTTAAATTTATTCTTCATGTTAAAAATAATGTGTTAATTGTAAATTATTAATTTTAATTTAAGAATATGTTTAAATTAATGTGAAAAATCTTAATTTTACTCTTAATATGTTTAAATTAATGTGTTAAATGTAAACTCTTAATTTTACTAGTAACTTATTAATTTAAATATTAATGTGATTTCCAACTCTTAGGTCAAAAAATTAATGGAAAAGGAAAGGTATAAGAAAGGGGAATAGGTTAATCAGTATTTATCAATGATTCTCGCTCTCTCCACATTCGACATTGTCCTGATGATGAATCTTGATATGGATTTGAAACGTCGACTTGGTCATTTCGATAATGTGGTTTCTCCGACAACATCATCAATAAGCAGGGAACCGTCTGAATATGCACTGAATTTAGAGATATGAATAAGACCTGTCCTAAAGATCAATTTTCCACACCATTCATTGATCATATTTTGGATGAGTGTGCAGGAAGCGAGGTATTTTCCTTCATAGACTGGTTTTCAGGAAACAATTAGATTCAAATCAAACCTAAGGACCAACACAAGACAACTTTAATTTGTCCTTGGGGCACTTTTTCATACCGAAAAATTCCCTTCATCCTTAAAAATGTTGGAGCTACATTTCAATGGTAAATGACCTTTTATTTTCATGACCTTAAGTTAATTTTTGAAGTCTATTTAGATGATTTAGCTGCTTACTCTCGTTTGAGGGTGGACCATCTATACCATTGGCACTTGTTATTCGAGAGATGTCTCCCTTATCAAATATGGTTGAACCGTTAGAAGTGCATATTTTTCATGAAAGTAGGTCTGTTATTGGTATTCATTGTTTCTAAGGAGGGAATTAGGGTCGATCCTCTTAAGGTTGAGGCAATACTTCGATTGTATTCCCTACACACTATTAGAAGTTTTAGAGTCTTTAAGAGATGTCTAACTTCTTATGGAGGTTTGTTGTCAACTTTTCCAATTTGACCCAGGGTTTTATGCACCTTTAGAAGAAGGACACTCCTTTTATATGGGATGAGTGAGCCCAGGAGTCCTTCGATACATTGAAGAAATCCTTAGAGTCAGACCCTGTGCTTAGTCCACCTAAATATAACTATGATTTCTTGTTATATGAGGACATGTCTCAAGAGACGATTGGGATGGTTTTGGTTCAAGAGGATGATGAGCTCCAAGAGCATGTTGTCTACTATCTTATCCAAAACCTTATTGATTTCAAACTTTGTTACACTCACATTGAGAAGCTAGCTTTAGCGATCGTTCATGTGGTTCAGAAGTTGAGACATTATATACTCCTTCACCAAACTATGGTTGTGGCTCATATCAATCCATTTCAGTTCATCCTAACAAGACAAATGATAGGGGGAAATATAATAAGTGGATTGTTATCTTGCAAGGGTTATATCTCGAGTTTGTTTCAGCATATGTTAGATTTTTCTAGTTTGCGGAGCATATGTTATATTTTTCTAGTTTGGATGAAGTTGAGGTTCATGAATATTCTTTTGTTGATGAGCATGTCTTCCACATCTCAACTGTGGACCCTTGGTATGGTGACATCATATTATTTACAGACTTTGAAGGTCCCTCCTCACCTCTCCTGAGATGAGCGTCGAAGTTTACAACATGTTTCTAAGAATTACCTTATTATTGTTGACACTTTGTATCGTCTTGGGGTGGATTCCATTTTACATCGATGTTTGACTCATGAAGAGGCTGAGACGGTGCATAATGATTTCCATGGTGGGGCGTGTGGTCGTCATTTATCTAGGATTTCTAAAGCCCCAAAAATATTGAGAGCGGGTTATTATTGGCCGTCAATATTTAAATATTTTGTTAATGCGGTCAAGTAGTGCCAACCTTACTAGGTGTTTGCATGGAACATACGTTCACATCCCACCCCGTTGCACCCTATTATCATTATTGTTCCTTTCACCAAATGGGGGGTTTTCTTTATGGATTGCAACTCAGCTTCGACTGGGGAAAACCATCACATTATAGTGGTCGTGGGTTACTTCACGAAATGGGAAGAGGCTATGCCTATTATCAAATCTGATAGTGAGACAGCCACTTGCTTCATGTTCAATCATATTATTAGTTGGTTTGGTATCCCAAGAGATCTTGTCACAAATGATGGAAGAAACTTTCAAAATAGGATGATGGATGAGTTATATTACAAATTGGAGTATAAACAAGAGTATTCCTCTTCTTATTATCCTCAAGAAAATGGATAGGTCGAATATTTTAATAAATCCCTTAAGTCCATTCTGCAAAGGACCATTGCACAAAGCAAGAATAATTTGCACATTAAGCTTTACCCTTCTTTGTGGGCCTATCAAAATATCGTTGAGAGTTCCATCAGTTTTTCTCCATATCAATTAGTACATGGGGTGGAGTCTATATTGTCGATTGAATGCGAGATCCATGCGTTGAAACTAGTCATAGAAATATTACTAGAGACTTCTGACTTGGAAGAACATCTAGTCAACTTAGAACACCTCGATGAGCAGTGTCAGGATGCATTAGTGGCTCTTGAAGTGAATAAGCATCGCTTAAAGGTTCAATATGATAAGTTTTTCCGTCCTCATATATTTAGTGAGGGTGACTTGGTTCTTTTATATGACCAAACTAGTGAACCATTAGGGGAGGGTAAGTTCAACCCCATGTGGCATGGGCCTTACACGGTTAAGTGAGTCTTAGAGAAGGATGCATACGAGATGGAATATTATGAAGAGAAAGCCTTTCCGGAGCCTAGAAATGGGCTCTATCTTAAAAATATTATGATTTATTCTTAGCCAAGGCCGATTGTTTGTATATTAGTGTACACTTGTATACTTTTACTTTTGTTCCCCTTGTAGTGATTTGGTTTGTTGACACTCTTTAATTTGTTGTGGAAGATGTCCACAGAGTGTTCAATATATGTAGGATATGATGATGGTGCAAACCGCCATACTCAGAACTCAGCCTCGACTGCTTGAGTCATTTATACATCTACGGGTCATTTTGTGTCATGAGGGGGTGTATGTCTCTGACCATTATCCAACGATGTTGTTGAATATAGTGTCGTGATCGAGCTACTTAGTGATTCCATCTCTTATGGTATTGGATCCCTTGAGGTACATCTTGACTCGCAGTTGGTTGTCTCACAGTTAAATGGTGTGTAACATATCAGAGATATGACTTTATTATGGAGATTCTTACGGGTAAGGTGGTTAGAACAACAATTTGAACACATAACATACATCCATATTCCTAGGGTCTATATTCATGTTGTCGATTCTCATGAAAAATATGTATTAGACTGGAATTTGTTACATCAATCATGAAGGCACACACATTCCATTCACATTTAAATACACATGTAAATATAATAAACTGATAACTATAATCATTTTTCATTTTCAAAATATAGTCAAAAAATGGTGTCATAGTACAAATGTCATGGTACAAAATTGGGGATTTAAAGACACCAAAAAAAACTATATAAACGATACATAATGTATATCTAGGACTTTATGCTTACAGAATGGGGTGATGGTCATGAAAACACACGACGACATTTTCCAACCGTTTGAAGAGTCTAACCCATGCATGGAGAACTCCCACAACATGTCTCTACATTGCCTCGGGAAAGTCCTCGACTTGCACCATAGGAACCATGTGCGTCATATTGACAAAGTTGGTATGTATGCTCTGTAGTGTGCACTATGCATCGAAACCTAGTATATCATCACCTCATCCCCTCCAACAACATTGAGGGAAGACATATGACTGTCTAGGTCCCACATCTTGATGTTCATGATCAGTATTAGTACATGATACCACCAAAAAAATGTATTTTAATTTCATTATACCAAAACCTACAAAAAAATAAAATAGTTTAAAAAATACATTTGGGATTCTTACCTAGATCACCATATGCAACACCTTGTGGTAGTGGCATGTACAGGTCTCCATGGAAGTCAATCCCTGCATAGGGAAAGTCATCCATGAACACGATTTTCCGCTGTCACTAGTGGTAAAATTTTGGTGGAAATGGAGTGGGTTTCCTACCTCCCCCTAGGCATTGCATCAACTCTTCCCATCAAGTCTGGGATGGATCTATTAGACCATGTGGATGAAATTTCACTCTTGGGATAAGGTACGGTACCTGTTCGAAGAAGAAAGTACTAAGAATGATGGTGAACCAAAAGTTCCTTGTCCTACCCAACTTGCAGTCAGTCAACTTTTGCTTCATGTTGATGAATAGAGATGTTTTCCAGTCATATATTGTGGGCCTCATATGCTTTAATACATAAAATATAATAGGCCTAGAAGCATGATGTAGAGATTCCAACCATGCTTTCCTGGATAGCACTATCACTATCACCTTGAGACCAAGGTTCCAAATGGAGTTGGCAGGAACCTGACTTCTTATATTTTCAGTATCTGAAATACAATACACAAATATGTACTCCTTGATAGTGATGCCACCTCCCACTCCATGAGCCCTCATATTGACTACCTCACCTCGACGAGATATTCCAGCGATGAGATGTATGTTTTTAACCTCAAGTCTCAATGGCATCCCATCAAGCTGAAATTCCTCTGTATATTTATCCCTATAGTTCACTAGCATTTGGAGTAGCCTTTGATGAGCTCTTAAGCTCCCAAGTTTCCAAAACTTGTAAAGACCACATCTAGTTAGAGCTTGTTGGGCATTGACATCACGTTGCACTTCCCTATCCATAACCTTGTGTTCACATTCCCTTCATTATAGCACAGTACTGTAGAAGAAACAAGTATTTTTTGATGATATTATGCCTTTTTTTTGGTATGAGCACACATATATGTGATTTTTTGTGTTGACAGTCGCACTTATACATGGGAAAGTTTTTTTTCCCATGTATACCCAGCCCTATACGCGACCCGATAAACGGTGACCCACGTGGGTCAGTATACCCATATTTATGGGGTTCCAAATAGAAAATTACACCATTGAAAATTGAAATAAATACATGCAAAATATAGAGAATGTGATGAGGATTTACCTAGCCCTGAGGGTTTGCGATTTCTTTTCTCCTAGCTCCCAAAATTAGCGATTGAAGTTCGTATAACAAAATGGATCCAAATGCACTATATTTGGTTAAAAATCAAATGGTATGGTGAAAAATGTTTTTTTTACTATATATAAAACTTCTTTTGAAATTT
Organism: Pseudotsuga menziesii; assembly: GCA_001517045.1. Lineage (NCBI taxonomy): Eukaryota > Viridiplantae > Streptophyta > Pinopsida > Pinales > Pinaceae > Pseudotsuga > Pseudotsuga menziesii. The sequence goes on along the minus strand of LPNX010533126.1, from coordinate 639,521 downwards.
TTACCCACTTGCCTATAGCTTTGGACCCTTATTGATGCCTTTGAGCTGTTTTGGCCTAATTTTATGATGTAGGGACTCATTTCGAGTGCTTTTTCATCGAGGTCTTGACCCATTCATATCTATTAGAGGTATATTTTCAAAATAGAATATAGGATAGGATCATTTTTTCGCTTGCACCATGCATCATCCTATGACCATGTCACCTTAAATATAGGTACGAACCCCACTTCGTCATGTTATGTAACCTCACACTGCTACTAGAAGTGGCATTACATAAGTGGCAGAGCCTTATTCCTATTTCATGGGTGCCCTAGTTAGATCCCGCTTTTCCATTTGGTACTCATGTTGTGTTTTTTCCGTTAGTTTCGGGAGTCCGTTATAGTCACTCGATGTGTTCGATTGAGAACCACATATTCTTTCTTGAACTTTATGTTTTCCATATCCCACAGGAACTCCCATTTATATCAAGCTGTAAATGCATTTTCATGCATCCGCTTATCGTATTGAGCTTTATGATGACACCTTGCTACAGTTTTATTAGACATATAGCCTGAGATTTCCTTAATTCCAACAAAGTAGAGCCTCTTTTATATCTGTTGTATCTTGATCATCCCTTACGAGGAGGACACATTCCCCCAAGTGTCCTTATCCTACACATGCTTCCTTGCATTGAGGATAGGTATGTTCCACTACCTGGAACTACTTTGCTTTCCCACGACACTGGTCTCCTCCTACCTATGTACTATAAGAAATTTTATTCTTTTTCAAGATTATTAATATGAAAAAGACCAAAAAATTAAAAAACATAAAAATACAAGCGAGAAATTATGTTACTTTTGGAAGTTGTCAAGTCATGTCGCCTTTGAATAGAGCACTTTAGGAGCTATACTCCGAATTAGAGGAAATTTCAACTCAAAATGGGCCTCCTAAAAAAAATTAATAAAGTAATAGCTAAAATAATAAAATAATATTTATTAATTTTGGAGGAAGAAAAGAAACAAAACTACTTTTTTGTTTGTATTTTCGACATATCTCCCCGTGTTTTTACTCAAATTTCGATCAGGAGAGCTCGTTGGATGCAGAATTAAATTCACCATCACTCTTTTTCAAGTATTTATTGTTTTTGGGGTAGAGAGGTCCATCAAAAGTATGCCGAGTGGGTACTCGTTGGATGCAGAATTTAATTCTGCATCCAACGAGCTCTCCCAATCGAAATTTGAGTAAAAACATGGGGAGATATGTCGAAAATACAAACAAAAAAAGTAATTTTTTTATGATACCTATCCCAAAATTTATATTAAAAAAGTGTTTAAGACCTATATGGTATTTCAAATTTAAACCAATTTCATTGGCTAACACATGATGACATGTAATTTAAGTCAAAGTTAAAAGGCCCATTTTGAGTTGAAATTTCCTCTAATTATTATTCCTATTTTTCTCCACTAACTCGTTATGTTTTGAGTCCCTATGGAGCCTCTGTTGATGCCTCCTATGTCACATAGTTGTCCTAGTTTGCATGTCTAGTCTATGCTACTTGTGAGTCACCATATTCCTTATTATCTTATTCAAAGGAAGTTTTATTCTGAGTAGACCACTCCTTAGTTATATTTGCTTTGCATGTCGGCCATTCCCGATACACATATTGGTTTGTGCACATCTGGTTCATTTGAGTTATTCCAAATTATCCAGTGTTGATGAGTACCTCATTTTGGATGATGGGGGATGGATTAATTCCCTCCTTCCAGTGGATTCCATTCCATCGAATTCATATCATCTATTATGGAATAGGAGTCTAGAGTTCATTGAGTGCCTTGAGGCTTGAATTCATTAGTGGTAGTTTCTCTCACCATCAACAATTTTGGAATACATCAATGTCCCTTAATCGATGGATTCACTCAAGTGTTTTAACTCAACACATCTATTCAAACTTGTGTGATTGCACTCTATACCTTGATTCCCATTATCATTATCAGTGGGATATCTTGCGTTTGTTAATAGTATATATCAATAACCAGTAATCATATGATAGACCATCATGTTTTACATCCACACCTTTCTTCATGTGATGAAACATCTATCAGTAGCGGTTTGTGTATATGACCTTCGATATTTGTGGCATTCCATATATGCTATCTCTTTGATCGTGACAGTATCCATGAGATGTCAGCTCTTGTGACTAGACTCCATTGTATTATCAGATGTCTTCATTTAATATGGAGACCTTATTTCACTGTATATTGTATGTGGAGATGACCACATGACTCATATGTTTATCATGCTTATTCATGGACATTGTAGTATGTTGTATTCGGGACTGATGTACTTCATATTTATAGTCACATGCTGAGACTTATTATTATATTGTACTGATGAGCAACTTTGTTTTCCACCTGGGTCCTCACTGCTCCACTTATTGGATTGACATAATGTATTTCGGCCTCGTATTACCCCTCCGACCTCACCCACCAGGGGGAATCTATTATGGATCATTTTACCACATTTGGTAGATCACACTGTTATGGCCTTCCATGTCCCTCTGCAGACTCTTTGGACCCCATTTTCTCAAAAGAAACTTTGATGTTCTAAGAAACACCTCAAAAAATCCCTATTTATGTGTATACTTGGGTCACAAGATTACATCTCACGTGTACACGCAGTTTGTCCCATTGTTTCTCACGTACATTGAGAAATGTGCCCAAAATAAAATATTTTGGAGTTTTCCTTATTGTGTCATGAATAAATTTACCTTTGGCCTTCCATATTCTTGGAAATGCACCCACTCAACCCTTCAGTTCCTATTGAAGGGATATATATTGGGCCCCTTGGATACATTGCAGGAGGAGAATTGAAGAAATAAAGGAAACTACAGTTCATTTGTGCCTCATTCACATATTCTTGAGTCTTCATCCCATTTTTCCTTGTGAGCATCCATTGTTTCTCTTCCTAATCTTTCCTTTGCAGCATGAGATTTCCATTGAGATGGAGGATTCAAGTGGTCTAGGATTTGGTGGAGGACTCAGTTTCTCCGTTTTGACCAGGTGCTGACAGAGGTTGTCACTTGTATCATTGTTCATAATTAATAGAAATATCTATTTCTCGTCCATTGTATGTGTGTAACTATGTATGATCTTTACCCATGGATGATGTAGTTACATTGATTTATATATATTGGTTTTATATGTGCTACAGTAGGCATGACACTTTAACTTATATCATGATTTCCTAGTTCGTTGTTGTTGAGGATGAAGTGTAGGTACAAGTGTGGTTGAAAAGCTCAATGGGGATCGAATACAACCTTCCGGAATAAGGTATTCCTTCCATCCATTACTGTTAGTTATTTTTATCTCTATTGCATATGGAAATGGGTTTATTTATGGTGTCATTCAGTCCTTGTCAGTGAGTCTTTTGGGGTGTACATTCCTTTTTTTTTCTATGTATGGCTTGGTGAAGCTTCGGCAATAGAAATAATTTTGCGGTACTTGTACTATTTTATCTAGTATAAAGTGTCTACCCAACTAACTATAGTGGGATTCCATAATTAATTTCACACTCTCACTTAAATGATCATAGAGATAAGCCATATGGTGAAAAAAACCATCCTACAAATGAAAACTAGTAATGTTCTTACGTGCACCCAATATCGTGTAGGATGCAATGAAGTCTAGATCATTTTCATAGATTTGGGATGACCCGAAGGTCTCATTCCCACAAGTTTCATGAAAAGTGGTTAGTAGTGCAACTAGAGATCGACTGAGCTAGTTTGTGATGAAATTAATGATCCTTTTTTTACATTTAATGTTGAAGTGAAATTGTTGCAGTTGTATCTGGAACAGATTTTATGGCGATCATTATGTAATTTTCCTTATGTATGCATGAACTATAAATGCATATGATCCATATGGATTACTATCTCCCTCCCTATAATCTAATGCTTCCATTATTGGCACGATTATACAATGAAATACATCTCTTTGTCACATGTGGGGTACTTATGGACTATGTCTAAGAGTGTCTCACTATGATAGGAAACTAGATGATAATGGAATGTAATAATTGAAACCACATCATAATCTAAAGCATCAGTCTCAATCTCAATATATTTTTTAAAAATTGGGTAAGGAAAGCACCATGGATGAGAATAAGTGATGTTTCACATCATTGACTGACTTTTGTTGTGATTTGTTCCACCCAAATTAGGATTTTCCACAACCCTTGGTTACTTGGTTTAGGGACCATGTAGCATGAGAGCATCCGAACACATATTTGGGATATAATTTTGCAAGTCCCAACAATATTCCAATCCCGACTAGTGTTGTCGAGGTTTACCAGTCACAAATTAATTAGGTCTTGGTTGGATCCATATGTACCCCATTCTCATCTACAATGTCTCTGAGGTATTGGACCTTATTCATGCCAAATGAGCATTTCTCTAATTTAGAATATAACTTGTGTTTCTATAGAGTGTGAAGGACATGTTGAATGTGTTACGTGTGTTTTTCCCAACTCTTGTTGAAGATGAGGATGTCATTGATGTACAAAAACACAAAGGAATTGGTGAAAGGCCTCAATATGTTTTCCATCAGCTTCATGAAAGTTGATGGGGAATTTTTTAAGATGAACAAAATCACACTCCATTAAAAAATACCTTCTTTAGACTTCAATGTATTCTTCCATACATTAGTTTATTCGATTGGAACCTAGTTGTAGCCGGACTTCAGATCGATCTTGCTAAATTAGTTGTCTCCCTTGATTTTGTTGAAAATTTCCTCAATCCAAGGAATTGGGTACCTTTTCCTGACTATGATTTTATTCAAATATTTGTAATTATTACAAGGGAACTAGGTCTCACATTTTTTTCCATAAGTATGAATTGACTCCCATAAGGTGAAGATCTTTGTCAAATGTGAACCTTTTGTAGCATCTATTGAATTTTACCCTTGATTTTCTTCATTTTCCAAGAAAGTGCATTGATATACTATCCCCTTAGGTAAATTAACATCAACATTCAGATTGACCGAATGCTTGACTCAACGGTGTAGAGAAACCTCGATAGGTGAGTTCAAGTGTCTATGTATTCTTCTATGAAGTTGTTCACCTACTTATATTATGTTATGAGGCCTTGTGTAGAGGCCATAGATGTGGAAATTACCTTCCATTCATTTTCATAACAAATGGTTAAGAGGACAAATTTTCGAGTATAGAATATGGTCCTTCTTGCATTGTTTAGATGAAATGAAAGAAATTGTCGTAGGTGGAGATACCTCTATTATCCTGTACAATTGTATCCCTAAAGTGAAAATGACACTAAGACGACTAGATTCATACTCATCATGGAATTTCCACATATCTGGATGACCCAAAAGAACATCACAGACTTCAAGTGTAACAAAATCACACATTATCTCATCCTTGAAAGGATTGATGCCATAGGACAGGAAACATTATTGGATGGCATCGATATTTCATCCATGATTGATCCATTCGATGTTGTATGGCTGTGGATGTGGTTTTCTGAGAAAATACAACTACTTGACAACCTCTTCTAATATCATGTTGTTTTTTCTTCTACTATCAACAAGGAAATGTAGTGAAGCACTCTTAACCCGCATATGCAACTCAAAAATAAATTGACCTTGTTCTAGATCCTCTAGTTAATTAGGCTAGACACTGGTGGTAGTGTATCTAGCACCATGTTTTTAATCAATGATATGCTTCCCCCTACTTGGATTTGAATCAAAGTTAGAGCCTAGATACGACTCTGAGGATTTTACTTGGACCACCAATGATTACTTTCAGTGACATTGATTATTATTATACCGGGGGATTTTTTTTAACTCCCTTCTCTTCCTAAAGTGTCATTATTAGTCTTCCCATTACCCTTGTTTGGTTCATATTAGAATGGGTTTCTTGATATTTTCCATCCTTTTTTTTCCGTTGTTATATGGAATGGATCCAAATTTTACGTACTTCTACTAGGATGCATGCATAGATACAAACTCATGCTTATTCATCTACTTCAATTTTTTCTTTATTTTGACAAAATAAGTATAAGAAACTCCCATTGATGAGATGTATAGTAAATCCATTTCTATTTACATGTACCTATTTAGACTCTCATTGTATTTTAGAACTATATTTTTCTTGGATTATTTGATACACATATTGGTGTGGAAGGTATGGAAAGTATTTTTGAACTCTGGCATCATTTGGTCCCTCTTGTGATGTACTAGGGTCCATCTCATGTACTGGCCATCATAATTTCCAACAAGGTAGTATTGTTTCTTCATAAAATCCACAAAAATCTCCAAAGTTGTATTGGTTCCAAATAGTTAGACTCCTCTGTGAACTTTTGCTCATAGTAAGTTTCCCACCAGTTTTTGACATGGGAGACAACCTTAAGGATTGCAAAGGTGATTTTCTTCATATCCAAAAATTTGTGGGTAGAGAAATACCCTTATAGTAAATTTAACCATTTTTCCAAAGCATTCACATATATTTGCAGACCTTCAAATACATGAATATCAAAATTAAATTATGCCTTGAAGGGGTGTCACCTACGAAGTGGCCTCTTGGCGAAGGCATGTATGTTGCTTTCAACATTTGTTGAAGGATTTGGGTGATGTTTTTTATCATATCATCTCTTTGACATGCAAGGGATTCATCCAGCAAAATTTTAATAGGATATTTTTCTCCCTTGTCTCTCTTTTTTTACATCTGCATACACAATCATATGTGTCTCCAAATATGGTACTTCGTAGGCTCAAATAGCTTTATTACAAGATCCTTATACCTCGACATCGTTAGGGATATGCGTAAAGAAACAAAGAAATATAAGACCACTATGATACTACTGATCTAGGTTCATGCGAGGATGAAATGAAATAATTTACAGAGAACAATGCACACACACATACACATATATTGCGAACAACATAGTGATATTATAAACTCAAACTATATAACTTAATGAAATAAAAGATACTGTAAAATGAAAAATAAAAAATAACTAGAATGATGGTAGTTCATCACTGAGAAGAGATGAGGTGTCTATGATCATCCATAAGAAGTTGAGTTATAATAAGTTCAAAAGGGGAATTTGGCAACTATAATCAGTGAGAAAATCATAAACATAAAAAACCCTAATGCTAGAATACGAAACACGAAAATATTTTTGCAGCCCATAATGCCCAGTTAATACATTAACTTCCCAAAGCATAAATTTTGCATATAATATATATATGAGGAACTTTGTATCTCATTAGAAAATTTTAGTTGAGAAGTACACATTGAAAATGGACTACTTCATAGATTGAAGTTAACTATGTAGTGCTGTCATGAAAAAAACAACAACATTTAGGGCCTCAAAATGGCCCTAGAAGTTTAGGACTTGAAAAAACCATTAAAACCCAAGATGGAAAATCATGTTTTGAGCCAACATACTAGGTAGGTGGCCACCAATGCCTATCTAAATCAATACCCTTCATTTTTCATATTTATGATTGGTATCCTTTGGTTTCCTTATCTTTCCCTTCTGTTAATTACTTAATCCCAAATTGTATTTCTTCTAAAGAAAATACATTTTCTTCTATTAAAGAGTTTGTATGTTGTCCATGACATCAAGGAATTCATAATTTTTTTATGATAGGAATTATGATTCTTTAAATAAATCATATTGTTTTCAAGATTTAGTTTTATGAGTTAGAATTTTCCTCCAAAATTTGTTAGTGTCTATCTCAAAGAGGTCTGAAATATTTTTAATATTGCTTTCTTTTATATAGTAACTATTTTTAATTTAAATTATAGATTTTTACTTGTCTATCTTCTTCGATTTTATGGACTTTACACTCTTTACACTCTATCATACCAAGGGTTTTTCATTCTATTTTCTCTTTTACACAACACCTCAATATAAAACTTGTGGATGGAGCTAGAGAGGGTTGTTGTAAATTTATGATACAAGTATTCATTATTGTCCTTATTTGATAGGACATTTAATTGATTATCTAAATCATTTAGAACAAAAAAATAATATCTTTTTTTTTAAACTTTAAGTGATTTGGCTATTAGAATTCTTTTCTATAAGGAATTTTCATGTGACAAAGTTTATAGTCAATTTAAGGGTGATGATCTAATTGTAGCTCATGGTCATTTAAAATGTCAAAATTTAACACTTCATTTTATAAAGGGATATCTAATATCACATATCCTATAATATTGTTTCCAATCCCATGAATATAAGTTGTATAGTTAGATTTCAGCCATTTCCTTAGACCATTGCAAATTATTAGATCTAAAATATTGTAGAGATTTATTAGTGCAAGACTAAAAAAAATATCAACCAACTCTTTAGAGATTCTTTCATAGCTCCTAGACAAGGCGGCATCTTCATATAAGATATACAATTTGGTTAAAATCATTGGTTATTTATACAATATATTTATGAGTTTCTATTACAACATTAAGTCTCCTACGAAGGGGACATCTCCTTCATTTCTCATACTATAAAGATATTTCTCTAAGCCATTGTAATGGAAATGCTTATCTAAACTATGTTTCTTATAAAAGTGACAATAAATAGGTAGAAATTAACATTTTTATATAAATCCTTTTAGAATTAATGTGTGAAATATCTATCATCATGTACAATCTATGCCTCCAATCCCTTTGTGATATCATCTCCTTTTTTTTAATAAAAAGCGAAGTACAAATCGTTATATGTTAAGCACATTATATTAGATTCATGCTCCTGAGTTTCATCAAGCAATATAATACCAATTTCACTTTGGATGTAGATTAATGGGGATACTTTTCTCTATGAAAATCCACAAGATTCAAAAGAGAGGTTCCACTGTGTCCAATATACCTATTTATTTATATTTTTTGCTCCTATCCCTAATAATAGTGTTTATAATTCTATTTTTTGTTCATTTTCCTTCTTTCATGGATTCTTTAACAATTTCAACCGATCTTCTAGAACGAGTTCTTTATTTTAAATTTTTATTGACCACTTTATCCCTATATTGTTATTGACTATGACATATTTATGGTTAATAGATATTACTTTGACATGAATTAACATATTTTTATGCTCAATTATTTTGTTGAAATTAATTGGTTCTACGAGACAAGGTATTTCAAATTGCAACTTATTTTGTAGTTCTTCCTTGACTAGTGCTATCATGTTCTCCTTTTCTCTACATTGAAACTAAACATTATGGTGTTAAAGGATATTTTTCTATGATCATTCTTAAACTATATAATTTTATTTCATTTCCTCCTTAATGGGTTTGATTTCTAATTTATGTTCCATAATATTTATGGACTAATTGTAATTAACACATATTTGATTAAATTTGGAATTAAACAATGAATTTAGAATTCCAAAATAACCAAAATACCAATTATGGCATTGTTCTTGTAATAAAATATTTCCAATTTTAATGAAATATGTGTTAATTTATCCTTTCTTCCTTGTTTTTTCTTTTCTATTTCTTGTAATCTAATTTCCATTTTCTGCAACTTATTATCCAACCTTAATATTATTTAATGATTCCTTGTATCCACAACATTTGGTTATCTAGGGTGAATGTGCTAGGTATTCCTTGATATTCTTTGTTATATCTCGTGAATTTTTTATATTCGAACAAAAATACAATGTTTGGCTTAAGTAAAATATTTCGATAACTTTAATATGGGAAATAGAAAGCACCATTGGATTCAATAATATTTTTTATATACTTTCAATTACTAGAGAGAGAGAGAGAGAGAGAGTATAAAAAAAGGTTATTGCGATAAGTGATAATTTCTATTACCCATTATGAAAGAGCTATGTAACTCCTTCATAACACGAAGTTAACAAATGGCAAGTTTAAAAAAATAGTAATAACATAAAATATCAATGTCAACTATAAATACAACATTTCAATATAAAATTTAGATAAACATAAGTATATATATGTATATGTAATTTTATATGATGATGATTATGAATGTCCAAAACCATAGAAGAGGGAAGGATTCACTTGGTTTTGATTGTAAATTTATGTTTGTGTGTTCATATTTTTTTCAAATAAGGAATTTTAGATCACCATAGTTTTGAAATGTTAGAACGTTAAGAAGTTTCACTATTGTAGCAAATATATTTAAATTGCACTCTAATGTGGGTGTATAAAATATATTTAAATTGCTTCATCAACCTTTGTTGCAGCCTCCTCACATCAGAGCAAACTCCTTGAACCTTTTTTTGCAACCACTTTACTCTTCACTAATTTGGACACTTATTCATTCTTCTCAAACATTTCCACTCTTCATGAACCTATTAACTCTAGCAAAAGTTCCTCACAACTTGTCACGAACTCATGTTATAAACATGTATCATGGATCTCCCTATAGCCATAAACCCTTATTATCGTAATGCCTCTAATTCTATCCTAAGAAATTGTAAAGTCTATTAGGGATCGATGTTATATATGAGTTTGAAACTAATGAACTGTCTACTAAAACATGATCATTGCAACTCATCACCATATTCTAAGATGTTTTCCTATGACATCTGTAAATTACTCAAATACTCACCTATGGAATATACAAATTAATTGGATATTGCATATACATATATATGTTTCCTCCAACTGAGTTGCATGACTCACACTGTCCAAATGTCCTCATAACTACTAATTCGGTGCTAAAAAATGTTGGTCATAAATTCTATACACAACCATATGCAGTGTTGTGTGAACTTGGATCCCAATTGTATGCAAACACATTGAGTATTTTGTTGTTCAAGATTGTGGGAATTAATGATTGAGTTGGGTCAAATTGGGTCAAAATGATATTTTATGTAAGTGGAGCGAGTGTATAATTTATTTCCTACCTCCATCGCGTATGGGATAAATAGAGCATTTGATAGGTCATTGAGACATCTCATATTTTATTGAGTCTATATTGTAAAACCTCTCTCTGTAATTTTAGGGTTATAGGTGCATAAAGAGAGTTAGAGGAGAAAGATACACAACTCCCTTTCCCACTATGAGAAAGGGAGGGTTATGCAATTAGTAATTTAGTAATGAATAAAGAATATATAGTCTTTAGTGACTTGTTTTGTATTATTTTTCTAAGTTTATGGTTGTTGTGAATTGCATTGTTGTAGGTTATGACTATTTTAAGCTTTATTAAAAAATGTTGGCACATGATAAAAGTGTCCAACAAATGCACCAGTCAGGAACATGATCTATGTTCTTCCCTCTATGGATGGGTGGTAGCAACTTCATGGGGATCAAATTGTGAATGAACATGGAGTGAAGTAGTTATTTTGGATTTTATGGGGATCATGGCCATGTTCACATGGATTCTAGAGTAATTTATTTGATATATCATATCGATCTCTTCTTCAGGTGAAGAAGCTAGATCTGCTTTCTCATAGTTGTGGATCCATTTGTATGGGTTAGTTGCAGAATAAATGAAAAGTGTGGCATCTTGCAGATATCTTAGTAGATATTTCCCAAAGAGATTCGATATATGAGAATGAAAGGCAGGTGGTGAAGGAGATCCACTTTTCTTAGGCATAAAGTAATAAAACATTGGTGGCTCCAACCAAAGACACTTAGATCTATTATCTTCTGTGATATAATGGTGATTAACAACACAACTTGCTCCATACACAAATAATGGAAATTTACATATCTCATTTGAAGACTAGGAACTATTGCGATCAGATGATGAATCATTTGTTTTATTTTTGAGATACTTCTACTAAGCCACTCACGATTTGTTTGAACCATGATTCCTGTTTATGCACTATTTATACTCAGTTACATGTGCCAAGTTTTTGTGCACAAATATTGATTTACCTGTTAGTGGAAACTTGAGTTGTTGAGTTATCTCATTTCATTTGGATATGATATAATCTTGTGGTATTTTCCCTAACAATTGAATCATTTGCAAGGAAAAAATTCCACATAATTGATCTGTGGATAAGCTAAGATAAGGAATTAGTTGTCGAATGATTTATGATGGGACAACAAAGGGAATTTGTGGAAAGTCTATTGTTTCAAATTAAGAGTGCAATATCATTGCATAATTTCCTTGCATAAATAATGAGTTGTCGAAAGTGATTCTTTCTTCAACCATCATAATGAGATCAGGATGCACCAAACCACGACCTAGCTAAGGTTTAAAATTTTGAAGTGATTGGGTCTAGTAATTGTTGCATTGATGACATAGTCTATGTTTTATCTTTCTATAATCAAAATTATCATCATTTAAGTGAAGTTACCATAATAAAGTTGCAGGATAGATTCATATGTATCACGCCTTATACCATCGAACCTTGGTGGAGTTTGTAATGATGTTGTTTGTTTTATCTTGGTTGGAGGGTTCTCCTTGATGAAGTTTACTGTAGAGTAGTTGCAAGGCATTGTAATATATGGTCTAATGATTTAGAAAACTAGGAACAATCCACACATGGGTTATCAATTGTAGCATGTTCTAATATTATATAATCCTTAGTAATTGGTCTAGGGAATAAAATTTCACTACGGTTTCAAGGAATTTATGGGCACATGTTCTTGTTCAATTTCCATTATGAAAATGATCAGAGTGTATTCCATTTACAACATTATAGTATCTTCTATGTTCCATGATAGTGTCCAAGGGATAGTGGGTAAATGAATGCATTGAAAAGTTACCATCTAACATTTGTTATCTTGTTGTGAAAGGATTTCTTTGAGTTGTGGGATGTGTTGTTGTAGAATGACCATTTAACCTTTTATTTTAGCATTTATTGATTATTTTGAGGATGATTTTGATGAAGGATCGATATGTTGCGAAATTTCCTAAAAAGTTTTTTTAATTTGATTACATTCTGACATAACATGTTATAAAAAGTTTGTAGGTTATCTTAGCATGTTATGGAATTCCAGTTCTATGTTGTGGAATATTTCAAAATGATCTTTAAGAGTTGCAAAATGTTGTAGAAAATTTAATGGAAAATGTGGCACATTCTCGAGCAGTTACAAAACTTCTATTTTTCCTTTCTATGCATTTTTCATTTTTACACCATAAATGGTATGATGATGGAAGGGAAAATGTGAAATTTGAAAAATATTTATTTTGCGCCACAACAAAATTGATAAATCATGTATTCCCCTCATGTTTTATGTTTTATGTTGGTTTCAATGGGTGTGGAAGACAATGTGCAAATTACATTTTAGTTGTGGATCCTGTATATTTATTCCATATTATGATGAATGCCTTAGAGCGTGATTATCATGCTTGATCAACCTGGTGATTTTACTATTTTTCAACATGTTGGCGCAAAATTGAGTAAGACTAAATTTCTTTTCACAGGTTCCAAAAAAAGGGGCCACTTAGTCTAGTACATGTTGGCATTTTCGATAATACTAGTGGAAGAAAGTCGCACCTAAAGAATAGCCTAGACTTGTGTGTGATAAGGATGGTTAGCTACAGGGATATACGAGGTTAGATCTTTCCATAAGGATTACTAAAATAAATTTTCACAACATGCATTCATCATATCAAATAAAAATTTATCATCACATCTTAACAATTTTTCATCAAACATGTAAAGGGAAAATTGTAAAATGGAACCACATTTGTAACATAACACACAAAATTTTTATAAAGGGAGAAAACGATCTCCACAATTTTTTATTCTTATCAAATAAACTCATACACTATGGAATACATTGTTGATTGAGTTTTCATTGAAGCCAACATGGGACTTGTAGTGGCCTGTCAGGTTGTCATTGATGCCACCAAGGTCCCCGATAGTGGACAATCTTGATGCACATGTATGATTTTATGATGGACACTTTCACAATTTTAGTATGGGGTTCGATCACCCTTTACCCACACACAGTGGCCAACTGGATGATAAATTTATGGTTGATTTATTGGACATACCCACACATGTGGTAGCTTGGTGTTTGGAGCCCATTCATCGATGGTGTGTGATTTGTAGCACATGGTGGTACAAATGACCCATTATGTGGTCATTTGTTTAAGAGATAACGAGTCCCGCTACTTGAACTTGATGAGGACCTTGATGCCCTTGTAACCCTTGATAGGGTAATGGAACCCTTAGAGATGTTCATTATGCATCATACGATTTGGCACCCTCATACATGGTGATATAATGGCTCTTGGAAATCATATGATCATGATAGAGATTGAATGTACCTTTGTACTTGATAATGGAGTCCTATGTGATGGGATTGAAGTCCATGTAAAGAATCTTTTTTAAATATTATATGATATCTTTGAAATAGCCTTTGAATCCCTTGCATGTGGTTCCATTCATGTTGAACTGACACACATCAGATATTTTTTATGGTGACTATTGGTGATGTATCTCTTGGTTCCAAAAACGCACTTGAAGATGCCTTCAAGAGGAATTCAAGTCAAATATGATGTCTTGAAAAAATTGAAGAATTTAAGGGTATTATATTAAGTAATTGCAAATTATGCCATCATAGGGAGATAGTCCTCATCAATCTCTTTCCATTGATATGTGGAGTGTTTCGTAACTCCTTATAGTTGATGAATTTTGATTTTTAAAATTTAATGTATTAATTTTCCCCTTTACAAGTGGGCTGGACTTCTAAAAGAATTCAATTAAATTTTAATTAAAACTACTACAAGCCAGCAAGACTAGTTAGTAAATCCTCCAAAACCTATATAAATAGAAGATAAAAAAATTTCATTTATTCATAAATCAATTCTCTCTTTGGTATTTCACAAATCTTGGAGAAAAGTGCAATACTTTGTGGAGGAGAAATTTTTGTGCATCTTTGAGGATTGAAGAGATTCACTAAAATTGGCATAATTTTCTCATACAAAATTATTGGATCATTGGAAATATTGTCGAAATGGATATGTGATGACATGATCTATACTTTCTTTTGGTTCGTATATTTTTCTTCATATTGTGATCTTCGAAAAGGTATGATTCATGTTTCTAGGTTTCTCTTGTGTTGACATGATGACTATGAGTAGATTCTTGAGCAACATGTTTGACAAGTTGATGACAAGGACAAGTTAATGACAATGTGTAGCATATTATTGAGTTGTATAAGTGTTTCTTGATTGGTAAGCTAAGCCTTGAAGCTTTGGGTATTGGATTCCTTAACCCTTTCTGAGTTGGACCTGAGAAGATGAAGATGGGTAATGGATTAGGATTTTGTGCTCTTTGTATCAATTGGTGCTGATTGTAATCACGAATGAAGTCTTCCATGTAAAATACATAAAAATGTTTAGGAAAAATATTTTATGTTCTCTTGTGTTGTGTTACTTGTTATGTTATCTAGTTAATAAATATGCTTATGATTAATTGTTGATTAGTTAATGTATGCTTATGGAATGATGATGTAACTGGTAACATAATGATTTAATGAAATCTTCTTGAATAATTGATAGAAGTTGAAAAGGGTTTTAATTTCCATCACACTGATTGACCCCACATTTCAGTGTGATCATTGTGTCCAACAATTGGTATCAGATTTGACCTTCACCATAAGCCTTGCAAGCTTGAAGGAGATCTATGGACACACAATGGAAGCAAAAACAGAGTCCTCAAGCAATGATTTTCAAGTACTTGGTTGGAGGATCAAGATGAAATCTGTTGGTCTCCTATTTTGACTGTCCACTACAACATTTTCTAGCCTAAATCTGATGAAATCACATAATAGTCAGTTTTATTAATGTTGATTTGTACATGGTCATGCTTTTGTGGAGACCAACGTTGATAAGGTTTGGTAAGTGATTTTTAATTACTTATTTCTTACTTTACCTTGTTTTATGTATAAAATTGGGCTTTTAAACCTCCATTTAAATATTTGGCCAACTTATGGGTCGTTGTTTCCTTCGTGCAGTGGTCTCGGTGCTTCAAGGGCGATTTCTGCTAGCTGAACCTGCGATTTGGGGATTCTCTCCACATTTGGGATGTCTCTTGAACTTTCATCGCCTTCCAGATATCTATGCAGATTTTTCAGGTGTTGTTTCAGGGATGTCCAGTGTTTGAGGAGCTGTTGTTTTCCCTCCTTAGTATTATGTGGATTTCAGGGGATTCGAGCTCCCATCTTTGGCTCAGATATGCCGAGATAGCTGTAGGGTTTTTAGCTGTATCGACCCTTGTTTCACGATTGATTTTATTTTGTATCTTCAGTATAAAATGACTCTTGAAACCCTAAGTAAAGAGGATACTCAGAGAAGACTATAAACTCTATTTCATCAATATATCCAGTGTTTATCTTCTTTTTAAAGTTTTGACTTAAGACTGGAAGGCGTTGAGGGTAGGGCCCCCTTCAACACCAATCCTTGGTATTTTAGTATTGTGCATTTTCCAGAAGTAGAGTAACGTTTTCTTCTTTTGATAGTGTTTTCAGAAATATTAATGGTTTTGCTCATCTATGAATTGAAATCGAATGCATGCCTGCAGGTCATAAGTTAATCTCATTTGCATTTTGGTCTAGCGCAGAGAATAGATTTAGAAGTGATCTGTATTTAAAATCTCTTTTGGTTTTTAGTGTGAGTTGTTTATTAATGATTACGGAAATGATGAACTGTGTGATAAATTTGCTTTTATTTATTATAGAATCGATTGAGAGTAGATCGAAATTTCACCTTTCCTTTGCTGCCAGCATTAAAGAGATCATTGAATGGTTACAGGATTGGTTTATAACTCCTTTTGTTCATCAAATTTGCAAAGCTGTAGGGTGCTTTTATTGTGTTGAGAACAGCATTTGCCGTATTTGTAAAGTTAGCAGGGGATTTAAGACTTTAATCCACAGAGTATTTAGGGTCACGCAGCCTTTTGGATTGGTCATGTAAGGATTGGAGCATGCTTTTGTTTGTTTTATGAGCTGTAAGCAACTTCAAACAAAGTATTGCAGTCCATTAAGGATTTGACAGTGTTGTCTTTATGGTATGAAACAGATTTTGCAGTTTTGAATAACCTTAGCATAGGGTGCAGATAGAATATGCTTGACACCAATAGCAAGCTATATTTCAGTTTTCTAATCATTTATGAGTGACATAGGATTTAAGAAGAGTCAGACTTTGTTTCCATAGTTGTTTGAGGGTGATAGTGGTTTAAAGACATTAGATCCTGTAGGGTTAAGAGTGGAGTTTTAAAGTCAACTGAACAGATTCACTTTGAAACTATGCATTTATTCATTAAGCTCTTTCATTTGTAGAAGAGGTTATTACTGTAGCTGAGTGTAAAGTGTTGAGTGCTTTAAAATATTGATGTAGTTTAAGGGTTTATTTACTTACCTAGCAGGTTGTTTTATCCTAGAAATAAATCATAGTGTTGCAATTTGATATTGTTTTGCAAATGGTTGTAGTTTAATACTGTTTTGATAGACTGCTGTAGTTTAGAATTTCCTTGGAAGATTAGTATCATTTTTGGAAGATTTCTATAGGTTGTTGTAG
This sequence comes from Pseudotsuga menziesii, assembly GCA_001517045.1. NCBI lineage: Eukaryota > Viridiplantae > Streptophyta > Pinopsida > Pinales > Pinaceae > Pseudotsuga > Pseudotsuga menziesii. Next base: position 622,070 of record LPNX010533126.1, on the reverse strand, counting down.
GTCATATTGAGTTTGACAGTTAGCAAATTGGTTTCCTTTGAGTTATGATAGACTTAGGAGTCCTTAGCATAGATCATCTAGGACAACAATAGTTTCATTTATTTCATTTTCATTTGACAGTAGACTAGAATTCTTATCAGCACGAGCATTAAAACTACCTTACCTGCACATATAGTGTAGCAGCTCAAAGTATACGTACCCTGGTTGACAATTAAATCAAGGTGAATTAAGTAACATTAATTTTAACCAACAAAATCCTACCTAAATATGTTTAGTGTTTGGGATATTGTGATCAATCAACCCATTCCATATAATAAGAAGGCCAAGTCAACTGCACAGAAAGAAGATAAGAAGGAAAACACCACCTCCTTGAAGTTCCTCTTGGATGGAATTCCCAACTCGATAAAGGAAAGTGTAGGAGAATACACTTAAACTAAATAGTTATGGTTCATGTTGGAAAAATAATACCAAAAGGGCAAACAAGAAATTGAAAAGATTAATCAAGAAATAGAGGTCAATCCCCTGAATATGTCAAGCAAGAAGAAAAGAACATTAGAGGAAATTTGAGGTCTAAAATGGGCCGCCTAAGGAAAATAATAAAATAATAGTTAAAATAATAAAACAATAGTTAAAATAATATAATAATATTTACTGATTTTGGGGAAGAATAAAAAAAACTACTTTTTTTGTTCGTATTTTCGACATATATCCCTGTTTGTTTACTCAAATTTTGAGTGGGAGAGCTCGTTGAATGGATAATTTAATTCCACATCCAACAAGTACCCACACTGCATACTTTTGATGGACTCCGCTACCCCAAAAATAAGAAATACCTGAAAAAACATGATGATGACATAATCATCACATTTTTTCAGGTATTTATTTTTTGGGGGTAGAAGGGTCCGTCAAAAATATGCAGTGTGGGTACTTGTTGGATGTGGAATTAAATTCTACATCCAATGAGCTCTCTCGCTCGAAATTCGAGTAAAAACACAGGGAGATATGTCTAAAATATGAACAAAAAAAGTAGTTTTGTTTTATGACAAATATGTCAATTCAACCATTATGGTTGACTCATTTTATTGAAATTCTATTAGTTCTTGAATTTGAAATCACAAAATTTATTGTTGGCATGTTTTCTTATAAGGCCCATTTTAGACCCCAAATTTCCTCTAATGAGAATTGGCCTCCAGTGAAGGTATGGATTATTTTGATTTTAATAGTCGCATATGCAGTGATGAAGTTTAAAATGTTGTAGAAGATGATGAATATATATCAAAGGATACAAAGGAAATAACTCACACCATATTTAATATTGATCTCAAAGCCAGTTGGTTCATGAACACAACCAACATAAATCATAGTGACTTCATGAGGTTTAAAAGGAGAGCCTTTGACTCTTTGAATAAATATCAACAAAATACCATGATATTGAATGTATTTTTTGTAAAAATTAAGAAAAAGGATGAAGTATTACAGGATCAACTGGAAGACAAGAAAGATGAAGTTGAATGACTAAAGACTGAATTCACCACTCAAGTAGAAGAACAAGAACATCCTGGTGAATATTCAGAATAACTAGAAGAGACAAGAAAGGATAATGTTTATATGAAGACTCAGCTGGAAGAATCCAAGAGGCTAGATAAATTATTGAGACACAAGTTGGATCAAAATGAGAATAATTTCCAAAAGATGGAGATGGATCTAGTTGGTCTCAGAAATAAGGATAAAAAATTTGATGCATATGTCAAGTTCAATAATAGATATGTAATCTTGGATGAGATATTGGATTTTTAAAGATATCCATTGAAAAATACGATCTTGTATACAACAAGGAAAGAGGAAAATCTGTGGTTGGAACATGGTGTCCTAAGAAACTTGAGGAAATCCCTTCTACGTCAAAGAATGAAATCAAATCTCCTTGTCAAGAACCTCCAAAAAACAAACAAGACTTTATAAGATTAAAATTATGTAAAGAGTTAGTCCAACTCCTCAATACAAATTCAGCAAAGAGAAAACTCCAATATGGAATCATGCATCTAGGCAAGAAAACAACTTCATTGTTTATTGTTATTCATGTAATTATTTTGGTCACAAAGCTATGGATTGTAGATTCAATGATAAAAGAAGTGTTCAGATTTCCAACAACGTAGTCAGGTGTTTGACATGTAACCATGTTGGTGACATTGTTGCATATTTCCATACTATGAGATGTTATAGTTGTAGTGGATTTGGGAAAAAAGATCAAGATTGCATGAATTCAAGAAGACAATATATGCAGAATTCCTCATACACATATGCAAGAAAATATTATGAACCATGGAATAAGAATAACCCAAGGATAAATAGAGCTCAGAAGACAAATACTCAGAATCAAGGACACTCCTAGGTATGGATGAAAAATACTGAAATGTTGAAGGTGGATGAAGTGGATCAATGTAAAGAATATGGATTCCATGAGTAAATCCAAGGCTAAGGTCTCTCAAATACCTTGATCACCTTAATTTCATGGAGTTTGGAGGAGAAAATCATGGGTGAGAAAGAGAAACCGATAGCTCTTTCATTAAAGAAGGACATGTCTGTGGATTGTGATATAGATATGGATGTTGATAGGGGGAGTAGTGAGCAATTAGCAGTGAGGTCAGATATATATTGGTGATAACCCTTTTCCATTAATACCAAAGGGGGAGAGTTGAAGATGAAAGGGGGAGAATGATCATAGGGGGAGCATGAGTTGTTCTCAACAATGACAAAGGGGGAGATTTTTTATTGAGTTTTCATTGATGCCAACTAGGGATAATTTTAAGAACACCCTTGAAATTTATATGTATAATGAATGGGTGAATCTCCCTTATATATAGGAAAAATTGAAGGCTGTTTTATCAATAATATAATATGTATATATAATGTTTTCCCTAATATTTCCTTCTATTATATAATCTTGTAAAATTATGGAAAATATTTCAGTAATTTATAACATATTATAGAATCTTACTGAATATTTCACTAAATTATAAAATATTGTAAAAACTTGGTGAATCTTCCATTAAATTATAAAACTTTGTAACATCTTGGTTAATATTTTTCTAGGAAGAAATAGCTTTTGATTTTGTAGATTGCTAAGGGAGTGAAATAGAATAGCATATACCAAATATAGACTCCTAAACCTGCAAATGAACACATACATGAATGAAGAGAGGAGATATTTATTTATGCCTTTCACTAGCAGTATTGGGTCACTCACAAGTGGAGGTTTTGGTGAAACACATGTACACTAACTGGATTTAGGGAAAGTGGATAATCTATTTTTTATCTTGACCCTTAATGGTCCAACGAACATGTGGGGACCCAAATCTTGACATACTGACAAATTGATATAATTAAACACTTTACATTGTGCAGTTATTATGGTACCCATGAACCATTATTACAACATGGAGTATTATCGATACCCACAACCTTAATATACTGTATGAATTCCCAATTATCTTATTTTCCAAATCTCTCATTTAAGATACCTTTTAATAAAAAATTAATGTGCGTATCTATTTATAGATACACACAACAATTCTTCCTTTCTTTTGCCGACACTCAATACATGAATTATATAATTTGATTTAGAATTGTTAGAGTTAGTTAGAAATAAGAACATACATTAACAAGAATAGAAAGAATATTAATGCATCACCACACATATCATTATAACTACTCATTGAATACTACTTTTTCTCAAATAAACTAAGGAAGTGTTTGTATCCATGTCCTTGAAATTTTTTAAAGCATGAAAAATGTGGTAAAATTGTCTTAGCACCCTCATTGAATGAAAATGAGTAGATATCAAATAGCTTAATGTATACATATTAACTCAAAAATGCCATATATATTGTATACAATCAGGATGGAAATGAAGTATCACATTCCAATAAATCATTTATTTATCATACATAACTATACAAATCACCATTTTTTTTAATACTTTTGAATGACCCTTACAAAAAACAAACCATCATAAAAAAAGTACCATACCCAACAAATTTAGATCACAAATAAATTGATGAACTTGCCAATATGAACAAAAAAATGTACTAGTCACAAAATTCTCAATACAAATAAAAGAATCTATCAGTACACTTTGGACAACTCTACAAGAACACAATCAAAATAATGGCCATCTCAATTATAATCAATGTGCATTCATTTATATTACAAAGATTGAAAATATCAACAATAACATGCATAAAATATGAAAATATACACTCTCATTAATGCCTTAGATACAATATTAATTATAGAGTGAGATCCTAATAAAAGCATATTTTAAACAACTAGGTCAAATTTAGTTTGAATATAAAAAAACCATGTGGCATCTCTTCATCAAGAGTAGCATCCACTAACAACATATACATGTCAGCCGATAATTTAAACATGGTAAGGAATAAAATAAATCATATCTTTTGAGATCCATAACATTTTTATGGAACCAATACTCATACGATAGAATAAAACTCTATTAACATCGAATGCGCCCTAAGAATCAAGAGTCTCCCAGAATTCAATAGACCTCAAAAATCATCCATGATAGAAAGCATGATAAAAGGTAAATTTACAGTATAATAATACATTGTAACTGTGGATAAAACACATAAAAAGCATGATAAAAAGCATACCATGTTAATTATCAAATAAAAAACGTGATACAATTTTGTATTCTTTGATAAATTGCATGTGCATCATGCCCCTTCAAGACCCGATCTTTCAAAAATGGAAATGTTATGCGAAGATTAAAATGTAAAGAAAACTAAAAATGAAAAGTGGAATTGCATTAACTAGAACCTTTATCACATAAGCACAATCCAATGTGATTGAATTGATAATCACTGTAGCCTTTATATAGAACAAAATAGCTCTTTATTTTCGCTCTAATACTCGAAATCAAGGGCTCAAAGAAGGTATCACATGAAATTGACTAAAAATATAGGTGAATGCAACCATGTTCCTTAATTATAAGGAAAATGGAAGGAGAAATAACCCTTGGGAGCCTGCATTACTAAAAATTGGGGGTGGAGGATTGATTTCACTAAATTTTCTTTATAAATTAGGGGAAAAAGATAGATTGAAGGGATATTTTGCTAGGGAGAAAATAGCTTTTTCATTTTCCTCATTAATATAAGAGAGGCTATTCATTTTGATTTTTTTTCCTAATAAATATTGGGCGAATACAATTTAGTTGAAAAAACCATTTCTATATAAGAAAATAACCCACTAAAATTTTCTAACCCCATTAATATATCCCATGGATATATATATCGCGTAAAATTATCCATGATGCCAATATGGGACTTGCAGTGGCCCCTCAGGTTGTCATTAATGCCACCAAGGTCCCCTATAGTGGACAATATTGATGAACATGTATGATTTGATGATGGATACTTTCACAATTTTGGTATGGGGTTTGATCAATGTTTACCCACACACAATGGCCAGTTGGATGATAACCTGATGGTTGATTGATTGGGCATACCCACACACATGGTAGCTTGGTATTTAGATCCCATTCACTATTGGTGTGTGATTTGTAGCACATGGTGGTACAACTACCCCATTATGTGGTCATTTGTTGAAGAGGTCATGAATCTCACTGCATGCACTTGATGAAGACCTTGATGCCCTTATAGCCCTTCATGGGGTCATGGAACCCTTAGAGATGGTCATTATGCATAAGAATTTTTTACAAGCACATACATGGTGGTATGAAGGCTCTTGGAAACTATATGATCATGATAGAGATTTAATGTAACTTTGTACTTGATAATTGAGTCCTATATGATGGGATTGAAGTCCATGTAAATCATCTTGTTTAAATATTATATGATAGTTTTGAAAGATTCCTTGAATCCCTTGCGTGTGGTGACTTGAGTATTGAACCCACGCACTTTGTATATTATTGATAGTGACTATTGGTGATGTATCTCTTGGTTCTACAAAAGCACTTGAATATTCCTTCAAGACGAATTCAAGTCAAATATGATGTCCTGCAAAAAGTGAATAATTTAAGGGTATTAGATCACGAAATTGCAAATAATCCGATCATAGTGAGATAGTCCTCATCAAGCCATTTCCATTGATATGTGGAGTATCTCTTAAATCCTTACAGTTGATGATTTTTTATTTTTTAAAGTTAATTTATTAATTCCCCCCTTTACGTGTACGTTGTCCTGCTAAAAGAATTCAATTAATTTTTAATTAAAACTACTACAAGTCGACTAGACAAGTGAATAAATCTTCCATAATTTATGTAAATAAAAGTTAAAACATTTCATTTGTTCATCAACCAATTCTCTCTTTGGTATTCCACAACTCTCGGAGAAAAGTGTGAAACTTTGTGGAGGAGAAATTTTTGGTCATCTTTGAGGATTGTAGAGATTCACTAAAATTGGCATAACTTTCTCATACATAACCATAATTACAAATTCTTGGATATTTGGAAAGCTTGTTGCGACGGATATGTGATGAAATGATCTAGAATTTCTTTTGGTTCATATTCTGTTTCTTCATATTGTCCTCTTAGAAAATGTATGGTTTATGATTCTGGGTTTCAATTGTGTTGACAAGATGACTATGAGTATATTCTTGAGAAGAAGGTTTGACAAGTTGATGATAGGGACAAGTTAATGACAATGAGAAATATGTGATTGAGTGGTATAAGTGCTTCTTGATTGGGGAGGTGAGCCTTGCAACCATGGGGATTGTATTACTCAAGACTTTCTAAGTAGGAGCTGAGAAGACGAAGCTGGGTCTTGTATTAGGAGTTGGTTCTCTTTGTATCAATTGGTGCTGATTGTAATCGTGAAGATGGAAGAATTCCATGTACGATACTTGAAACAAGTTTACCAAACAAATGTCATGTTATATTGTGTTGTGTTACCTGGTATGATTTAGTTATCTAGTTGATAAACATGTTTGTGATTCATTGTTGATTAGTTAATGGATTCTTATGCAATGATGATGTAATTGGTAACATAATGCATTGATGAACTCTACCGATTAATAGAATTTGAAAATGGTTTTAATTTCAATCACACTGATTCAACCCCCTCTTAGCGTGACCATTGTGTCCAACAGTTGATATCATAGTTGGCATTCACCACAAGCCTTGAAAGCTTAAAGGAGATCCATGGACACACAATGGAAGCAAAAACATAGTCCTCGAGCAATGATCTTCTAGTATTTCATATGACAGATTATTTTAGTTGGAGGAGAAAGATGAATTCATACCTAAATAATTTTGTTGTTTGAGATATTTTGATCAATCCACCCATTCCATCCAATAAGAAGGCCTAGTTAGCTGCACAAAAAGAAGCTAAGAAGGATAGAACCATCGCCTTCAATTTCCTCATGGAAGGACTTCCAAGCTCAGTCAAGGAAAGTGTAGGAGAAGACACTTCAGCTAAATACCTATGGTTCAAGTTGTAAAGTGAATACCAAAAGGGAATACAAGACATTGAAAAGATGAATCAGGAAACATAATTCAAGCCCCTTGAATATGTTAAGCAGGAAAAGAAGAAAGAATTGAACTCTAGTGAAGGAATGGATTCTTTTTATTGTAACAGTCATATATGTGATGAAATTGAAAATGCTATTGCAGAAGATGATGAAGATATTCCAAAAAATACAAAGGAAATGCATCACATTCCATATTGATCCCTACAACATGGAATACATCACATCACATATCTACTCAAAACATCATTTAGGGACAAAAAAATGTCATTTAGGGCCTTTAAATGGCCTCGATAGTTTATGACCCGAAAAAACGTAACACATTTACTATGAATATACCAAAATAGACATTGTTTTTATCCAATGGAATAGGTGGGTGGCCACCGAGATCCATCCAGATCAATCCTACCCCCTTAGTAATAAATGGCCTCCATTGCGTCAAATATTGTATCATATCTCAAACTGTGTGTTGAGTTGATTTCCTAGTGGGACATTCCTTAAGATGAAAATGCTTCCTTGATTTGAAATCCTGAGAAGGTTTTATTTGTTGTTGATGGATGCACTAGAGGTGTTAAACAATTATGGTTGTCATGTTATCCTTTGTATGAACTGGTCTAGATGATCTATTTCTTGATGAGCACCTTGAATGTGTGGCCTTGCACTATCAAGGTAGTCGAATGGATGAGGAAATAATGAATTTTTTCTCTTCTTGTTTCTACTAATTAGAGGGACCTAGTGTAGAGGGCGTGGATTTATCCATGATATGATTTTCTCCTTCAGAGGAAATTGTGAAGAGGGAGAAATTACTAGTGTGGGAGATTATCTTCTTTCCTTGCAAGACTATGGTAGGTGAAACTGTCTCTAGTATATGATAGAGTTTTCCTCCCAACGTGACAATGATAATATGAGGTTGTGACTCATATACAACATTACACTTCCACATATATGGTTGTCCTAAAATAAAATAATAGAATTCAAGTGGGTCCTCATCACACATTACCTCATCTTTGAAAGGCTTGATGTCATATGGTAGGCAATATTGTTGAATAATATGGATACCTTGTCCTTGGATTAGAAAACCGATATTGTATGGTTATGGGTGTGGTGTTGTCGAAAGCTCCAATATCTTGATGAATTCTACTGAGATCAATTTATTTTGGATTCCATTGTCAACAACAAAATTTAGTGGGATTCCCTTCACCCACATATGCAAGTGGAAGAGGCACTACTCTGCCTCTAACTCTTTAGGTTTCTCTAGTTGAATCTGTGTGGTAGAAATAGTAACATTGGGTCCTACATAAATGATCTGATTCCCTTGGTATATGACCATGCCATTGGGTTTTGAATAAGAATCATTATCTGATTCCAAATCTTTGATCTCGGCCATCAGTGACTGCTTTGAGCGACATTCATGAATGTTGTGTCAACATATTTTGTGGAACTCACACAACTTCCTAGTGTCCTTCTTTGTCTTTCTCATACCTTTCTTTTCTTTTGGTTGGGACCGGTTGTCCTTCCCCTATCTTGTGTTCGGTGAGTCAATGTTTCTTTTTCCCTTCTTCTATGTAGGTCTAAAGTATCGCTTGTTCTTTTGTTGAAATTTTTGCTCAATTTTAATAGCATACTGATAGGAAGATCCAAGTGAAGAGATGTCCAGTAAGTCCATGTCTATTTGTATGTACCAATGTAGGCCACTGCGATATTTCAGTATCAGGTTCAACTCTAATTCCTTGATACCTATATTTGTGCACAAAGTATGAAAGTTGTTGGTGTAATTGAACACCATTTGGTCCCTCTCTTGATGTAGAATGGTCCATTTTATGTACTAGTCATCATAGTTTCCCATAGGGTAATAATATTCCTTGACGACACCTATGAAAGATGCTCAAGTGCGATTAGCCTTAAACATTCTAGACTCATTTGATGAGTTTTTCTAACAATAAGTATCCCACCAATTTTTGACATGGGGGTCCACTTTAAGGAGCACAAAGGTGATATTTCCCCTATTGAAAAAATTATGGACACAGAAATACCCTTATAGAACATTCAACCACTAATATTGGTTGTCAACATCAATATGAACTTCCAAAAAAGGGATATCAAATTTAAATTGTCCCTTGAAGGGCATTTCATGTTCGAAGCAGCTACTTGTTGAAGGTGCATCTAAAGCTGCTAACATTCATCGAAGGATTTGGGAAAAAATATCCATCATGTCATTCCTTTGTCGCGTGATGGATTCCTTGATAAACAACTTAATAGGATCTCCAGCTTCATCGTCTCTCTTTTCTTCCACCATGGGAGGTCGTTTGGGATGGTGAGAGTGATCTTACCCAAGTGAAACATGTTCGATATCCAAGTCTCTGTACCCTGACCTCATCGGGGACATGCACCAAGAAACAATCAAAGAGGAGATTGCTCTAATACCATTGATCCAGTTTTATTTGAGAAAAAAAATGAAAGAACATACATATAATCACAAACATAGACATATTGCAAGGAAAATAGAGATACAATAAACACATATTCTATTAAATGGCATAAATAGAACACACTATAAAATAAATCATCTAGAATGGTGGTAGCTATCTATGAGAAGAGATGTGGATGCTACACTCATTCGTGCCAAGATGAATACAAAATGAGGAAAAAAGATCCTATTTATAATAATCATGAGGGTCAGAACCCTAAAATTACAAAAAATAACCATAGGAGATGAATCATCAGAAAGTGTGTGGCCCCAAGCTACTTAATTAAATAGTCAACTTCTTTGGGTCATAACTTTTGCATATGATCTATGATTTGGGTGCTTGATTTCCCATTGGAAAGGTCTATCCGAGATCTACATTTTTTTAATTAGGGCCAAATGCATGTTTTTGGGAACCATTTGTTGCACCGAATCATCAAACACATCGTTTAGGGCCTCAAAACAACCCTGAAATTTCAGGACCAAAACAAATGTACATAAATTACTAGGAAACTATGAAAATGGACAATTGTTTTGAGCCAGTGGAATAGGTGGGTGCCCACCGATATCCATCTATATTAGTTGATCCTTGTAATATTTGACCCATAAATTATTTTTTGTATTTAAAATATTTCTCTATTGGAGATACCTACATGAACATACTTTTATTTACAAGTGGAATCAAGGAAATCCATCATAAAAAATGAATTCCCAAAGTCATGGTTGTTGGTCTATGTGAGAATTCAAAAGAAACTCTATCATGTAGATCTTTACTTAGAGGACTTGGAATATGTTTTTTTTTACACTTGTTTCTAATAGATATAGACCTATGAATCTAATTTTGTATTTCTTTGGATTTACTCCAATCATACATCAAACAAATAAGCTAACATTGAAATACTATAATGTAGGCTATGTTCACCACTGCTCCTTAACAGAAAAAAATTGCACTTTTCTTTGTTATCTTCCTTGTATTTTTTTTATAAGAATTATTTTTAATTTTTTCCACATATAATGGATGAATAGATCCATATACCTCTATTATTTAATGATCTCATCTTTTATTGTAGATAAGTAATATTTTTTTGCAAGTATTGATAGGATCAAGAAGAGCAATCCATGCACACGTGATTCTTGAAGACAAAATTTCATGGAAAAGGGAAATACCATATAGACATCCAAAAAAGAAACAAAAAATTGTTGGGAAAAATATAAATATAATTATTTTGTCAAGTATCAACTAATTCATCCTAAGCACTCAGACCAATTATAGTCTAAAGGGGTGGTTTTATTTCTCCATACAAATGAATCAAGATGTCCTAGTTGAAGGTATGATATCTAAGATATATAATGGAGATATTGGATAGTATTATTCATAGCAATGGTCATGTCATAGAGGGATTATAATTTATCATCCATGGCATAAATATCTTCATACTTTATCTTATGCTCCAACTGATAAGAGATGGCTTGTGATTCATGGAGCATTTCCTGGATCTCTACATGTAAAGATTCAATTAGTTTCTTTTGTTTCTCTAGCAATCCAACCGAATCCTTGAAATAGGAATTTTTTTTTGGCTATCTTGCATGAATTAATGGAGGTGTGAGTGAGTGGGTGATACTCATTCCACCATAGTGGGTATTTGTGCAATCAATTATTGCTACTATGTGTTTTCTTGGTAATATGAAATATCTACTGATTCTAGAAGTTCCACTACTTGTGCTCAGAAATGTTTCCATTACTTGAAAAATAAGTTAAAGGATCTCCTTCAGAGATGAGAATTAAATAGATTTAGGTTCAATGGGGTCATTCTATTTAACTTAAGCCCGAATTTATTGCAGCTCATGCATAGGGCTTGAACTATCCTTTATGTAGTTAGGAATGAGACATGCTCAATGTTTATTTTCACGATGATATCTTCTAGTTGAACATGTAATTCACCATAGAATTGTAGAAGAGTGTAATAATCATGCTCATTCCTAATGAATAATTTATATTCTTCTATATTAGAGAATCTCATCCATATTAACATATGTTGTCATAACCACTTGGTAATATCTATGACTATAGTGGTTGTAGGAAATGAAGAAAGAGAATTTCCATTGACAATAGAAGGAATTGTTTGATATGTACATCCCTAAAAATCTACTTGAACTATTATGAGTTGTTGTAAATGGGTGATTCAATGTTGGTTGTTCTCATTCAAATAAGGAATGATGTTTGTATGATCCTGATAGATGCGAATAATAGCATTATAGTGCTTTGGATCTTCCACCAATTTTTGCACTTGTATAGTGATAGAATGGTTTTCCAGTGGAGAGGATTTGGTAGAAGTCATAACAAGAGTTTCTTTAAGAGGATCATTCCCTCCAATATATTCCATCAAAATATCCTTAATGAATGGTTTGTCAATATCACACACAATTGGTAACTATGCCGACTATTGCGGCTCTTCTTAATCACTACCACCGCCACATGTAGTAGCATCCATATGTATTTCTTATTGTGAATTAGTAGTATCCAAAAATTCAACACAAGTGATTTCATTTGTTGTGTCTTATATGGATTCTTCATGATGTTGTCCTTCTTCTCATGGTGCATAGGGACACCAGGGGTGTTGCATATGGAAGGGATGAGGTCATTAATGATTTTTATGATAAGGGTAGTGGATGTAGGATTCTCAAACTCTTTCAAGAATATGAGGGTTCCTTATACAATTCCAAATTCTTGCTCTAATGGAAGGGTGGATTTAGCTATAGTGGCAACAGAGGAGGAATGTATTAGGGTAACGTATAAAATAGAGGTAATAATGTATGGGGTAAATCCACCCACAAGTAAGAGAGGTATCTATTGGAAAATGGGTTTATTATGTTTTATATTTTTTCTAGAAGGATCCTAAATAAGAGTAAGGAACTCTTTAAGGTCCATACCTTATATTTGTGTCGAGTCTGGAATATTCATGGTAATGTTTGGTGGAAGAGTAGAGGTAGGAATTATTAGGAAATCATCCTTTGAATAATATGATAGAAATTAAATTAGCATAAGGGATAATTATTCTAATAATATAGGTGATTCCTAAAGAAACTATTTACCACACTCAAGCACAAAAAAAATTGATTAGAACATTACAATGTCGTTATCTTATACAACACCACCATCATAAGACAATATCAATACAACCCATAGGGTAGTTGTTTTATAGTCTCCAAATATAAAACTTCACTTGCAGTGAGGATGATATGGTCCACAAATAAGGGTCATTATTTATAATCATTTACAATAAATACACAACATGCCATAAAATAGTTAATTTTTTTCCCAAGTTAACCATTGCCTCATCAACCATTCAATTGACCGATCAATAGACCACTTAGTTGAGACTCCAGTAAGCTACTCTATTAGTCATTGGTTTTTTTTTAATTGACTGTATCCAAAATATTTAGAGGTTTGATGAGATATCATAACCATTGGTTCTAACACCTCCCCATCAAAAAAATGCTCCCGATATTAAGGAGGTGGACTTATGTTCTCTAAACGTCCCCCCACAATAGAATCCTCTTCAATAACATGCATAACCCAAAGTTTCAAAAACTTAGATTCATAAAAATATCATTAATTTGATCATCTATCATACAATAAACAAGTTTTACAACATTGTCTTGTACCGACTGTCTTAAATAGTGAAGATGAAGTTCAACATGCTTCATTTTTTTTAAGAAACATGATTATCAATAACCTGTATTATACTATGATTGTCACAATGGATAACAATTGAGTCCTAAATAATAAAACCAATATCTTTTTAAAGATGATGGATCTAGAGTTCCTATATACTTGCATTGGTGGATCCATAATATTTTTCTTCTATAGTCGAAAGAAAAATACATTCTTTTTCTTACATGACATTACTAAGGGTTGATAACTATTTCAAAACACAAATCCAAAAGTGGGCATTCAACCGTTAATGTCATATCCCCTGTTTGAATCAATATACCTAACGAGTGGTTCTGAACTGCCACAATATTTAATACCATACTGATAAGTTCCCTTCATATAGAAATCAATTCTATTTCCATATTTATAGTGGATTTCTCCAATATTCTAGATGAACCAAGAAACCAAACTACAAAAAAGGGGATATCATGTTGAATGTGATTTAAGTAAATTAAGCTACCAACCAATTGTCGATAGTGGCATCAACTTAAGGAGAGTCACAGTCCTTAGACAATTTAATGTCTGACTAATAAAGTCTATCAAAATACTTGCTATCATACATTTTTATCCATTTTAGAATACCCAAATCATATTTTCATTGAAAAATAAAGATACCATCATTCATTTCCAAATTTCAATGCCAAGAAATAAATGACACAAAATAATATCAATCATTTCAAAGGTATATGTGAGTTACTTGTTTGAGCCTCAAATGAGATTGACATTGTTTCATGTTATGACTAAATTATGAACATACAATGCCACAATAAAATTATCACAATGAACATGTAATACATAAATAATATTATCATATTCACAAACTTTGAAGCCAATATTGAGAAATAAGCTATCCCTATTCTCAATCCAAGCATGGATTGCTTGTTTCCAACTATATAACGATTTTTTTAGTGGCCAACCAGTAATAGAATCTATCACGAAAGTGTGATATTCTTCCAAATATATTTCTTTAGATAGGTATCCATGAAGAAAGGAAATTTTAACATCTATTTGATGAATTACTCATAAAAAATGAGTAGTAAGGGAAATAATCAATTTAATTGAGTTCACCTTTGCAATAAGGGAAAATATTTTGGTGTATTTGATGCCTTATGGTGGAGAGAATCCCTTTCCTAATAGTTAATAATTATGACATTCAAGGTCACTATTAGAAGTAAAATTGGTTTTGTAGAACCATTGACACTTCCCAGCATCCGTTCCCAATGTTCGAGAAACAGATTTCTAAGTGTGATTCTTATTGAAAGAATAAAATTTAACAGTGATAACACTTTACCATTAAATAAATACTTGAGACTTATCATAAGTTTCAATATCACATATTTCAAGAACAAATTCCATCATTGGAACACTTCCATACTATTTTTCACTATGGATGTATAGACCAACACTAGCATCTCCAGTATTGACAAGTTAAATACCTTCAATTGATCTACATAGTCCGAGGGTATAAAAACACCTTCTAATCCAATTGACTGTAACTAACCATGAACCATTGTCTCTTTTTTTACTGTGTCAAACAAGCGGTAAGGTTTTTATTCATTATAATATCCCATCATGATGCAAACACGACTCTTTGCATCAAATCTATTCCTATATTTAACACTTATATGTGCCCAAGAAACACATCAAATGTTTCTGAGGTGTCCAAATGAGGTTTTTCTTCCTCACCTATTCTATACCAGAGTCATGTCATTGAAGACTCTTGTCAGTTTTAGTTTTAGGATATAATTTGAGAAACAAACAACTTCTACCCAAAATTTAATTACAAGGTATTTGGTCTGCAGTAGGCACCGTTCCATTTCTACCAAAGTCCTAATCTTCCTCTCTATGACTCCATTTTTTTAGGGGGTGGGGATATATCTTTTCCAATAAATAATATATTGTAAGAAATATTATTCAGATTATTGACTCACATATTATCCACCATTTTCTAATCTCAAGCATTTGATAGGTCGACCACATTGCTTTTCAACCAATGCCCTAAATTGCTTGAATCTTTAAAAGACATGAATCATATTTTTCAAGAAATATACCTATGTCAATATACATAAATAATCAATGAATGTTAAAATATACTTAAAACATACTAATGGGGGTTCTTTCATACAACAAAGATCATTGTGAACAAGTTCTGGTCAATCCTTTTCCCACCATGCTTTCCCAAAATCAAGGGGTTATAGTTGATATTTTTTAAGCACACATTCTATACCAGCTCAATTAGGTGGAAGAATATTTGGGATACTAGTAACCATATTGTTTTTTACCTTAATATTAAAACTTCTAAAGTTCATATGTCCAAGTTGTTACAACCAAATTCAACTTTTGTCATTGGTTTAATAATTGAGTGAAATCAAACCATCGGTCATAAATAATTTCAAGGTGAGTGACAAAAAATTTAAAGTTTATATTTGGGATCCAAATATCTAGGAGAAATAGTCACCCATGAAATTATCAAGTCCTTTACAATAAAGCGTTCTAACCAAAATTTAACAATATGCTTAGTTAGTTTAAGTTGAGAAATTGAAAACAAGTTTTTATTCAAGGTAGGTACATGGTAGACATTGGATAATCGACCATACTTTCATTCAACGTCACCACTTATAGAAACCATAAAAAAAAATCATCTACATAAATATTGTATTATGGAGCTCCACTTAAGGAATAGAACAAAGAGGCATCCTTAGCCGTATGAAAAGTTCAAACATAATCGACTATCCATTTAGTATGAGGGTTGTGAGCATGTATTCCTTAGGAAGTGCAAACAAAAAAGATGAATTTATGTATATGTTGGTTTCTTGAATGACCAATCGATGCATCTTCTTCAATATGCTTGATATTATCTTCCAAGTCAATTTTAATCTTCCAACATGTTTAATATACATGTCCCACCATTAAATAGTAGTGACATGTTTCCTTGTTTTGATTCTTCTTGGTCAATGTCGAATCATTGGTATTTAACTTAGTAGGTTGGTCAATACACTATTGTTGTCTTTCCATTAGAAAACAACCCTTATACATTTTCTTGATCTTTCCTTTTATCAAGTGATCTTGGTGTTTACTACCAAGCATCCATTCATCAAACAAATTTTGTTGATCCTTAATTAATAAATAAAAAAATATATTTAAGGTTAAATCCTTAACATATTCTCCACATGACATCTAATTATAAAAAAATGAACAGAAGAATACATCAGAATGTGTGCTTAGATTCGTGTTAGCCTGATTTTTTGACTTGGGCAAACTAAGAAGAAATAATCCACACAAAGTGCTTAAAACAGCCCTTGGTGTGTTTGGAATGACTAAATATCATAGGTTATGGTGTCCTACTACCAGCTGAATTTATCCTCTTAAGGAGAATATAAAAACTCAGCAAAATGTACCTTATGTTAATCTAATGTTTATTTAGTCCTATTGTCAATTCTTAAATTTAAATTGTCCTAAAATTGATTTCTTAATGAATGTCTGTTGTTTTGTGTTTTGTTTTTCAATTTTTAACTAAATAACTAATTTTAACTTAAAACTAACTAATCTAATTAAATCCAGCTTAATAATTATCTAGAACAAACTAAAATTATGAACTAAAACTAAGTGACTACCCTATCTCAGCTGAGAGCAACTTTAAAAAAATATATTAATTATCAATTAATAACTTAAATTAACGAAGAAATAAATGATAACAATTTAAATGAAGATACCCAAATTATTATCATTAAAAATCACTTTGTTGAATATGCACAACAATAGAGAATTAAAATAGAAAACTATTTAAATTTTTTCTGTGATGTCCTATTCATCAATAACTAATGTTCAATACTAAATATTTGAATAACATGATTATATTCACTCATGAAAACATTGTAGAAAATAAAAATGAAATCAGAAATAAATATGAAATGTATTATGACTAAATCTCAATTATCAATAAAAATATTAACTAACTAGACTCAGTAATACTTTCAATCAAGCATCAATATTGTGCAAACATAGTATATTTTCAAATAAACACAATTATATCACAGTACAATTGCATAAAATGTAAGATGAGAAAATAGTATATCAATATATATTTCAGAAATAGTAACAAGCAATGATACCAATTTGAGAAATCTAGTCACAATTATCCATCAAGGTAAAACTCCAACATAGTAATCAAAACCAGAAATTGTATTATACTTTCAATAAGTCTTTTCTCTAGTACTCCATCGATCCCTACTCAGAAATTCTTTGGGACTTATATACATCAAAGTATTAACTGTTTTTTTTAGTTATTCTAGGATCTATTTACAAAAATAGTAAAAACAGTCTCTTAACAGCTATTAAGATAAATCATAAACATCCCCAGATTCTTTCAACTGTCAACAAGACTAAATTTACACCAAAATAGGCACCTGGAAAAATGATCTTCTAATGCAGCAAATGGAGCATAACCATCCAGAAAATATGCCAGCTATCAACGCAAACACAACTTCAAAAATGCATACTAGTTAGCAAAATCATCTCCATGAGATTCGATGCATTTATGTCATAGGTACACCTATAGCAAATAGTTAAAATATAAGTTTCTCATTAAATTATTATTAATATTATAACAAGAGAATAAAAATATAAAACAATCCTACAGAATCTTCGATTCTGTAGGATGTTAATTAAATTGCTCATTTACCTGTCACAACCAAAATCATAAAAAAAACAAAACAAATTGTTTAAGTTGTGATTTGTAGCTTGATGGCTTTCCTTGCCTCTGATAGCTTAGGTCTGAGTTTTAGGATTTTTTCTCCCTAGCGTTTTTCATTCTTTAGGAATTTTTATCTGTCCTTCTTTGCTTTCATATGTTTCCATCTATCCACCCACATAAGTAATTCATTCTTCTGTTGCTGTAACTTTGTTTTCAAGACAAAACGATCTTCTTCTTCTTCTTTTAACCGCTTATCCTTATGTTGCTGAGAAAGTTTAATTGACTATTGTGCTGCCTTTAAAGTTTCTTCTAATGAACACTCATCATTCAATGTGGGCTTAAACTGAACTTCATGTTTTGGTTGCGCCGATAAGGGTGAATTATCCACAGAATTAATGTGATTACTGCTCTGTTCATGTTCAAACTCTTTGAATGAGGTTTCATGAGGAGGAGATTCATTCTCCTATTCACTATCATCCTTAACAAAGATAGGTTCACTATTCTGTTCCACAGTCTTTGGAATTGAAAGACTTGTTGTTTCAGATTTTCCCAAAACTGGTTCAAGAAGTTTATTGTCATCTTTGAGTTTTTCTCCCGTTAATTTGTTCTTACCCTCCCTTGACATTGTCTTAGGATGCAAATCAAAGGATAAGTTAACATAGTGAGGCTTAAACAAGCTCTTACCTTTGCCTTTCACTTCATTTTTTTCCTTAGGTTGTTCAGGAGGGTTTGAAGGAGGATGCCTCATCTGGTATGGAAAAGGACTAGCTCTGTGATGCCTTACCTGGTATGGAAAAGGAATAGCTCCGAGAAGGGTCATCTAGTATGAAAAAGGACTAGCTCTAAGTAGCTGCCACATCTAGTATGAAAAAGGAACAGCTCTATGATGCCTCATCTGGTATGAAAAAGGACTAGCTATGAGATGATACATCCAGCATGAAAAAGGACTAGCTCTGAGATGATACATCCAGATCTAGTAATATGCCTCATGATGATCCAGATCGAGTGATGGTCCAGATCCAGTGATGATGTCCCATGATGATCCAGATCTAATGACTTGAAGATGAAGATGACTTGAAGATGAAGATGAATTCAATACTCAAAGGACCTGAAATGCAGATGGTGAGATGATCCAGTTGATACAGAGAAAAAGACTAGTGCTGAAAATTGTGTCGAAAGAATACCTTCCTAGTTAAGAGGGAGTGTTGATGTATTTGTAACTTTGGAATGTATTCATATATGTATCTTATGTATTGTAACCCGATGTTTATTCCAGGATGTATCTATAATGTAATTGAGTCATGTTGTCATGCCCCGATGTTCCAATCGTGAGAATCAATAATGTCAACAAGTCATGTCAAGTCATAGCGAGTAACCCTCCGATTTTCTAAGGGTTAAAGTCCCCACAATTCCGGGGCATTAGGGTTATTAGACTCTCCTAGTAGAGGTCATCCCTGGTAGGGTTTTAGTCATGTTAGGATTAGTATAAATAGAGAACTGGAGTCTCTATTTATCACACAACTCATACACCCTCAAGTGTAGTGCATAGTTGAGGAAGGAGAAGACACTAGGGATAGATAAGAAGAAGGTTATTGCTGTCAGGAGATCACATACTGTTTTGGGTATTTTCTATTTTGGTGTCGATTCTATCTCTGAGGAAGTTTCAGGGTTTTCACCATTTATGGTTTCCCAAAGGATAAACACTGTGCTCATTGTCTCTTATGTTTGATTGTTGTGCTTGTTATTCTCTCAATAAATATCCTAATATAATGCTAGCTTAATGATGAAATTCTAACATGAATATCCTACTGAAGACTTAAAATGGGTACCACAGATGCCTGTGACACAACCACAGGAAGTTGAGGGCGTTCTCGAGACTAGGGTGTCAAAGAGTACAAGGAAGAAGGACTATATAGAGTATTTGGTCAAGTGGAAGAAGTGACCAACAAAGGTTTATACTTGGATGAGCGCTGTAGAGTTGGAAGCCAAGGGTTTCACTATAGCTGATATTATGAAAAGGGGTTCATAATTTTCTACCTTGAGAGTTTGATGCAGGAGCATCGTGGCATGCCACATGTTGTCACATGTGATGGATTGGTCACATGTGATGGATTGGTCACATGTTGTGGCATATTTTGTAAACATTTTTGTGCTGAGTCATAATCTGAATAGCGGTGTAGGGGATCATTGTGAATCACGACTCCTTGCGTGGAGATCAAACCATCATTAATTTGTTTCAAATAGGGGCGTTTCATCATGCGTCTTAGTAGTGTTTATTTTAGTTGCATGATCACTCAATATAGTGTAGAAGTTTTAGTTGAAAGAGATCATTTTGAGATGTAGGAGGGGTTCTACTCTTCATCATTTCGAATTCTGATTTTGCAGAGAGAAGACAGGCCTGTGTTTGATTCTTGTTTGCAAATATTTTAAAGAATCGGAAGGAGAGAGATCCAAGATGCATGCAATTTCCTTTATTGCTTAATAGAAGGATTAACCACATGTTTATAAGGTTATTAGAATTTATGCATTTCTTGTGTTGAACTGTGTATCTTGTAGAGATGACTTCGGCATTTTCATGAACATTTGTGTGATTCCATGAAGTGTTGATTTTCTACATCAATTTCTTGCTTAAATAGTTGAAGTAGAGAGTAGATGCATGCATAAGAGTGGTAGGTCCAAGTATCGTGAATATTGCAGGATGGATTGATCAATTTCATGATCAATCAGCACAACCCACAAGTTTTCTGTGTATAAATTCTGACCAGCAATAGATTAATTTCACTCACAACAAATTACAATTGATCATGCAAAATTGTCAACAATGGAGACTGAAAATGGAGCTGTAACACAAAATTATATTAACTCAGTGTACAATAGCCAACCCTATAATAACATAGGTTGCTATATATATAGAATACATCAATAGGTCGACTGCATAACGGGGCATCCAAAACTATCATAAAGCAGCCTTATCCAAAATAGGCAAATCCCCCATAGGTGTAAAAAGCTGATCCCAAATATGTCATGAGGCTCACGAATTGGAAAGGGCGCATGGGCAAGCTAATGAGTGGTGGAATGGTAGCTCATACATGCTTTTGCATGGAGGAAAGAGTGGAGGATGAAAGGGGAAATAAACAAGTTCACCTCACCTAGTCTTGCTTTCCTATGTGCCTTAAAACATTGAAAAAGCAGTCAATAAAGCAGAAAAAGCAGAAGGGCACCTAGGAGGCCAGGAATAAACTAGATTTGACTCCTAAGGCTTTCCCAAGTGCTACATGATTCAAAGATGGCAATTTTGACACCTATGGATAGGCAATTAGCAACTTGCACATGGTGGGACTCATGAACTAGGCAAATAAGACAAAAATAAATGAATTAATGTCTAAGTGGGTAATACTATGGGTTTTATTATTCTAACACCCCCCCTTAAGCCTGAATTTATGAGTAATAAATCAAAATATAGGGCCTAGAAACAAGGCTTAGTCACCCTTTTACATACTGCAAGTCCATATGAACCAAGGAAAGAGGAAAAACCAACTTGGGAAAATCCTCCCTTAAACATGGACTGTAAAACAAAATTGTAGAATCTTGTCTCCACTCATGCTTTGATAGCATGATCAGCAATCCCCAGTAGTGATTTGAGATTGCTGAAGGTCTTCTCACAAAATGCTTTGGTGAAGATATCAGCTACTTGTTCTGAAGATGAACAGAAGAGTAGGTGAATGGTTCCATCATGCACAACCTCTCTGATGTAGTGCATGTGAATCTCAATGTGTCTCGTTCTCTGTTTCTGAACTGGATCTTTGCAGATCTGAATGGTACTCTGGTTATCACAGTAGATGGTAGTTGAGTACTCAGGTTCAAAACCACACTCTCCAAGTAAACCCTGCAACCATAAACACTGAGTTGCTGCATTGACAACTCCTCTCTACTCAGCTTCTGTAGATGAGAGTGCAATGGCACTCTGTTTCTTGCTTGACCAGCTGATTGGCCCTTCTGCAAGCATGAACACATAACCTGAAGTGGACTTCCTGTCTGTGCTATCACCTACCCAATCACTGTCAGTAAAACCAATTAACTCAAGGTTAGAATTGGCTTTATAGAAAATCCCATGTGTCCTTGTTCCCTGAACAAAGCTAAGGATCCTCTTGGCTGCTTTCCAATGGATCTCATGGGGCTGATCCATGAATCTAGAAGCAACACTGACTGCATAAAAAAGATCAGGTCGAGTATGTGTCAAATATAATAAACATCCAATCAACTGTCTATACAAAGTGTTGTTTACCATCGGTGGAGAATCGTCTTCCTCCAGCTTCACTCCTGAAAGGAAAGGAGTTTTTCTTGCTTTGCAATCTTGCATTATGAATTTGATCAGCAAATACAAGGCATATTTGGACCTGTGCACCTTGATTCCAGCTTTGGTTTGAGCAATCTCAAGCCCCAGAAATTGACTTAAGAGCCCCAAATCTATCATGGAGAAGGCTTGGTTCATAGCTCCTTTTAGGGAAGCAATCTCAGCCTGTGAGCTTCCTGTAATGAGGAGGTCATCAAAATATAACACAATGATCATTAATGAACCATTAATTACCTTCAGATATACATTTGAATATGATTTGCACCGAACAAAATTCAGAGATAGAAAGAAGCTATCTATCTTGGCATACTAAGCCTTGGGGGCTTGCTTTAGCCCATACAATGACTTTCTCAACCTGCACGCAAGAGAATGGTTAGTAGAAAAACCTTGGTGCTGCTGCATATATATCTCCTCAGTGATATCACCATTCAGAAAGGCACATTTTACATCCATATGATGTACCTCCCATTGCCTTGATGCTGCAATGGCTAGAGCTAGCCTGATTGAATCCATCTTTGCCACTGGGGAAAAAGTCTCATTGTAATCGATGCCATGAAACTGTGAGTATCCTTTAGCTACCAATCTATCCTTTTAATTCAGTGGTGAACCATCAGCAGAAAATTTGGTCTTATAGACCCATTTACACTGTACTAGTTTTCTCCCTGGAGGAAGATCCACTAGCTCCCATGTGTTGCTCTTCTGTAGCGAGTTGTACTCCTCATTCATGGAAGCTTGCCATCTTGGATCTCCTGCTGATTCTTCATATGTTTTAGGATCAGAATCCACCATAAAATAGCATTTTTCAGCAAACTTAGGATCCTTCATGCACAGACCACTCTCAAATTGAGATCTAGTCCTCCTTGGGTCATTGGGATCCCCAGCTAACTGTCCTGCTGCATGTAGTGTATTGGCTGCCCATTTAGGCCTTGTGGGGCTGTTTGGGTCTGCAATAAACTTATCTCCATTAGAAAAATCAGAATCATCATGTTTAACAAACTCTTTACTTACTTCTTGAGGTTCAGGTGGTGAAGAGGCTTCACCAATTTCCACATCTGCAAGGGGTTCTTCTTCAAACTGAACACACCTTTAAATGAAGGATTTGTTTGTGATCAATTTTATCAACTTGTACCCTTTTTAATCTTCAGAGTATCCCACAAAAAGACACTCTTGGCTTTGGGGCTGCAAATCCTTCCTCTTCTTTGTCGGGATTCTAGCCCATGCCTTTGAGCCAAAAATCCTGAAATGGGTCACATCTGGCTTGTGCCCACTCCATGCTTCGAAGGGAGTCATGACATCCAAATGTTTGTGAGGAACCCTATTCTGAATATATGCTGCATAGTTGATATCTTCGGCCCAGTACTTTGGTGGCAAAGTTTTGGCCTCCATCATGCATGTTGCCATCTCCTTCAGTGATCTGTTCTTCCTCTCAGCAACACCATTTTGCTGTGGTGTGTAAGGGATAGAATGCTGCATCTGAATACCTGTATCTGTACAATAGT
>LPNX010533126.1:426527-597767 GCA_001517045.1 Pseudotsuga menziesii | reverse complement strand
GGTTGGAGGCGAGACCAGGGACATACAACACATTGTTGAAGTTACCATGATCAAGTTCTATCCTTCCTTTTCCTTTACTTTTAGTGAGAGAGTCATCTCCCAGTACAATAGATGGTCCTTTCGACATATCCAGTGAGGATAAGGCCTCCTTAGTCGAAACCATGTGTCTTCAAGCTCCAGAATCTATGATAAAACTGGGTGAGCTTGATGTACCAGCAACTAGAGCATGAACTCTCTCTCTGTCATCGGAACTTGATCCTCCTTCTCTCTTCTTTGACCTTTCTAGAAGGGAGATTCCATTCTTCTCCAGGATATTGGTCAGCATATCAATCTGCTTTTTCATACAAGAGCTTTCAGTGTGATTGCCCTTCGAACAGTATGAGCACTTGTTCATTTCACCTTTGTTTTTCTTCTTCTGGGTATTTTTCTTGGGACCTTGTTGATCCTCCGGAGACTGCTTCTTGTCTCTTCTTTACTTAGGTGGATTTTTAGATTTATTTTTGGTTTTAGAATCCACCCTCAAATCTCCAGCAACCAGAGCTTGGTATTTGGAAGGTTTGATGGTGCCCATCATCACCAGGTTGTCTTGTTCTTGTGTGAGAGATTCCATGAAATCTGCAAGGCTAGGAATCTTCCAGGTTCGAGCTGTGAGTTTTGTGGCATAGAAGGTCGAAACAAAGACTGAGTAGTCAGGTCCTAGCTTTGAGAGGATGGCCAATACGAGCTGATTATCTTTCTTTTCGATACCACATTGCTTCAGCTGCAAAACTAGTGCTTTGAACTTGGAGAAATATAGCTACAGGGATTCAAAGCTATTGGGACTCAGAGAAATCAGCTCATTTTTGATCTGATGTCCCCTCATCTCATCTGTCTTTCCAAAAAGATCAGAAATCTTCTCCCATACTTGATCCGGTGAAGTTAATCCATCAAGATGGAAAATGAGGTCTCGGGAAATACTGAGACATAGGAAGCCATAGGCCTCATCTCTCCGATTGTGCCATTTGATCTTCTCTGCAGCTGCATTGGGCTCTGCTTCTATTTCCATAGTCACCCTGTAGAGTCCTTTCTCTCTCAACAAGATCTCCATCTCTTCTTTCCATTCAAAAAAGTTGAAGGGAGTCAAGATAGTTTTCTGTGAATCCATAGCTTTAGAAAATCTGTCCCGGCTGTCAGTAGAAGGCTCCCAGTCTTGATGTCGAACCTGCAAAACAATTTTTGAAGGAGAGTAACAACCTACAATGGCTCTGATGCCATGTAGAAATTCTGACCAGCAATAGATTAATTTCACTCACAACAAATTACAATTGATCATGCAAAATTGTCAACAATGGAGACTGAAAATGGAGCTGTAACACAAAATTATATTAACTCAGTGTACAATAGCCAAACCTGCAATAACATAGGTTTATGTATATATATAATACATCAATATCTCGAATGCATAAGGATGCATCCAAAACTAGCATAAAGCAGGCTTATCCAAAATAGGCAAATCCCCCATAGGTGTAAAAAGATGATCCCAAATCTGTCATGAGGCTCACGAATTGGAAAGGGAACATGGGAAAGATAATGAGTGGTGGAATGGAAGCTCATACATGCTTTTTCATGGAGAAAAGAGTGGAGGATGAAAGGGGAAATAAACAAGTTCACCTCACCTAGTCTTGCTTTCCTATGTGCCTTAAAACACTGAAAAAGGAGTCAATAAAGCAAAAAAAGTAGAAGGGCACCTAGGAGGCCAGGAATAAAGCAGATTTGACTCCTAAGGCTTTCCCAAGTGCTACATGAGTCAAAGATGGCAAGTTTGACCTCTATGGATAGGCAATTAGCAACTTGCACATGGTGGGACTCATGAACTAGGCAAATAAGACAAAAATAAATGAATTAATGTCTAAGTGGGTAATACTATGGGTTTGATTATTCTAACATTCTATCTTAACAAGTTTTTTGCAGAGAACGAACGATGGTAATCGAGGCTGCAATTCAAGATATGACAGTTTTGAAGTATCCCACACCAATATTTGTGAGGAATTTAATAGATCCACAGAGATTTGAGAGTCGCATAAAAAAGAAGATCAACGGTCGTGGAGAAGACCGCAAGGATCGGACGACTGAGGAAGTTGTGGGGAAATATTTGCGGAGAGGAAGTTGCGAGGAGCACTTTTTAAAAGTTGGCATCCTGCATGCAGAAACGCTGTTGTGGAAATAGTGTTGCGGAAATAGAATTGCGGAGGGAAATTTGGGCAATTGAGATCCCGCATCCCACCTGTGGAAGGGGACTCACGAAGGTAAAGCTGAGGAAAGGCAGTTTTGGAGAAAAATTTGGCCATTGGGATAAATTTGGTAGTCCTGCTAAGTGTGGGAGAGCCATTAGATCCTGGAGGTGTTGGTTAGGGTTGGTTGTGATCGACCCACCTGCACCATATGTTCTTTCAAACAAGTTATAATTTTAACCTTTGGAAAAACCAAATTGTTAATAGTAGCATTAGTTTTCCTTTCAAGGGTTTATTTTAATGCTATTGTTATCAACATTATTAAGTTTCAAGGAAGTGTTTGTACTTTTAACCTTGAAATAAAGAAGAGTGCTACTAGTAGAATCACTTTTCAAATTGAAGGTTTATTTTGTTGTTTTTGACAAAAAATAGATTTTTGGGGATATATTTCTTGTTGTGAGTATAAATGTTTCATTAAGTTGTATAATTTGTTTAATGTTTAGCATACTTTGTTATTGTAATCGATTGCAAATGAGTACACAAGGAATTGCTGATTGTTGACATGCACATCTAACATTTTTAATGTAAATATAAAAACTCTTCAAAAGTACTCTATTATAAGATATAACCTTGAAAACCCAAATCAAATAGATTATTGGGCCTTCATTGGAAGGTTGCCTCATTCAAATATTAAATTAACTCATGCCATCAAGGAACTAGAATTTTTTTTTTCCATGAAGATACCAAGCCTTCATCCATTTAAACAAATGCGACAAAGTTGAGAAAATGTACTAATTATCGTTACCTTGACATTAAGAACTTCCTTGACATCACATAAGCAAATATCCATGAGAGGTTCAATATTGAACAGGTGGAATTGAACCTGTTCCAAATATTATTTGGGAAATATAAAACTTGGTATGTTAGAGCATGCACATACCCCAACACATTTTGTTGTAGATACCATGTAGAAATTTATTATTTTTATGACGCATATGTACACATTCATCATGTTTTGCATCCTAACATTATGCAAGAGTGCTGATCCATACTACCATTGATTTCATCAAAGGAATTTATCCATGGTGTCATGTGTCTAAGGAGATATGGAAACAAATATTCTTGTAAATCTTTTATAAATGGAGAAGTCTCTACATGCAATGTATTTGTTTTATTGTGTCGATGCATTCATGAAAGTGAGCAGCACCAATTTGGGAGGATGATAGTAGATATGCAAATATTGAAGTATGTTACATATCGATTGGATAGTGGGAAAGAAAGAAAAAAGATTGCATTGGTGAAGTTCAAGAGAAGTGAAGATAGTATTATTTATTATTGCACCTTAAAAAATTTATATATGTTTTAAAGGTCAAATAAAATTGAATATTTATCTATATGTTACCATGTATGAGTATCTAATTTATTGAAGGATATTTTCTTAAAACCAAGAAATATTTTCAACATGTACATGCACTGCGATGATTGGATGAACATTTTTGAATATGTGGAGACAACTTTCCCATAGGTACTATCTTGTCATTTTTTTAAATTTTTCTGAGAACTACACTCTTAAGATACAAAATGATATCCATATCCAATATTATCATTCAAATAAATTTATCATAATAGTACAAATCACACATAGGCATGGGATAGACAACAGGAATGATAGTAAGATAGTAGTGAAAGAGACAAACTTCTACATAAGTGACGACAAGTCAAAATATCTACATTATGTGCAACACTTCTTTCAAATGTTTTATGATAACTTCAAGGAGAGATATATACAAATGGATCAACATTGGATATTGTCATATGGTTATGCAAACCAATTGAAAAAATACGCATTGTATTCCAATGGTTGAGTATTTTACACAAAACATACAAATGCGAAACATATTTGGAGCTATTTTGAGAGAAATTATTGGAAAGATGAGCATGATAGGGATGGTGCATGAATAAAAAACTCTCTATGAAGGGAGTACATGAAGTTAAAAAAAAAATCATTGCATTGAACTTGATGGAAAATCTATAGTTCACTAGCGCTCTATAGTAATGTCAAGTGGTTCTCAAGAGGAACATAATTTAATAGGGACATCAGGTGCATTGAGAATATTATGAGAAATTTTAAACACATATCGGTCATGATCACAACATTGCAACAAATTACAAGGAACTCATGGATTTCATTCATTTTCAAGATCAAACAACCCTTTATTCAAAATATAAACTTGAAAAAGGGATTGCTTTTGTGGGCCTAATAGAAGTGCTGAATGGGACATTTTTGAATCAATGGATTGGTTTGAAAAATGGGACCATATATCACTTATGGTAGACCCATGTGTTGTTTTTGAAACAACCCAATTAAAGGAGGCCCAATAATGTATTTTACCATACTATGAGCATATCTCTAATCTTGTACAACAAAGTAGAGAAATCTCAAATTGTATCTATGAATTTAATTTATTTTTTATTTAACTATGTTATCAAATTGTTACACATTTTCATTTTACCATACATTGAATTTTTGTAGGACACATATGTGTAGTTTTTTTCCCAAAAGAAAATGAATAAGGAACTGACTATTAGCTGACACAATGCATATAGGGGAAGCAAAATCTCAATAAATTTTTAATTGATGATGAATGGGATGATTTTCCAATTGTCTCGATGGCTGTTAAGTTTGAATATCTAACATAATATGAGAATTTAGTAAATATGAGTGGTTATGTTTTCACGTATTACATACCAAGTGAAATGGTCTATCACTTTACAAACCTATTCATTTGTTCAAATGATCCAACTGCAAACAATGTCTAGAAAGAGCTCACACAAGGTACTCTACTTCCTACTTTATTAAGAGAACAAGAGATAGATGGAGACCATTAGAAACATAGATGATCTTGATGCTATAATTGAATGGAACCGGGTTTATATGATGAAATATGATATTTTAAAATGTTTCTTTAGTTGATTAGACTTTAAATAAAATTCAAAATTTTCATGCATGCAATGCTTTAGTTTGAATGTAATGTATGAGGACACTAATTGTATCATCCTTTTGAATTCCAAGGTTGTAAAATGAATCTAGATATATCAAATGAAGCACATAAAAAGAACATTGTGTCTTAGGACACCACCATTACATGCACAAGAATGTGTATATATTTAATGGATTGTATATGTATTTGCAATATATAATATTCCGTGTTAATCCCATGTATATGCAGTAATTTTTTAATCTCTTACTCAATTTTTTCTGAAACAATATTATCAACCTCCTTATTATTTGTTCGATGTTCTTAAGACATATAGGACCCTGGAACATTTGTGAAAAGATATCAACCCTATAAGAATATTAATGATTTTCCTTGTTAGTAGATACTAGTATTTTTCAATTGACATAATTAGTTATCATATCATAGGAACTATCCCTAAGGATATTGACCAAATCTAATGGTGAAAACATTGGCTCATAAAAGTTAGGTACATATAAGAACATGTTGATATTTGCAACGAGAAGATTGAAATGATAATGTGTGAATGAAATATAAAGGAGTTTACAACATAAATTTGATGTTTGATCTTTTAATAAAATCATGGAGTACATACACGTAGAATTCAGCCATGGATCAATTGTAGTGGTATTGAGTCTATGTTGAAATAGGTTAAACTCTTTGAGATATCTTAGTGCAATAATATTTTACTATATCTTATTACTCCTATACATAGAATAACACTACATTATTGATCCCATAGCCATAGTAATGGGGTAAATTTACAATTATATGGAGTAATATAAATGTTCATTAACATGTAATTATCGGTTCCCCCATATTTGAATAATAGTTTCTCTTAGTGGTCATTGTGTTCAAATCACTTCCATGTGTTTTCCAATTTGGTTGCATCAATTGCAGAAACAAATTAAATTATTTGTTGAGTTCACTAAGATGTTTTACTTGCCAATTTTTCCTCAACCTATAGCAATAAGAAGCATATTTATAGCTATGAATTGCCACTACATCGTGCAAAACTCTCAGGAAAATAGAAGCATAGTGGACAAGTTTCCATAAATTTAAGAACATGATGTTTCTCATTCCTTCATACTCTAATTTATTCTCATGGGATTTCCCGCGTATTCTCATATTTGAGACTGAAAGTAGGCATAATACTACTATTAGAATATGATATTAGAAAAAACATAGAAAAAAACCTACAACATCTTATCACATGTAGAAAATGTATTTTTGAAGCATGATTTATGGTGGCACATTCTTGAAATCTACTGACAAGTCCCTAAGACATTATGCAATTTTTTTCATGATTAGATCAAATACAAAAATCCCTAACTTTTGGAATATCGGCAGTGTTCCCATTTCGAACATGCCCAAAAGAACATGAATGAGCTTGTGGAACTTAATTCCGATGATCAATTGGGTTTTTATTCCCTAATGACATATTCACCAATTGTCCCTAAAAGGATTAAGGAGGTGACCTACAACTCAACATAAAGTGGTGATAGTGGATCATATTGACAAGCTATCAATTATGTTGGGATTATGATTATTCATTCTAGATAGGGTTACCTCTCTCAAAAGGTTCCAACATATGGTGCTCATCTTATTCAATGATATCAAGAACTAGGGTTTTTCTCAATAAGAGACTACAATTTTCATGTGATTAGTTCAAGTAATAAAAATCCTCAGCCTTGGTACTTTTGATGGTGTTACCATGCCAATCATGTCCAAACACACATGTATGAGATTACAAAACTCAACTCCAATGCCTGGTTTGGTTTTTATTCCCTGATGTAGGGTAATTTTTAGGGGAAATTTTTTGCACATTGGCTATTTTTTGGGATTCTTTCCAAAAACTAAACTCACTAATTGGTGATTTTTACTCTCAATTATCGTTGATATTTACATAAAATATGATTTTTATTATAATATTCACCAATATTCACCAACATTTTACAATTTTTATTTAATATTTTCCTATTTATGTATCTACATATCTATCTAGGTAAATGATTTTTTCAATCCAAAATAATTACCTAGAATAATATATTTAGGTATACTATTAGAATCTTCTAGAAATACCCTCCCCAAAGGACATACTAACAAAGTGTCCCTAAAATTATTAAGGAGGAAACATACAACTCGCCATAAAATGATGACTATGGCTCAAATCGATGAACAATTGGGATTGCAACAATGCATACCAAATAGGGGAACCTCTCTTAGATGGGTCCATTTCCTGGTGCTCATCTTGTTTAGTGATATCAAGAACTACAGTTTTTCTCACTAAGAGACTATTAAAGTTTCACATGATTAGGTCAAGTACTAACCATATTCAACCTTAGAAGCATGGGTAGTGTTCCCATATCAAACATTCCAAAGCA
Source organism: Pseudotsuga menziesii (assembly GCA_001517045.1). NCBI lineage: Eukaryota > Viridiplantae > Streptophyta > Pinopsida > Pinales > Pinaceae > Pseudotsuga > Pseudotsuga menziesii. Next base: position 590,156 of record LPNX010533126.1, on the reverse strand, counting down.
CACCTACAACAACATATTTAACTAAATTTTGATGCACAATCGTGTTTTATGCCCCGATGAAAAATTCACTAAGTGTCTCTAAAAGGATTAAGGATGCGACTTGAAAACCAACATAAAGTAATGAATTTTTCTTGGATAAACAAATTATTGACACAATTTGTCTCATGAAAATGAATTCTATCTAGGGGAACCTCTGTCCTATTATTCTATTTCCTGTTACGTGTCTTGTGCAATGATCTCAGGAATTAAGGTTTTGCTCATTAAGAGGCTATGTACTGTTTCCATGATTAATTCAAGGACTGAAAATCCTTGAATGTGAGACCATGGATATTGTTCTCTTTTTTAATGCTCCCAAGAACACATGTATGCAAGATATTACAAAACTTAATTCTGATTCCCAACTATGTTTTTATACCCTAATGGCCTATTTAGCAAGTGTTCATGAAAAGCTTATGGAGGCCACCTACAAGCTTCCATAAAATGATAATGGTGGCTCAAATTGATGAAACATTGACTCTATTAGGATTGTGAAAACAATGCATTCCAAATAGGGGAACTTTTCTCCCATGGTTCTATTTTCGAGTGCTCATATTTTCTAGTGATCTTAGGAACAAGGGTTTTATTCGTTAAGAGACTATGCACTTTTGGAATAATTATTTCAACGAATGAAAATCAATGACCTTTGGATTGTGGGTAGTGTTATGATGTTGAACATTCCCAAAAATAGATGTAGGATATTACAAAATGCAATTTGAATGCATGGTTAAGTTTTATGACCTAATGGCAAATTCACTAAGTGACTCCAAAAAGGCTTAGGGAGGAAACCTATAACTCACCATAAAATGATGATTGTGTCTCAGATTGACAAAGTGTTGACTCCATTGGGATCATAACACTGAAATTAATATATGGGAAACTATCTCCCATGGGTACCTCACTTGGTGATCTTAATAACTAGGGGTTTTCTCAATAAGAGGTTGTGCATTTTTTGGATGATTAGCTCAACTATTGAAAATCCTTGACCTTGGAACTTTGCGTAGTGTTCCCATGTTGAACATGTTAAAAAATAAATGAATGGTCTTACTGAACTTGATCATGTTTCTCGATTAGGTTTTTATTTCCTAACAATATATTCACCAAGTGTCCCTGAAAGGATTAAGGAGGAAACCTACAACTTCCCATAAAATGTTGACAATAGCTCAGATTCATGAACCATTAACTCCATTGGAATGGTGAAAATATGTTCCAACTAGAGGCACCTCTCTCCCATGGTTCCATTGCCTAGTTCTCATCTTGTGCAATAATCTCAAGAACTAGGATTTCTCTCATTAAGAGTCATTGCACTTTTGGCATGATTAGCTCATTTACTGAAACTCCTTGGCCTTGTGATCATGAGGTCTAGTTCAATGATATAAAAAACTAGTGTTTTTATTAGTTTATCTTGAAAGTAGAAACTAGGTTTACCCTCATGTGACATGATTTTTAATAAAACTTATGAATACTCTTGCCATGAAGCTTGAAACATATTTTGTTTACCCTTTATAACTAAATATAATTTTAATTTGTTCTTTTGTATGGAATGGCATGTGTTTGAATTTGTTTATTTGACATAAGGTATATTAGTGAATTACTTATTTATTATATCTTAGAGTTGTTTTTATTTTTACTTGGTCCTTGATTGATATAACCACCTAGTTGGTACCTTTTCATAAATATAGGTACTAAAACTATGATATTAGATTGGAGACCAATCTATGGATTGTCTATGAGGCCTTGATATTGCCTTGATGCAAATATAATTTGGGAAAATATTTGACATCAGGAATACTCATTTAATTCATTTCACCCAAGGAATCTATGATTTCAATGAAGCAATATTGTTAATGGAACATTACTATTTAAGGAAGAACACACAATTTAATCATTCAATGCAAAATAACATGGTGCATTCTTGCGTGTAAGTTGATCATGAAAAATATTTGTCTTTCTTAAGTGTATTAAATATATTACACATTAATCTAACTCCTTAGACCATGGTTTTGAACAATTTGTATGTTACATGCCCTATAAAAAAAACATAATTTATAATGTAAGGTGTCAATGGTCCTCCTCAAACCATGGTTAAGGTCTTTATAATCATCCCTAGTGGAAAAAAAAAAACTCATAATTCCTTACATATGACACATGTACAACCAAGACTCATTTTACATGCCATTTTAGATTTCTTTTCACCTTGTACATGGCATCCCAACCATACTCACACAAAAATCCTCATAGTGGCACACATATGCCACCTACAAAGACTACAAGTTAAATATTATATTTAACAAGTTTTATGTGTTTCTTTTAGTTTAACGCGTGATCCATGATCTCTAAAAGCATATATATTAGGCCATAAAATTACTGTTTTACTTTGACCATGTCAAAGGTCGTGATAACAATTTCCACTAAATAATTCGTAATCACATATAAGATACTTGTACACCAATGATTCCCTTTATATGAAATCATTACGTGGTTATTTGTTTACGTTGAATAGTGTCCATAATATGATAAGAAAATAAAAAACCCTTCATATATAAAACTTAGTGATTTAAGATTTTGAAGAAATTTTCATGGTAAGGAAACATTCATGGTCATGCAAGAGTGATTGTACTATCCTTGATATAGTGTTTGTGGCTTATATGACCTATCAATCCATTGACATTTTCACCATATTAAATGGCCCAATGGTCTCACTTAAATATTTCCTAACTTTCTATATGGAATGTTTGAAATTTTTATTAGTGATGGAACCCAAGGCTCCTAAGAAGTCCATCTTGAAGATATACCATTAGGTAATGAAGACCTCTTTCTAAATTTTATATTGAGTTTTTTAATAGAAAATATCCTCTCTTTTATGATTTTTTTTAGGTGATCTTGATCCGAAAAGCTAGTTTATGGGAAGAGTCCCCTAGGTTATTAGAAAGAATATTTATGAAGAAACCAAAATTTTATTAAACACTAAACACTACAATCATGTTTATGTGTAGGTTAACTTATCTAAAGACCTCATTATTTTACATCTTAAAAGATGCTTTTAGGGATCATGGACCATGTATGGTTTCCAAAACCATCACACAAGCCATTGTTTTACATCTTAAAGGATGCTTTTAGCCGATCATGAACCATGTATGGTTTCCAAAATCATCACACAAGTCTTTTAAAGGAAATGTTTGGTGTACACGTATTATGTGGAAATCATTACAATATTTCTCATAGTAAAGACAAATATTGGTAATGTTGACATGGTCCCAAGTAAAACCATTGTATTAGGGATACATTCTTGATTTTAAGGATTATGAACCATGCAAAGTGTGTGACAGCATCATAGACTATGTAAAGAGACTCTTTTTCCTAAATGTTTCATATAGTGTGATCATGAGTTTTTGTATAGTAAGGATGGTTCATGAACCCATAGTGATGATACACAGAATAAAACTAGTTAATAAGGGTTTAAAAATATGGTTCCAAAGTTTATGGGCCACACACAATTATAAAAACCACCACAAATGCAATTTAAAGAGAATATTCAATGCTTAAATTCGGTATGATCATTTCTATATGTTATTGTTTGTTAAAGATGGTTGTCAAATCCTTGGTCATGGTTCAAAAAGGACTAACAATTCCTTAAGGAAACTTAAAAGATGTTTTTATGGCATCATCATCCATGTACAAATTTGAAATACTGATACAAGCCTTTCTAAGAGAAACTTTTGTTCTACATGAGTCGCATGCGTGGAGTTATAGTTTTTTTTCTATTAGAGATGGTTCTAGTTAGCATAGACATATTTAAAGGATAAAACTCAATGTCATAAGGTATGGAATATGGTTTTAGGGATCATGGATGATTAACAAATGCAAAAAAAGTCTTTGTACAGGGATTTTTCTTTCCTACAAGTGTCATATAAATATCACTACAAGGATTTTCACACCATGGAACCAAAATTTGTCAAACTAGGCACATAAGCCCATGAATATTAGTTACTATACAATAATGATTTTATATAGCCATGTGAAAATGTGCTTTCGTGGTCAACACTATAAAGTTGGTGCAGATGCATTTTAACTATCTTTCTTTGATATTAGAATAATCAAACAAGCATTAAGGGATATCGACACAAAGATCAATTTTTTTCTAAAAACTCTTAATTAGATCCATTGCTTTTTCATTCTCTATTAACAATTTGCAATAAATTAAAACGTGTGAACTGTGTTGTTCATAGAGCTAGATCAATGTTGGCCATAGTACCTAGGATTTAATGTAAAGGAATTCCAATAGATTACTTCAATCAAATTCCTTAAACACATACATGAGTAATTTCTCAACCAAATATGTATGCGCAGTTTCCTTTATATGTTTTATAATCCTCCTCGCCATTCATTTCCATTAGTAGATACTAGTGTGTAAATTAATTTTATCGAACTAAGTAGAACTCAATACAATCTTTATGAACAATATAAGATTTATAGTATATAACATCAAGTCAACATCATGAACGTAAAAATGGATAATCACATTGTCATATACATAGGATGAAACTCATGTATTTCTATTAGAAATAAGTGCAACTATACATTTTTATACAAAATGGAACGTCATTATGAATACATATAATCGATACTCATGCCCAAAAATGTAATAAAGGTTACTCATGGCCTAGACACAAATACACATATCATTCCCAAAATGCCACATTGTGGCTAATGTACATTATGGTTTTCTGAATCACCTTGGCCACCCTTGGCACACCCATGTTCATCTCCAAAATAAATCTTCCTCCTCTTTAAGCTAGAGCGAGCTTGAGCCGTCTTGGGTGTAGGTGTAGAATGTCTCTCTAAGAATATTTAAAATGGAAACAACAACATATCAGTTTTTTCCCACAATTCCATTAGTTAATACACATAAATAATACAATTAGAATTCAAATCTTAAATACTCACGTGAGACAAGACATTTATTTGGAATGGGATTCCCTATCTCCTCGATTCCATCCTCTTAGCAATGCCTCGCTTTAAAATTTACAAAAAGAAATTCATACAAAGAAATCAAAATGTGTCATTTTACGAATTTCATTCATTCTTTATAATATTTTAACGAACTTATAAATCTCATTATGAATATATGTGGCATTGCAAGAGATTGCACTTCCTTGCTAGGAACTGGATCACTGGGATAGGAAACTTTCTCGAAGGAAATGGTGAGGGAGGGGGATGATGTAGGTACATAGGGAGGGGTTCGGATGTAAGTGCAACAGATGAAGTTGATTTTGGTGTATGGGATGGGGATACAGTGGTGGGTGTAATGAGGGGATGGTTGTCATGGTGGATTGGTGAATTTCGGACAGGTGGGGGATCCACAAGAGAGGATGGGTTTGGGTGGAGATATATCCCCATTGGATATACAAGGGGTGGAATAACCATAGTGAGCAAGGTGTATGGAAATAATAGGAGAAGCATTCCCAATAATAGGACTCAACATGGATTATGAAAATAAAGGACTAGGTGGAAAATAGAGAGGAATAGGCGGGTACGGTGATGGCATGGTGGAAGGTAGAACGTGCATAAGTATATGTAATATGTTCGATTAATAGAAAAAAAATGTAAGCTAACCATACAAAGAAATTGATATTGACATCAAATATATAATTTATTTAACACGCATTAACTGGGTGAGAGGTGATCTTCTTACCCCATATGGAGGTCTGTTCTCTATCTCTTCAGAAAGAACCTACGAAAACACAACAACACTAAGATTGATTTCTTATAAATAACATTGAGAGTTGCAACTAAATAAATTTCTAAATCCTACAATCATACAATCATTTAAATTGTTGTATGCGAGGTTCCACAGTATCCTCTATTGCTACCATAGTAGAATCAATGTTTAGAGACCTAATGTTGTACCACCTTGATGGATTCGTGTCATCTCATAACAGCTGTACATGTGAATTTAAAAAACCAGTAAATATAAATACTTTAAGAAACATCTATCTAATAATGGTCAATTGTATAGTTAAATATATGTTCAATGATTTACCACCATTTACAAATCATACGAACTTCAAAAAGAAAAAAAAGTTGTCTCATGTTCCATCTTCCATTGGACCATGACAAGTATGCCCACAATGAGTGCATTGATGGGGTAGTGCTCAACTCCCGGAAGAATTATTTTCCTAACTAGTTGTCATGGAAGGTCCATGATCAATGGGGCCCAAAAGACCTACACTTGAGGGCCCTCCATACTTCTGTAATGGGTCATTTCTAGATTATTCCACAAATACATTGTTTTGCAATACAATATGTGTAGGATTTGGTAAGGAAGTGGTGGTGTCATCTAGGTGATCTAGTAACTTAGGAGTCTTTGGGCGTGGGGGGAGTTAGGTATATGCCTAAGAGAAGGTGGTCCTCTCATTAGGTTACTCCTAGCTATTGGATGATCCTAGGGATATCGAAGACCAATCCTCTAAAACTCACGAATGTGAAAATAGTTGACTTGGAGGCCCAAATGAACTCAACACATTGTTTTCGATTAAAATACACTAGAACCTCCCCATTATTTCAAGGAGGTTTGTGGAAAACCATGGTATAACAAATCATCAAGTTTTGTTTCCATGGATAGTATATCCATGATAAGGAACCTCTTATGCATATCAAGTGGTTGGTTAGTCCTTGGGTCATTGAAAAATGAACTAATTGTTTTTTTTCAAATCTTTAATTTGTTCTTTATTGAGATCAGTGGTATAGAATTGTCTTATCCTAGCCCTATATTCAGATTCTCTTAACAATTGACCATGTTAATTTTCAATAGATGCAACGACTCTATGAAAGAATGTCCGTAAGGATAGTCTTTACAGTTTCGTTGTAGTTCTAACATATTGAACCAAGTTTCTCAATTGGTTTAAATGTTGGTTAATTTGGGTTTCTATGTTTGGGTTCTCCTCAGGGTTATGCTTGTTTGTGAACTTGGTTTCAAGATTTCAGCCATTATGATGAATGATTTAAAAACAATATGTATGTAAAACTATCGTTTTTTAAATTTACGGTTCTTTTAAAATTGTATATTTTTTAATTAAATAAAAAAAATCAAAGAAAAATGAAAAAAACGTAAAAGAAATTACTTGGAGGGATGACTTGGATGCTTGTTTGGTTGTCCAGGCATGTGCAAGTTGTGAACATTTTTGTGGAAAATGGAGATGAATGGTAAATAAATGGACAACAACCCATTTTTTTTAGTACATAGAGGAACACACACATGTTCAGGAATGTGCACTCAATATTAACATGTATGTGAGAGTGGGCCTAATGGTTAAGAACAAGTGTTATTTCCCTTGAGGTTGTAGGTTCAAAACCTAACAAACCTATTTTTTTAGATAAATCTATATTAAAATTCTAATTAATAATATTTGATAAATAAATGAGATATAAATGCATGTATTCTTTATATTATTTATGCTATAACACAGAACATATAGAAAGTTTAAAGAAACCTATTTTTTAGAGTTTTACTGAGATGATATTTCATAAATGAATGAGATATAAATGCATGTATTCTTTATATTTTATGCTATATGCTATAATACACAACATATAGAGAGTTTAAAGGAACCTATTTTCTTAGAGTGTCACTAAGATGGTTTTTAAGCACTTCATTATTTAAAACCGAGGAGAACATGATGTTTCATTATTTTTAAACAGAGAACGGCGTAATTCTGGTTCTAATCTATATATTTCAACGTGTAATTTTGAATAAACGAGGCCATACTAGGCCACACTGTCTTTTAATCTGTGGATTTAAATATATGAACTTGATAGGTCTACACATATGTAATATATTGGCATACTCAGACTGCCTGTTTGAGGGACTGTTTTTTTCAAAATTCAAGTTTGGGCAATTAAGGTGGCCATTAATATTGATGTTGTTGTAATCTATTTAATATGGCTTTAGCAAGATCTCAAGGTGTAACTTATTTAATGTGGCCTGAATAAATATGTTGGCCTTTAGATCTCAAGCTACTTGAGATTCAACAAACAGCATATCAAGTACAGTGTATCAAGTATCAAGAAAAGTAAATAATTTTAACCAAGAAAAATAAACTTGAGGATAACAAATCAGTCCCTATTAGTTACGTTCTCCAACTTAAAGAGACATTCTTTCCCTTGAGAATTACGAACCTTTCGTATTGGCACTGACACTGATTCTACTGCATAGAGATTTCCTAGAATAACCTTCTCACATATAACAATTTACAGTATATATTTGGATTGTCTTCGTTATACGAATAAGCTGAGATTGAGTGAATCAATACATCATAATTTTCCTACGCAGATCGACTGTAAGATCAGTACTAGAAAGATCCAGTCGTGAACAGTAGACCATGATTACTGTTTTTTGAAGTTCTAAACAGTCCTCTATTCACTGTTTGACAGAGAATATTTAGGGCGTTACAGCGTATCATTAATTTGAGTGAAAGTCAGAGTCGAGACAGCGTTAGTGACAAGATAAAATCTATGCGAATCACAGGCTCTGAAATCTTAGTATTTTGAAGAATGTGTAGAGGCAATGCGCCGCAGGAACTTCCAATAACATGTTCTTCCCAGCAGCTATGATGCCAGATATGATGAAAGTAGTGTGGACTGATCTGTCTTCCCTCTGGCTTGCTGTGGACTTTTCTCGTCTGTTAAAAACAGGAGATAATTGTACATAAATTTAAGACTATCATATTTGCTTCTGCTTATACAGTTTTGTCAGGATGAATGACATGAAAACTGCAATTCCAGGGCATAGAATTTCAACCATATTCAACCAGAATTTACAAAATGACAAATTCATCTCATGTTTTTTCGTGTATATTTGACGAACTATACCGTACGCGCGGTCTGTTTTAAGAAGATATTCTTCAACTCGTCAATGATCAATCTGAGTCGTTTACTCTGGAAGATTTTATTTCATTTTTCTATCATTCTTGCTTTTTTTTGAATGATGAAAAACTGCTGTAAACACAATAAGCTGCACCAGAAATTGTTATTATAAATTGACGACTAGAGGAATGATTCCAGACCAGACACTTATATTCCAATACCTTCCAACTACTGATAATCCCAGTGTACGAAATAAAAAATTGTAGCATATTCCATAAATCATTCAACGATACCAAAAGGGTGTAATTTATATATTTAAACCTTTAATGAAAGCACACATCACATGTCTCCCCCGTCATTTATGAAGACTGACCAGTTATAAAATCAAATATTTAATTTTTTGAATCAGTCTCTTGTATTAGAAATTTTATATTCAGTGTGTTGTATTTTATCTATTTCTATGCTTTTTTTGCATCCCTATGGTCGGTTGCATGGTTGCAAAGAGTAACATTGAAATGTGTGAAAATTTTCAATCCTTGAATTTGACGAATTAAATAGTTTTTTAATATATATGTATATATACATTCAATAAACTTATATTTAACATATAAAAAAAAATATGAGCCCTACAAATAATTTTATATAATGATGTTATTATTTTTACATTTAATTAAAAATAATAATTTCATTTATTATATTTTTATTTTTAATTATTTTTATCATTTTTCTTTGTATATTAGACATATATTTAACTATTTTTTACATCATTTTTATTTCAAATTTGTGTTTTTAATAAACTTATATTTAATATATATAAGAAGATGAACTCCATATATAACTTTCTATAATAATTTTCTATAATAATGTATTATTTTTACAATTAATTAAAAATAATAATTTAGTTTTAATTATATTTTGAATTTTTAATAGTTTTTATCATTTTTCTCTACATATTGGACATATATTTGACTATTTCTTACATCATTTTTATTTCAAATTTGCTTTATGAGATTGTTACATTAAATACTTTCAAGAATGTGATTACGAATGCAAACAATGAATTTCAATTCATCTCAAATTTAAAAAAAAAATTTCTCTTAGTTATTGATACTTATATTGAAATTGTGTTTTTATTTGGGTGATTTTATTATTTTTGACTTGCAAACTATGTAAAAGAATTCATGGTTTATCATTTATTATGTGAACTAAAATTAAGTAAATTATCTACAGTGGATCTACCATGCACCATGCACCAAGTTAGATAGAATCTTTTTAACTAAAAACTCTTTTTATTGTGTAACAATAAAAGGACCGTTCACAACTCAATGTTGAAAGTGGCCATACCATGCTAATAGAGACAATTTTATTGGCTTCATTTTGTATAGATTATATGTAATTAAATGTTAATATCATTATCCAGATACATTAATAGACCAATAAAGAATCTATTAAGAAGATTTGAAAGATTCTCCATATACTAGATAACTCCTCCATTTAGATTCATACTCAACTCCTTTATGACATATTCCAAACATATAAGTTCCCTAATATGAATATATATTGAATACTTAAAATCCTATATAGATATAGAACCATTCACAATATGCACAACATGACCAATAATGTCACTATGTCATTGCAAGTTGTATAAATATTTTCACCAACCATTATTGGTAATCCCAATGACATATTTTTCATATAACATATTGATATTATGTTATATATTCCTCTGAGTTACAGAGAACAAAAAAAAATACTATGGAAGAATGGAACAAAAGAAAGAATGGTCACTAATGCAAACCATAAAAGATTGTCAATAATATCCTAATAATAATATAACACCTCATATGTTTCTAAGTATTGGGGTTCCATCGTGAATATTTCCCCATTGCAACCCAAATGGATTTTCATTTAATGTAATAAATATACTTTTGCACAAAAAATTCTTCAATGTTCTTATAAACTATGTGTACATGTAACCCTAACTAAAGATTGTTCTTGTTGTTTCATCTAGGGAATAAAGGTATACCTAATAACTTGGATTAAACTTGGAGCATAAATGAATTCCCACTAAACACCATCCTTCTAAACTTAAAAAGAAACTTGGGAAGTTGAAACCTGACTCCTATACCATATGTAAATAATATAATGTTATTATCATTCAACATATTTAATTACTAGGTTAAATCCTATTAAAAATTATGTTCAACCTGCTAAATTGATAAAACCACTTACAAAAATCAAAATATAATTCATTATTCAAGGAATTATCTAACAACTAAATAACTAGGTAGAATCTTAACTTATTTGGATGATGAAAAACTCAACTACAGGAACCATCCTTTAACCTCTACCCAACTCCTAGATCCACAACCAACAACAAAAATTTTGGGCACAACTCTCCACTCATCAAAACACCCAACCAAAGATGAAGCTCCCAAGCCCTCAATAATTAACTCTATGGTAGTCATTTTTTTCTTCATACAATTACCGAAAGTCCATAGCTTACGGGGAGGCATATGGAGGAATTCTAATTCTTGGGGTTTGTTCCTTAATGGTGTGTATGGAGCGATTATAAGCTAACATTTCGATATTGTTTGGGTATAATGATTTTGTTGTTGTGTTTTGAGTACATATAACAAGATGTTGATTAATTATGGAGAGGACTATATTCTAGTTAATTTGGATGAGGCCACAATTTTACCAAAAGCTAGACTTGTGGCTAAGCCACATAAACTTCGCATATAACTTCTTATGCCTATTGTATGATCCAAAAATTGGTTGCAATAGAAGGCTTGTGACATGGCAAGTTATACCATTTATACTATTGGTAAGAAGGATTATGGAGGCTGTGGGTGGTATGATTCTAAAGTTGGAGGTGAATAATAATGGAGTATCTAGAGTGTTGTACTTTCATTAATTGATTCATTGATACTTTAATTATTTGGCATTAATTGATGTACGAGTGTGTAATGATATTCATGCATAATTGTATGATTGGTTTCATGTTAGAAAACTACAAAATTAATCAATAACATGTTATAATTTAGGGTTCCATGATTATGTTAATGAAGGTGGGAGACTCTTGCATGATGTCCACATGTATAAATAGTTCATCCTCACAATATTATTATTTATGTATATAACCAATTGAGTAAGTATTCATAATTTCTTCTATGGAGTTATAACTCCACAATGATGTTTCCTAAGGGGAGGTGGAGTATGTAACACTCCAATTAGTTAGGTTGATTCATCATTGATATTAGTATATAGTATTAGTAAATTGTCAATTAATCTTGATAAAAAGGAAAAATGTTCTTTATGATTAAATTAATAATGTCTAGGAAAGTTAATTAACATTAAGACTAGTATTAGGTGCATGGACGACAAGTGGTGTCATACATGCCAAATTTAGAAATTGAATAATAGTTATGATAATAAATGATAAGGGGAAAAATACCAAGGAATAGGGGTTCTTGTCTAGTTTCTTAGGGAGGTATTAGCTTGTTTTGAGCCATTTCTTCCTCATTTGTGAGGAGATTTGTGGTATTTATGAGTTTACCTATTTGACGTAGAGGTTGAGGGGGTAGAGAATATGGTGCTAGGTTTTAGAAGGAAAGACTAATGTCTCGAATAGGGTTAATTGTTGATGGATCATGAGCCTTAGCTTCGGCATGTGATCAAGTTGGTCATTATTCAGATAAGTTGAGGCTCTTCCTAGTTATTTATTTATTAGATAATTCCTTGAATAATGAATTATATTCTATTTTTTGTAACTAGTTTTTCCAATTTATTAGATTAAATAAAAATTTTAAGTTGATTTAACTAAGTAATTAACTATATTGAATGTCAATTAGATTATAGTATTTACATATTTATAAGAACTTATTAGAAGATTCCTTTATAGGGCTATTTTTTTATACATTATTGGAGAATTTGAGTGGAAGGAAATGATGTCCCTATTCTTCATATGCATATTGACTAGATTGATGGTAATTTACAACTTAATGATATTCCACAAGTTCCATAGTTGAGATTGAATTCTAGAAAACATATTTTCACAAATTGTAAGATCTTAACATTATAGGATCACATAGTTGATACATTTATGTCACTTGAACACACGGTTGTTTCATTATTTATTCGATGTATATTCTTTCACTAGTGAATAGGATGGGAAATAAGGTGCTTATTTTAGTCATGTAGACATTCAACATGAAATATACATGAAATATTTTTCTGAATTAATTGTTTGTAAAAAAACATGTATTTTGTCATTGTGTTTTAACAACATTTTTTATTGAGATTTATGTCTAATTTATTACCTTTTAAAAATTAAATTGTTTTCAATCCCTATAATCACCTATAAATGTTGAATACAATATTGCATAAGAATTTTCTAATAATAATGGAAAATCCGAATAAGGTGATGAGGGTGTTCAAGAATATACGTTAAATCACAATTTATATTTTAATGTTCAAGAATATACTATAAATCACAATTTATATTTGAATGACCAAGCTAAAATTGATGAAAGAAAATAAGAAGGTATTTTTTGCTTTTGGATAAATGTTCTTTTAATATTAAAGATTGTTAACCTTTTTCAATGGCTTCTAATCATAAATTAATACATTTAATGTTATTTAGGATATTGTGATACCAGTGAGAAACCTTCCAAAAAATTCAGTTCCATTCTATAAGATGTAAAAAAATAAATTGTCTAATCAACATGGAAGTTGGATGCACTGTACATGATCACAAATGTTCCCTTTACAAATCATTTGTTTTTAACGGTGAGTGCACAAAGTTGAGGGACCTTTTATATGCAATGGTGGATTTAAGAAAATGGTTGAAGATCTATAAAAGAGAAATGATCCCAAGCAATCCTGAGCTTATGAAATCTAGTCTCATGCCTGCCAAGGTCAAGGCCAACTAGCATAGTTAAATAAAATGTGTACGCATTCTGTTCTATAAATTGTGTGTGCATTATGTTCTACAAAATGTGTCTGCAATTTGTAAAACATTATATATGCCCAAAATGGGTCGCACCCTTTATTTTCTCCACAACATCGAATAAAAATGATTTCAAGAGACCAAAGCACGTATCGATGAATGTGATTTAGGTGAGAAGGATATCAATTTTCCACCTTTGCGATCAATCTGTTCATTCTTAGGTATTTACATTAAATTCCATCCTTTTAATTTCATTATTTTCAATAATTTGTATGCCCTAAAATGAATTGAAACCATACATTTTTTAATTTGTATTCCCTAAAATAAATGTAAACCATAAATCGGGTCATTTTCATGCCTAAATGAAATCAAAACCCCCATTTACTCATAAAAATCAAATTAGTTTCAGTAGATGCAGATATATCCATGTTAAGATTCCATATGCTAAGATAGATATCATTAGTGTTCAATTAAATTTCACAACAATAGCATATGCAGGATCACTAAAAGAAACATAATCACAATATAGAAACGTATTTATCTTAGGAAACCCTCTAGGGGAAGAAAACCGAACAAAATTTCCTCTATATAGATGTATCAAAAGTACAAAGATAAAACCCCATGCAGGTTCTCCTTCTCGTTGTAGATATGTATCTCTCTCTCTCTCTCCTATGCACTATACACAAGTGCGTGTGTGTGATATGTATCACTGTCTCTCTCTCCTATGCTCTATACACGAGTGTGTGTGTGTGTGTTTAAATGAGGAAAAAACCTCCTCTCTTTATACTCTATATTTCAATTGAACTTTTCCCTAACAGGTCGGCACCAACAAACTTACTTGGTCGACTTCACCTAGGAAGACACAAAATAATATAATATTATATTTTGGAGGGTTCTATTGACCCAACTTACAATGGAGGTTTTACCTCAAGAATCTATGATGACCAAATACAATAATAGTACCCCAACAGAGGAATAAAACATATCTGATAGATTACAATAATAAAATACATTTAAAATATTCTTCAAAGTTACAATATTTCAACACTCCCCCTTAATGACAGGGGTATTCTATTGAAAACAACAACATAAAATTTAGAAGAAAGGAGAGAGAACATATTCAACAACATTAAGGTGATACATATATATTTCATTGTAAGTTTTCAACAATCATCAGCAACTGGAACAGTTACTGAAACATATTCAACATCTTAAGAATGGAGCATCATCTTCTATAGCATTGAATCTTCATCTTCGATCTTCATCTTCTATAGCACTTGATCACTCGAGCATTTGCAACAACAATTGATCTTTCGGTCAACAACATCATTAGCAACAACAACACTTGATCATTCAATCAACAACATTATCATCAACAACAACATAACATTCAATGCACATGATCCAATTACAGGATGATCAACCCCTATCACTTTAGGACATAAGTCCAAGGATGATGCAATCCTATCCACAAGATGGAGACAAAATTATGCAGATACAATTACTAGATGATCAATCCCTTTAACTTGAGGAAATAAGTCCAAGGATGATGCAATCCCACCACCTCATGGGGACAAAAGTATGCATATCCAATTATGTGGCAATCAATCCCTATCTCTTTACGACATAAGTCCAAGAATGATGCAATCCTACCACCTCATGGAGACAAAAATTTGCGGATCCAATTATGGGATGATCAATCCCTATCACTTCATGATGTAAGTCCAAGGATGATGCAATCCTGCCACCTCATGGAGACAAAATTACGGGGATCCAATTATGGGATGATCAATCCCTATCACCTTAGTACATAAGTATAAGGATGATGCAATCATACCGCCTCACAGAGACAAAATTTTCTTGATCAATTTAGGACTAATGTCTATGGATGATACAATTACACTACAACAAGGAGACAGAAGTATACAAATCACATTAGTACTAATGTCCAGGGATGTACAATCCCACTGTAACATCATTAACCTGATCTCCCTTTTGAGAATGGTCTACACCATCATCAACTTTATCACCCTTTCGAGGAGGATCTACAACATCTTCATCATTTTTCCTCCTTACAAGGAAGGTCTACAACATCATCATCACTATTCCTCCTTACGAGTAAGGTATACAACATCATCACCAGTGTTCGTCCTTACAAGGAAGGTCTTTTCAAACCACACCAAGCTTGTCATGGAATTATTCAAACTTTGCTTAAGACAGAGGCTTGTTCAACACATTAGAAACTTGTTCATTGGTACTCACATATTGGAGATTTATACCTCCCATATGTACCTTATCCCATATGTAAAAATACTGGATTTCTATGTGCTTTCATTTGTCTTGGAACAGTGGGTTCTCCGTATTAGAATTTGAATGCCATTTAGATATTCAAGTAGATATTTCTAATAATGTTTGCAACAAATAAATGGATGAATATAGAAACTGAAAAAAAACAAACTACATAGGAAACATATGAGTATTGCTCAAGAATTTACAGTATCATTACAATAATAATATCCGGTGTTACAATAGTTTACATTGGAAAAGAATTCGAATGCATGGGGTAGCAATTCGAATCTCCCAAGTGGATATCACTATATCTAATTTAATCATCTAACTCATTAATCAATATCAGAGTCCAACAGATCAACTCCTAGATGTCCAAAAACTCAATCAATCAGTGATAACTAGTCAACTCAGTGCAACTGAGTGTGGTAGGTAGGAAAAGGTGCCTACTCCACATGCAACCATGCATTAGCCATGCATAAATAGCGCTATCTAACTGGTTTTTAAATAACTAAAAGAAAATGGGGGATAACTAAGACTAAATAGTTCCAAATCCAACTAACTAAAGGAGGTTGGTGTCAGGATTCCCAGTGGCTCCTAAAATGTAGAGATTGGTCTAGGAGGCACTGAAACTGATGCATACACATGTAGTAAGTGGTAGTTAAGCTCTAGAACTGTTCCCCATGCTCCAGTGATTGGTAATTGTGTCCTGGTTAGGACAAGTGGACCCAATTGTACTAGAGGAGGTAATTGATTAATTAAGGTTCCTAAGTTAGAATAAATAATATTATAGACAGTATGGTCAAGGGAGGATTAATAATCCTAACACCCCCCCTGAATCCTAACTTGGAAAACTATGGGCCCTATTAACAAGACCATCGGTCACCCAAATACAATCTAAAATATAAAAAAAAATTCTTAATACAACTGAGGGAATAGGGGAAATCCCCCCCTCAAAATAAGCAGAAATACAAATTTTGAAAAAACTTGTGAAAATTTTTGCTGCTATTTGCAGCACTATGTAGCAGTAGTATCTCGGTTCTTCTATGTAGGTGAACCCATGAATCCAAACAAATTGCTTATGTCTAGATGAATCTTCCTCTTTAGAATAAGAATAATGTTCCCAACTAAATCAGGAATTTAGATAGTTGCAAGATGAAAACTGGACCCATGTAGAGCAACTAAAATCAACTGATGAGAGAGAAAAGGTTCTTGAGAATTTGAACCATGTGAGTAAAAACCAACAATATGATATATGTCAGCCTTGAATATAAAACCATTAGTGGTAAAATCATCCCCAAGTGTTAGGATCAAGTGTCCAGGAAGATGTAGAATGTATCCAACTTTACTAGTTTTGTGAGGAGATGAGAATGTGATAAAAAGTAGGTATAGAATCCCTAGGAATTTTGAGAGTGAATCATTGAGCTCCATAATATGATATAGCTTCAGAAATAACCAATATTTCAAAAATTATAATATCAACAAACTCATAAGAGAAAACTAACATCAAATCCTCAACAACAAAATTGAAGGAGACTTGCCGTGCTTGATTTGTCACACCAAAATTGATGAAAGCAGTTACAAGCAATACTAAAATATATTGAATCATAAAACCTGAATCACATATTATCAGATCAGAAAATAAATTAGATACAAATAGATCCATATCATATCCAAAATGTTTCTCCACCGAGACGGTAGATGCATAATTTTCTCCTTCTTCAATATTCTGATTTTTGGTGCATGCAATCCTGTAGGAAATTACTGGAAGATCTAGATTAATGAGAGTGAATGGATCACTCTTATAATATGATATTATTTCTAGAATATCAATGGTATTACTTATATGCACACCAGAAACATCATTATAGATAGAGGAATCAAATTCCTCTACCATTTCTAAAATAGTTACTGGTAAACTATGCACAAAACTTAAAGAATTACTGGAGAATTTTTGCAAAGAATAGAATGAGCTTTTTTATTCACATAAAAATATTTGAATGTATTCTTCTGGATCAGCCATGTGAGGAGGTGATATATTAGGTATCTCACACACTTCTAGAGTAGTAGGAGAAGCAGTCACTTCAAGTAAAGTTTCCTCCATTCGGATTGACTGTAGGGGAAAATCTACTTCTTCTTCATCTTCAACAATTTTCTTTTCTGTAGGAGAGGGAAAGAATCATCATGCTGGATTTTATTTTAACCTCTCTCAATATCTAGGATTTTAGAGTCATCTCCCATATGACTGCTAGGTCCTCATGATGAAGGTGATGAAGGATGCCTTAGAAGCAACCATGTGGTTGGATGCTCCAGAATCTATCACATAAGCCTTCGACAGAGAGAGGCTTGCATGTGAGCATAAGTCATATTATTCAATATTATCTTCATCATATGTCATTACTTCTCTTTGTGGAAGGGAAATATTGTTTTGTACACATAGAGCTTTCATCTGGTCGAGGGTCTTCTTCATGCACGAGTCTTTTAGATGAAAACCCCTCATACAGTAGGGACACTTTTTTTTTTCTTCTTAGAGATGGAGGCTCCTTTAGAAGTTTTCTGATTTTTTTTAGGATTCAAATCATCTACTTTTGGCTCCTTCGTCTTTGATTTCCCCTTTCCTTGCAGTTTGGAAGAGTCGATAACTAGGAGAGATTGATCTTTGGAGGTTTTTATGAATCCCATTCAAATCAACTTGTATTTCTCCTTGATTAAGGAATTGAAAAAAGAATCCAATGAAGGAATTTTCCAATCAGCAAATACTTCCCGCTTGGAATGAAATATGGAAACAAATACAAAATACTCAGAGCCTAGTTTTCTAAGTATGGAAAGGACATTCTCCTCATCCTTCTGATCTATTCTGCATTGTTTTCTTTGAAGTACTAGAGACTTGAATTTAGTAAATAATTGCTCAATATTATCGAAACTACTTGGATGTAAAGATACCAACTCATTCTCCATAATGTATCCCCAAATCTCATCTTGTTTCTTAAACAAGCTATGAAGCTTCTCCTAGGATTCTCTGGGAGTATTCAAGCCTTCTAGGTGGAAGAGGAGATCCCTAGATATATAAGTACATAAGTACCCAAATGCTTCATCATAACAGTTCAGAAACTTGTTCCTTTCAACTGGCTGATGAGGCTCAGGATCCCATCCATATATGATCCTTTGGTAGCCATGCTTGTGCAAGGAAAATTGCATATCATCCCTCTAATCAAGATAATTGGAAGTTGTAAGGATATGTGGTTCATGAGTTTGAGAACTCATAATTTCTTCGACTGAAAGTACTGCAAAACTTTACACAAGCTACATAGCATCTATCAATTTCACTACAATAACAAACTAAAACATATGAACTGTTAGAATCGTGTTTTTCCTCCTGAAATGAACATGTTTTCAGTCCTTCACACCCTCTCCCCTGGTTTGAATAAATCCATAGCTAGAAAATCATCATAGGGGACTTATGTGGAAACCCAACTACTTATGATGTTCGATGGGGAGAAAGAAGCATGAAACCTTCCTGAGAAGGCTATGATACCATATTATAATTTGAATTCCATTTAGATATTCAAGTGGATAGATATATTAATGTTTACGAAAAATAGATGGATGAAGATACAAACTAAACAAAACAAACCACATAAGAAACATGTGAGTAGGCTCAGGAATTTACAGTATCATTCACAATAATAATATCTGGTGTTACAATAGTTTACATAGGAAAATAATTTGAATGCATGGGGTAGCAGTTCGGATCTCCCAAGTGGATATGACTATATCTAACTGAATCATCTAAATCATGGTCTCTCAATCAATATCGGATTCCAACAGATCAACTCCTAGTGTCCAACAACTCAATCAATAAGTGATAGCTAGTTAACTCAATGCAATTGAGTGTGGTAGGTGGGAAAAGGCACCTACTCCACATGCATCCATGCATTAGCCATGCATAATTGGCGCTAGATAACTAATTGTGAACTAACTGAAAGTAACTGGGGGATAACTAAGACTAACTAGTTCCAAATCCAACTAAATGAAGGAGGTTGGTGTCGGGACTCCCAATGGCTCATAAAATGTAGGGATTGGTCTAGGAGGCACCCAAACTAATTCTTACACATGTAGTAAGTGGTACTTAACCTCTAGCAATGTTCCCCACACTCCAGTGACTGGTACATGTGGTCCCATTAGGCCAGGTGGGCCCAATTGTACTAGTAGAACCAATTAATTAATTAAGGTTCCTAAGTTAGGATAAATAATCTAATAGATAGTATGGTCAAGGTAGGATTAATAATCCTAACAATTTTTTATCTTTATACAAATTTGGTTTTCACATAGATGCATTGTGGTATCCAACTCCAGGTCAAATAGACTTAGCATCAGCTTCTAAAGCCACACGCTTCACAACTAGCAGAACAAGCTGCTATATACTCTACTTCAGTTGTGCTGAGAGAAAGATTGGACTTACTGTTGTTAAGCCATAAGATCATGATGGATCCTAGACAATGAAACACACCTTATGTGCTCTTCCTTTATGACTAACTTCCATCCCAATATGCGTATGTACAACCATAGAATATGTAGTCATGATATCCAACATAGTATAGACTAAATTCTATCATACAGTTTAGGTATCTCATCACATGCTTTGCACCTATCAAGTAAACATGTCTAGGATTAACTAGATACTCACTCAGGGTGTTCACAACAAAGCATATATCTATCTTGATATTTGTTAGATACATCAACAACCCAATAATATATCTGTACTAAGTCACATCCATTAACTTTGATGATTCATCAGATAACAAGTTCAAGTTGGTATCCATGGGTCTGGCCATGGATCCATGGGTGTGGCCATGGATTTACAATCCAACATTTCAAATATTTTTAATATTTCCGCAACATACTTTCCCTAGTTGATAAATATTCCTTTTGGGATCTACCATACTTCTAGACTTAGAAAATAGTGCATCAATCTAAGGTCTTTCATCTCAAATTATTCAGCGAGATTCTTCTTCCCCTCTACAATACGTTTCTCATTTCTTGTCTGAAATAAATCATCCACATACAACAATAATATGACAATTTAATCATCCATAACCTTAAAGTAAATTTTAGGGTCAGATTTACTTTTGATAAAGCCCAAGATCATAAAAAATCTATCTATCCTTCCATACCAAGCTTTAAGAACTTGCTTTATTCCATACAAATCCTTCTTCAAATTACATACATGAGTTTGTCTATCTTCAACTTCAAATTCTTGTGGTTCTTCTATGTACACTTCTTCCTCAATAACACCATTCATGAAGGTTGTCTTCACATCCATCTAGTGTAAGCTCCACTTCAACATGGATGCAAGTGCCATGATGTTTCTAATGGAAGCTTACCTTGATACTAGTGCAAATTCCTCTTCATAATCAATTCCCTCTTTCTGAGAGAATTCTCTAGCCATAAACCTTTCCTTTTATTTCTCAATGCTTCCATCAGTTGCATTCTTTATCTTGTAGATCCACTTGGAAGATACCACACTCTTACCTTTTGGTTTGGGAACTATATCCTAGACATCATTCTTCATTATTGATTGGTATTCTTCTAACATTTCTTATACCCATTCTTTCTTATATACAGCTTCTTCATAACTGGTAGGTTCTTGATCTACAAGATCACACATAAAAACTACATAACTAGGAAATATATTTAATCTATTGATTACTCTTGTGGATCCTTTTGGAGCTCCATACTTCTCTTCTTGTTGAATAATTTACCTTACCCAAGTAGGATTTCTCTTTCCTGATGTATTCATAGTAGGAGGTTCTCAAGGTTATAGCATATCATGGTCCTCTAATGTTTAATTTTGAGGGGAGGGTGTAGCTTCTACATTTTTGGGAGATACATATTCTTCATATACTTCTTCATGCTAGAACTTTTTGGATATCTTGAGAGTTGCTTCTTTATCAAATTTTACATCCCTACTAATCTCATGTGATGGAATCCTATAATGTATATTATGAAGGCTTTGGAGACTTCAAAATATTCAACAAATATTCCCTTCTTTCCAGAAGGTTCCAACTTGGTTCTCTATTCTTTTGGAATGTGAACACATACTAGGAAACCAAATATCTTGAAGTATGTCACTTCAGGAACCTTTCCTGTGAAAATTTCTTCTATAGTATTGAATCCAAGAGCACTATGGGATAATGTATTTTGTATATAAACTATTGTTTTTGTTTCTTTATCCCATAGATTCATAGGAATATCTTGATCATGTATCGTTGTCTTCACTACTTCTGTTATCTCTCTAGGAAACTCCTCTAGGTTGTAGCTCGAGGATGGCTGGTAACTTAAAATGTTTGTTAAGGTTTTCTAATATGGACCAATTCAGTTGAACTATATAACCTTTCCACTCTCAAGACATGCATAAAACTCACTCGTTTACAAGGCTTTTAGTTGCAATTGCTCAGAAGTTCGACATTAAGGTGCAGGGATGGAGAACTCACCAGGATGGTAGACTTACATACAAAACACATGCATATAAATGGATAAATACTAATGAGGATGGTATTTATAAACCAAATAGCACTAATAAATAAATAGGATGACAGTTATTAGTTTTTAATCAATTTGAAAAGGACCTAAATACACATTCAGGCATAAATACAATAAAGAAAGAGATGATGGCTGAATAGATCACAACAAAAGAGCTTATATCATGAATAAGTAAAATGAGAAGCTTGAAAGCATTATTGGCTCGTAAATCCCCGAAGTTGAACCTTTATTATAAAATCAATCATGGGATTTATAGCCTTCTACAAAAAATGACAGATCTTGAAACTTTGATTTGTTTTCACAAAAAAAATATTCAGAAGTGATAGTGTAACGTCCCTGACCCTTCGACCAGCGAAGAGGATGCTACCACACTACAATCTAACCTAGGAAACTAGCCCCAAGAAGTTTTACATAACTAAAAACTGACAAACTAAAATTCTTTGAAGGAAAACATGCAGAGATGCATAATTATTAAGCATATAGCGGAAGAAAAACCATACATTCAAGCATTCAACATGTTCATCATAATTCATTAGACATCAAATATAATTGCAGAGATGGAATAGTCAAGAGTACTTATCTTATGTAGTATCCGTCCCACAACCAGCTACTTCACTACAATGTTCCACCCAACCATAGGCCAGTGTGCTTCTTAATCTCTCAGCAACACTACCACCCCCGATATGGCATGATTTCCAAGGAATTAGGCTTACACATAGCCAAGAATACATAAATCAGCAAGCCAACACAGTTGGGTTTATCAGGCGATCAACAAATCAACCAAGCCAACACAATATGAATACCAACCACTGCATACATGCAGCAAAACAAGCAGTTCACAGCTTGGGTAGAGAAATCCAATTCTTGAGTCATTCTTGGCCTTATCATGGCCAAAATGACTCAATAATAGCCACAGTAAACCAAAATGAAAAAGAACCCACATCAAACCACAAATCGTGGGGAAAACAATAGCCCGATCTCCACCCTGAAGAAACGGGAAATACACAGCCCGATAATTGGAGAGGAGATCATACTCTCAGCCTAGACAAGGAAAAACATAAAACAAGACCACAAGTCGGTATGGAAAACACAAACCCACAGCAGAAATCGGTAATGAGTCATTCATAGGAACAAAATCGTGGATGACAGAAAACGGCTCCTCAGCTCCCTGCGTGAGTAAAACAATCCAAATATGTGCATGAGGGGAAGAGGGTGAGTGTTTTCATGTGTGGATTGACAAAATGGAAGAATCCCCCCCCCCCCCCCCCGCAAAAAAAAATCCCCTGCTCTCCTTGCCTGCGTGAAGTGAAAGGGTCTGCTGGTGGAGTGTGTGTGGGGGAAAGGACTAATAGTCGTGCCACACACCACTGCCCAGCAATAACTACCCCAACTAACAAAAAAAAATTTAAATGTGGTATTTGGATGATGAGATAAGGAAAGGTGAGTAAGTCAAAAGGGTTGGGTGACAACTAAATGGGTTTAACAGCTGACACATGGATTTTCCCCATTGACCCAAGTTTTAATAATTCCCCCTCCTTATCCTTAGGAAAATCATGCCCTTTTCATCATGGTTGCATTGACATGGCTGGTTGGGGTTAATTTTAATTAAATTGCATATTTACATGATGCCAAAAATATAATGTGTCAGATAGCACAATATACCATCGACAATGATTTCAATCGTTGAAACATAACACAACCAAATCGATGGTGGGCCTTTTTCCTTTAGTTCCACACCACGATTAATTATAGTATATACATCATGCACCTCTTAATGCAAATGGGACCAAAATTGGGGTATTACAATCCCCTCCCCTTTGGAATAACATCGTCCTCGATGTTCCAATACATAGGAATACATATACAATTTACACATCCAAAATTTCAAAATTTTGCAGGTCTGTCCTATGTTCAATTATTTACTTTGAAATTTTAGGACCAAGCCCTTTGTCTTCCCCAAGCTTCTCCTACTGGTTCTCAACTTTTGGCTCATCCCCAAGTCTAGGAACTTTGTGGCGACTACCCTCTTGATGTTCCCTTGTTGGGCAGTTCCGATGGTAATGATGTCCTCCCAATTTCCAACATTTCAGTGGTTGCTTCATCTTTACCAGTTCAATTTCCTTTGAGTCTTAATGCCTAGAACATTTATTAATGGACCGATTGGATGAATGCCCCATCATTGATCCACTTTCCTTTCCCTTGCGGATTGCTCTCAGAAGGATTTTAACCTCCTCTTGCAAACAAATAGAATCTTGCAAAATATGGTGGTTAATCTCATTCTGCCTTTTCTGTATCCTGAGCATCTCTCCAAGATTTTCTTGGGTCTTGGAAATTGTTTGAAGAAGAATCCCAGCCAAGTCCAATAGCTTTTGGTTTGCTGCCATGATCAATGTGCACAACTGGATTTCACTTTTCTCACATGTGAAATGCATCATTGTAATTATGTTAGGCCAATCATCATATAAGCATTAAAACTAGTCAATCAATTTCCCGATTGACATGGGTGGTCCAAGTCTAAGACTTTCATACTTTTCAGGCTTTCCCAACATGCACATGAGCTCATTCATGTCCATTCTTGGGAAAGAAATTAACTACCCCAACATTCATAATTTATTTTAAGCAAATAAACACATTCTATTTTCAGCCATACATGCATTCAACATTCTTTTGTTTTTATAAATGCATAAGTATATATATATATAATAATAATAAAAAGGAAAGAGAGAGCAGCAAGAGTTTTTTTTTTTTCCTCTTTGTCTTGTTCCATTCTGGAACCCACACCACCACTGTGCTTTTATGCTCTTAGCCTCTTTCACTTCACCGTGAATGCTGGACCAACCCTTCTTGGCCATGACACTTAGTGTCTATGGTCTATTCCAGACCTGTCAACCATGGAGTCTCTCCACATGGTTTTCCTACAATCCTTGGCTGCTAGGACCTACAAATTTCCATTAGTACCTTCTTCATTATTGCTCATTTTGAGCTCTTTAGGACAATCACATGTCCACATGCATCCCTAGGATGCCCTCATAGTCCTCGCTGCCAATGATACCTATATTCAAACATCGAATGGATTCACATGTTCAGTTTATTCTCATCGGTGTTTACCTCTAAACAAGAGCTTAGAATATCATAACCAAATCATATACACATGTATATTTGAAATCAAGCGGCTGCAGAGAATCCAATACTTATCAATATTGTGTGTTTCCTCTCTGGTCCACAGGGTATTGCTTTGCTTTGCAAGCCTTGGAATTTCCTATGGAATTTGATGTTAGGTCAATATGTAGGCTACTCCATAACATCAAATAGTTAATGTCCAGTCAGTACACCTTCACGTCGACTTGGAAGGAAATTTTTACCACGACCATTTCTAGGTCAAGGCTCTACTATGGAGCCCTAGGCATATAACAACCCTATTTCAGCAACACCTTCACAACACCTCATAAAATCCCCACAACCTCCACAAATTCTTCATCAAAATCCTCTAAATCCCCACACCCTCCACAAAATGCTTTTATACACATCAACCCTTACACTGCAACCCCTCACAACAACCGTTTACCTTTTCTCTTTAGTGTGCAACACCAAATTGCATCTATTTATCCTGACAACACAAGCAATATAAGTAAACTAATCAGTGTTATTGATCTAAAACTATAACCATATTTCATATGATTCACTATCAAGTATTGAAACACCAGGAGTGCGTCCACTCCCTAGGGTGTAGTCAATATTGAAAATTCTATCATGACCCGACATCGGGAAAGTGTGCACCCTTTTCCAATGTGAGCCATGTAGGGCCTACTCATACTCAAGCAATCTTTCATAATGTAAATACAATCAAAACATGCCCTGCATATTGAACTTAACAATTAGACATGCATATTCTTAGCTAGGGTCACAGAACACTTATCCATTTGCAGATGTAGTCTTCGTTAATTAGGAATGGAGGCATAGTCCCTCAGTTGATAGTCCCTCAGTTTTCCATCCCAAATCCTTTTTACATTCCATATCCCACACATGTCTTACTGACATAATCTATACCATCTCACTCATGTTTCTTAACAATCATGTAGTGCAAATGGGATAGTCCCAAACTGTCCAATGGAGTTTCACCCGAAACCCATTTCCAAGATAGGGAGAACCTCCCCATGAAGTTTGGATCCTAGAGGCAATCGTACATGGTCCTCCTGCAATGTGTACCCCTAGCACATGCATCAAGTAGCCAAACATTCAATCATCATCTACTAACACAATCCAAATTTTATTGTTCCATAACCAAGCAATGGCATTAGTAATTAAATTCAATATGAATTTGCAACTCTGTCTACTACAGAAATTGATTTGCTTGGAAATGAGGTGATCCTCATTTGTTGGTCTCTTGTAAATGACACCATTCTTCCCATTGAAATGTTATTCTTACTAGCATAACATGAAAATCCACTTACAACACGTCCTCCTGACACAATTCTATGCAAGCCAACAATGATTAGTAGTTATCAACAATTTCTCGAATCTGAAATTTACAAGTCCAAATTGACAACCCATTCTGCACACAAACTATTTTCACAACCATGAGACTCTTCTCATGATGTTTGGCTCTTTCACATGGCAAATTTCGGCCTTCGTCATGGTCTTACCCACATTGCCATGCCCCAAACAATCTACCTGAAATATGAACTTCAATCAGCCAAACACTTTGTAAGTCTCTATGGATATGACATTTCATTGCTACAACAATCACTGAAGCATTTTCAGAATTATAGCATTCAAACACTTCCATCTGTTAATCACATCACTATTACCAAAACTCATTTACTTCACGTGAATCATTATCATACTAAAATTGCAAGGTATAGTCACATCATTTATGCAATTTAAATGAAATGTTTAGATACTCCTTACTTCATAGGCGTATCATTTGGACCACCTTGCCCTTCCATAGAGAATTTTGACAGTCAATCGATCATGACTACCCTATTCATGCACTTACTATTTTGCATTCATAACATCTCTTGAAATAATTCTAGAACTATCATCAATTTATCTTTTCAGCCATTAGTTAGTCATGATAACACAAACACTATCTCAATGCATTCATGCAATGCATCACAACATTTTCTCAATCTTTTTACATGCATCCATTCAATTCATAACTACAATATTTATAAAATATCTTAATGCATATCCACTCAATGCTACCTTGTATTGATTCAGGAATACTATGCATTCAACCATACTATGGCCTAACCATGACTACCTCACATAGGATGCATTACTATAATCAAGACCAACAATCCTCACTTGTTCTGGTTATTATGTTCATATCAACATTCATAGGGCAGGATATATTTCTATATGAATGTAGTATAAATTTTTAAATAACCAAATGGTATGAGACCTCTTGCCTTTACCACTCCATGCAATTGTCATAACTAAATCCTTACCTACATGGATCCTACTTACACCTTTGACACCACCAGTTTAGTCGGTCTCTTGCAAAGGATTGTAGGGTACTTTTGGGCATTTTCAGGATTTGGTTCCTACTAAATTTTTTTTCCTGACTTAGATAGATTTCCAATGGTGTAGATAATATGTTAAATAGAGTTACAAAAGTTTGGATATGCCTCATCCAATATAGGTGTTTGTTCAGTGACTTTCATGAAGTGTCATCATGGAACTGCCAACATGCGATGAAATCATGGGAAAGTGATCACCGAAAGATATGTGTAATTTTAGTCTATAAAAAATTCCCCCTAATGTATGAGGTTATAGGGGAAGACAATAGCCGAAATACATTATGAAGGAAATAGTTGAGTATGGAGAGACTAGAGAATCCAAGATTAAAGGATCAAATGAAGGTACCTGAATGAGAGATAAATGTTAGACAATACTGATCTCTGAGACATACATTCCCATACACAAACAATCTCCAAAAATATATGGGAGGATCCAACATTTGTATAACACATGCAACTATCATGGTTGCACAATATGCAAAAAGGAACCATATCAAATCTAAAGGAGTCAGGACTAGAAATAAACAAGGTGGATCCATGATAAGCAATCGATCATAGCCACCATAATACAAGGTGGATCTATGTCTCAGCAAATTTCATACGAAGTGAGACAAGGTCTTGCACAACTAGAGAAATAGAAAAATATGACGATGCTACTATTGGCCCAAGGTCTTCAATCCAAACCACCCGAAGGTATGAATATTAACCATGTGAATAAAGGAAATGAAGTCGAACAGGGAGGAAACCATTTGATTACCGATCAATGATGGAAATCGTTAACAAATGAGAGGGAAACCACCATTAATGAAAATGGTCCCCAAGGTACCTAATACATTCTAATAAGTGTTAATACAAGGAATTTAAGTTGAACACTTGAATAATCCATCAAGTAGGATACATAAAGGTATTTCCGCTAGCCAATAGTGGGGGAAATTTCTAATGGTAACTGTGATCCTCAAGGTACTATTAGTAACTCTAAATATCATTCCTAGAGAAATATCTGTTGTAGTTAATAGGAAGAGATTCCCTGGAAGGAAAGAATTAAGGCATCCTCCATCATCCAAAATGAGGTAAGTCAAGGACTAATTGGATCAAAAGATGGTACAAATTTTTACGACAAGAACTACAAAAGACAAAATGTAATGAACTGATACCAGGGAATGCTCGACACAAAAGGTCAAGGAAGATGCAGAATATATAAAAAAGGTTTAATCCTTAAATAGTGAGAACCACAAAAATTGACTTATGAATATTTTGACACAAAGAGACCAACGACACAAATCTGCAGTGTAGGATACATTGACAGGTTCCCCCTATAATTGGGAAAGAATCAAGGAAACAAGACTTGATGCCATGATGTAAAATACATGTGAATGAACTTCCCTTTGATCTTTCTTTTAAAGGTTTAACGAATCCAAGAAGGAAAACTTAGGACCTTCTTAACTTTTGAAAATATCAAAGAAGAAATAAAAGAATACTTGATACAGCACCAATTTGTGGATTTTACAACCCAAAATTAGTGGAAGCTCATAAATGTTTTCATAGTTTGGAGATTTTGAAAACTCTGAATAAGACTCCAAGGGGGTGTTTTTTCGTAAAGTTAGTCTCCTATGTCTAAAAAAAAGTGTAAAACAATCCAAAGGAGAAATCTCTTAGTCCAGGACAACTAAGGTATGCCTTTTTCGTAGTTAGTCGGCCACATGCAAAAAAGAGATAAAATATAACCCAACCAAATATCCTTCACAAGAAAGCATAAACGCTTTATTTTTAACAACCATGAAGGAAAGAAAGATCACTCAAAAAGTTCCATTTATTTATGAGAATGGTACAGACAACAATAAACTCGATGCTTTGTTCTTAGGGTTTAGCGAGCGTGACAAAGACATTAAGTATGTAATGTCGCAAATTTTGCATTAGGTCACAATGGTGAAATCACATTTTCCATATTGATGAAATTTGTCAAATTGATGCTAAAGTTCAAATAATTGCCAAGGAGGAAAAGCACTAGTTTCCTAGGTTGGGGGTGGAAGCTTTGAGATTTGGAATAAGGGGGAGAATAAATGATGTTTGAAAATTATACTAGAATAAATAATTAATAAAGTATATAGATAAATAAATAAATACAAGTGAAAATAAGAGTGACAAGTGATCATGAAGACACATGGAGGATGTGGGACCCACACAAGCTATAATTCCTATGTTAAATGGTATCCTCCTATTGCAAATTAAAATCTATTGGAAGCCTAATTTTTTGGATGGATTGTAAGGTTAATATAATTATCCATACACTTCATATGTTTAATTTTGGATGAAGTGTAACTTAGATGAGAAAGGAAGATCCAAATGGGGAGTTTCATGGACACTTGGGTAGATTCCCCTTACACTTATGACATCTATGACACCAGTGATGGATCTTCTATGACAGTTATTACAAAAGTCAGATATGAAGGATGACATATTATATCTCTGACATATCAGGTCAAAATAGATAATCCAATATATCTCATGTGATTTGGAGAATCCCAATGGGTTCCTACTCAATTTGGGAGAAGATGGAAGGTGAAGAGAGAGGCCACATGGCATAGCACGAGAAGCCACATCAATTCGAATTTGATTTGGTTTATGGATGTATTTGGAAGATGAGGAGGCCATTAATGTTTATAAAATAAAGGTATCATCCATCAAAATGATATTTTCGATCAATTGTGAAATTTGTTGTTGTGAAGAGAGAGAGCTAGTGAATGACTAGTTAATGCTTGAGCCAATTTCGAGGGTGAAATATTACCATCCTCATTGGATATTAGAGAGGCCAATAAGTTATTTCAAGTATATTAAATGGATTTATAATATACATTTTCAGCTATATCAGGTCATGGACACTTCAGGATTCAGCTCATTCCCCCTCCCATCTCATATTCTTTCACCATATTTCAGCCCAGTGGAGTGAGGCGCACTTGGTGAGCCATTTATATTTTTGAGGGAGATCCTCTTGCTCCATAATTTTTTATTCTGATTTAAATAATATTCTCTCTCTATTCATAAATTTATCAGGTCTAAAGGACATAATAATTTATGTATTATTTATTGGTAATAAAGAAACAGTTCCATTTCCCACTTCTTTATTGCAAACTCTTATAATATTGGAAGATTTGAATGGTTGTGTAAAATATTTGATTATTAATGAATGAATGGAATGTAACTGAATCATATTTTATGTTTCATATTCATTAACTGATATTTTGTGGCCATTGGGTCGAATTCCATAACCATTGGATTAAATTGCATCTCATTTCCCCAAGGGTTCAAAACTAGTTTTTATATATTTGATTAAAGGAAGTGACAATAAGCATGGGATTTATATTGGTTAAGAATATGTGTCCCTTTTTATGTCCTATACACATAAACTTCCTTAAATTGATAATTCAAGTGGGTTTCTGTACATTTTGGAGGCCATTTCGACAATTACCCGGGGGGGATTTGAGACCCAAAATTGCTAATAAAATCATCTATCTTGATCAGAATTTAGTACAAACTTGCAGAAGTGATTCGAAGGAAATAATACATACCTGAAAATAATAATTAATTTATTATATAATTCATACACCTTATTTGAATATTTTGGAGCAATTGGACCAATTTGGAGACCAAGACATTAAGACAAGTCAAGAGCAAAAATTGTGAAAAATTGGAAAATTGGGAATTTTAGTAAAAATTTAAAAAAGGGACATTACAAGTGGTATCAGATCATGGTCTTGGAACCTATTGAATTTATTTATGGTATATATTAATTGAATAAATTCATTAAGCCATGTGATGATGATATGTCTAGGAAGGTTAAGAAAGCATTCAAATTGGCACATAAGACTATTCATTTTGAAGACTTTAATGATTGGTTGAAGGAATTTATAAAAAATAATTCAAATAAGAATTAATGAAGGAATAATCATCAATTAAAAAGTAGGGAGGATACCAAGGAGCTACAAATTTATGTGGTTGGTGAATAAGAAAAAGTAGTACATGAAGAGGATCGAAATTCACTCCCAAGTGTCTCTGAAAAATATGAATAGACATCACATAAGTATGAAGAAGATTCTATTCAAAAAACTGAAGATGATTTTCAGACACATTCTACCTTGGAAATTAAACAAAGAGAATCTAATGATGGATGCTTGAACTATGAAGTCGTACCTACTGATGGGTTCTCACGCCTGTATGTTGGTGACATAAATATCAGATATGAAAATGTTGATGCAATCAAAATTTCTCATGAGCATAAAGATGAATACCTTGTAGCAGAAAATGAAGAACCAATATTAACTTCCCCATCACCACTTGAGCTTCAAGGAGTTGATCAAATCTATAATGAATAAGAAGAGGAGGTTCACTCCCATGAACCATCCTTCATTGAAGGATCCTTGAAGATAAGTGAAAGGGATATCCAAGAATTGCTTAGCATACTCCATGACACTCAAGAATTGGTATCAAATTCCTTTTGGAGAGCTACTTCCTTGGAGGAGCCATCATTCCTTGAAAACATGGAGAAGATTCAAAGAGCAATGTGCAACATCAAAGATTGTCAAAGGATAGATTGTTTGGAATATTCGCATGACATGGAGAATCATGAGAAATGTGGAAATTTGAATGTGATTTATGTGTTTGAATTTGAACTTTAAGAGATTCAAACACTTTATGAGGTGGAAGAGGAACTTGAATTGTCTCTTGATGAATGGTTATGCAAATTTTAAAGAAGAGCATGATTCCTCTACATTAGAACCAATCTATGACAAAGGTTTCACACTTTTGAAGGAGATGAATGGTACTACCTGTATGGATGCTTACCATGATGAAAATTCTGAACTTTTTGATCATTTGGGTGAGTTATTTCATTCTCCTACATCCCACAATTACATAGCAGCATTCATCCTAATGAAGTATGGGTGAAAGGTTTCATTTTGATGGTGGCACATGAAGAGTATGTACATTTTATTTCTCCTTTTAATGATGGAATTACTAGAGAACCATCTTATTTAAATTTGCAGAAGAATCCTTATTTACATTATGATTTTACACATCTCCATGGGTGCACCTATGATGTTGACTTGAGTCACTTGGAGTCTCATGATTTTCCTTGCTCCTTTCCTAGTCTATTTGAAGTTGGAGGAACTTCATCCCACACTTGGGTGAAGAGTTATATGATTAAAGAACATTATTAGTGGTAGAAACATCCTCTGTTATTACATGATGACATACACATTCATGATTGTATTTATGAGACTTCTTTGATCCTCTTGAAGTCTTCATGTTTTCCTAGCTCTTTATTTTTTTCATATTTTGGTGGAGGTTCTCCTTTCACTTATTGGATTAAAGAACACATGCATGATTATATTGATGGAAATTCCATATCATTTGGATCACATTCTTATTCACATTTGTATCAACATTCCTTTTTATTTTCTGATGATGCACATCTACATGGATGCACCTATGATATGCATTTGAGTCACTTGAAGACTCATGGTTTTTATTGCTCAACACTTGATTCATTTGATGTTGGAGTAACTTCATCCAACACTGGGGTGAACAGATTTATGATGGGAGAACATTTTTGTTACCAGACGCATACATTGTTATATATTTATTATTCACACACTCATGGATCTATGGATGAGACTTCTTTGAGTCATTTGAATTCTCCTTGTTTTTCTTACTCTTAATTTGGTTCACATTTGAGTGGATATTCTTCATCCACTTCTTGGAGGAAAGAGTACAGGGATGAATATTCTGATGCATATAATAACCTTTTGGAAAATAATTATAGGATATGGGATCCTCACCTATTTCATTGGAGAATATTTTATATGTCACTTGAAGCATGTATGCACTTGGAAAATGGTAGTCTACTCACTGGGAAGTATAAGCAATATCATGATTTTTTGGTGAGGAACCTCCTTGATGTAAATTTTTATTACGTTGTTATATAATTTGATGATATATGTTCTATACTCATGATATTTGGAAGAATTAATACTAGAAAATGGGATCTGGGAATTCTCTTTCCTAATGGTATCGGTTGGAGAGCACTCTTAATTGTTGGAGTGCAATGCAAGCAATGGGACCCTGGGATAGTTTTTAGTCCAATTGATTTCAAATTATTTGGGAAAGAAGAAGCATGGGATATGGATTCCCCACTTAATAAGGTGATTTTAATCAGAGTAGTGCAGAAACAAGCATGGTGGTTCCTCTCTAAAATATTCATGGAATCTCGAAGACTCAAAGTGGGCAGTTTAGTGCCAACTTCAAATAATCATACAGAAAGAAGGTTATTCAACAATCATGTTTGAAATTGCTTGAGGACAAGCAATATTCGAAAGGGAGGATTTTTAATTTCCCAAATTTTTCATTGGGTCAAAATGGCTAAATCACATTTTCCATATTAATGAAAGTTGTCAAATTGATGCTAAAGGTCAAATAATTGCCAAGAAGGAAAATCACTAGTTTCCTAAGTTGAGAGTGGAAGCTTTGAGATTTGGAATAAGGGGGACAATAAATGATTCTTGAAAATTATACTAGAATAAATAATTAATAAAGGAGATAAATAAATAAATACAAGGGAAAATCAAAGTGGAATTTGATCATGAAGACACATGGAGGATGTGGAACCCACACAAGCTAGAATTCCTATGTTAAATGGTATCCTCCTCTTGCAAATTCGAATCTATGGGAAGCATAATGTTTTTGGATGGATTATAAGGTTAATATACTTGTACATATACTTCATAGGTATAATTAGGGATGAATTGTAACTTACATGAGCAAGTAAGAGCCAAATGGGGAATTTCATGGACACTTGGCTAGATTCCCCTTACACTTATGACATCTATGACACCAATGATGGAGATTCTATCACAGTTATGACACAAGTCAGATATTAAGGCTGAAATATGACATCTCTGACATATCAGGTCTAAATAGAGCATCCAATAGAGCTCTCATATAATTTGGAGAAGCCCAATTGGTTCCTACTCAATTTGGGAGAAGATGGAAGGTGAAAAGAGAGGCCACATGGCATAGCATGAGCAGCCGCACCAATTCAACTCGGATTTGGTTTATGGATGTATTTGGAAGCTGAAAAGACCATTAATGTTTATAAAATACAGCTATCATCCATGAGAAGGATATTTTTGATCATTTGTGAAATTTGTTGTTATGAAGAGAGAGAGCTAGTGAGTGACTAGTTCATGCTTGAGGCAATTTCAAGGGTGAAAGATTCCCATCCTAATTATTGATTGGAGAGGGAAATTAGGTGTTTAAAGGATATTAAATGTAGTTATAATATACAAGTTATGCTAAATCTACTTGTGGAAACTTAAGGATTCAGCTCATTGCCCCTCCCATCTCACATTCTTTCACCATATTTCAGCCCGATGGAGTGATGCACACTTAGTGAAGCATTTATTTTTTTGAGGGAGTTCCTCTTGCTCCAGAATCTTGTATTGTGATGTAAATAATATGATATCTATTTTAAAAAATTTATAGGTCTAAAGGATAATATATTTTATGTATTATTGATCAGTAATAAAGAAACGGTGCCATTTCCTACTTGTTTGTTGCAAACTCTTATAATATTGGAAGATTTGAATGGATGTATAAACTATTGATTATTCATGCATGAATGGAATTTAAATGAATAATATTTGAGGTTTAATATTCATTAACTAATATTTTGTGTCCATTGGGTCGAATTCCATAACGATTGGATTAAATTGCATCTCATTTCCTCAAGGGTTCAAAACTAGTTTTTATATATCTAATTGAAGGAAGTGACAATAACCATGGGAGTTCGATTGGTTCAGAATATTAGTCCCTATTTATGTCCTATACATATAAAATACATAAATTTTATATTTTGATTTTGTTTATGTACATTTGGGAGGCCATTCCGACAATTACCCGGGGGGGATTTGATCCCTAAAATTGCTAATAAAATCATCTATCTTGTTCAAAATTTATCACAAACTTGCGGAAGTGATTGAAGGGAGATAATAAATATATGAACATAATAATTCAGTTATTATATCATTCATACACCTTATATAAATATTTGGGAGAAATTGGACCAATTTGGAGACCAAGACACAAAGAGTAGTCAAGAGCAAAAATTGTGAAAAATTGGAAAATTGGGCATTTTAGTAAAAATTTAAAAAAAGGAAATTACAAAGTACGCTCAGAATAATTTTCATGTTTAGTTATAGAGAATGAAAAATAGAAAAATAATATCTAAAAGGTTTATTTTCTGTAATCTTAGTCCTCCAGGTCCAGAAAAGAGATAAACCTATGCTTGAAGATACTCTTCTATATTCTGAAGAAAATAGAGTGTTGACTTTTCGTAAATAATCCACATGGTCCAAAAAATAAATAACCTACCACCAATGTAGATGATTTTTTGATTTACCTTAATGAGTCTGAACAAACAAGTTAACTCGACAATCTAGTCAATTTTAAGGAGTCAGACCAGGGCTTAAATATAACTCCATATCTTTCCTTGAAGTTTTAACAAGTCTAGAAGAGTGAACCTGTGGCCACCTTACTATTTTTAATGAGATTGAATGAGAGCATAAATAATGTATAAATGCAAGGAGACAAGTGAGAGATGCAAGATAAACTAGTTCCAAGCATGAGGAACATACATAATCATAATGAAAGGAACATGAGTAAGATAAACACACTATGGAAATGTCTCCTCAAGGAAAAAGGTGTTAAGTTGCAAAGGAAAAATGGTACATGAATGAGTGATGATGAGGGAAGAAATGAAGGCTTATACAATGATATAAAAGCATGGAATATGACATCAAGATCATAAGTGTGAGAAGGGTACTACATATAAATGAAGTTACAACTTGAACAACAAGACGAGGCCAGTAAATAGTTGTGAATCCAACTAAAAATCATGTCTCCAAGAAGCAACAATATCAAGATCATATTTAGAAGAAAAGATCGTTTGCAGGTGACTTTGTTAGAAACACATGCAACTTGGCTATATTCTACATAAGGTGTAGTCAAGACAGAGCCAACCAAAAAGGACTCTATGAGGCTAAGGATTGAGGGTTTATAATGAATAAGATCAACCTCAGAAGGAAAGAAAAAATTGACAGGGGAGATAGAGTCTTTAGGATAAAAATAAGCATCACAAGAGTTGAGAAATCTATAAGAAAAAAAAATCATCAGGATCGTTGACTTGCTGCTCAAAGGAATAGTCCAAATACTCAACAAGAGAAACATAAGAAGTTTGATCAATGGAAATATAGGTTAGACATAGTCACAAATGAACCAACATCCAAAATAAGGTCGTATTGTATCAAGGACTCTAGGAATACTTTATTTGATGGAAGGAGACCATCCCAGATATGACACATGTATAAACTTTTTGTTTGATCAATAGGGTGGAGAGTCGATTCCATAGTCTATATAGGATTGATCGCCTGACCAATTTATGGGACCGAGTCTCGAGAAGGTAAGCATGAATATAGAGGCTTCTTCTTAGTAGTAATTAAACATGAGGGATATGAGGCCACATATCTCACCCATGGCAAGGTAGTGTTTATCAAGACAATGGGAATCAATAAAGGAAAGACTTGGTCTCTAGTTGGGTCACGATAGGGATCAAGAAAATACAACTGATCAATAGTGACAATGTCTCTATCATGATTAAAGTACATCACACAAAAGAACGTTGACACCATAGCTTGTATGGAATAGACATAATCATTCCTGAGGAGGATATTGAAGTCCAACGGGTATTCTATCACCGTCATATCAACTAAGACGGTCTTTAGACCCAAAATAATAGGTGTTCGAGAAAGAATTCCCAAGGTTGTACTAGTTCTCCTATCAAAATCCAGTAACTGGCTAGCAGTCAACACAAGGTTGGGAGATCCCATGCCTCACCAAGCACGAAAAAACAAGATACTAATTGAGGCTCCTTCATCAACAATACAATGAGAAATTATGTATCGTCCAGTTTTGAACTTTATCTAAAAAGGGGCATCAGAAGGAATGAACGACCCAACTATTTTATCCCAATGAAAGGAAGCAATCTGAGAGCTTAGTGGGGGTTCATCTTAAACAATTCCAGTTCTCCCTTTTTCAGTAATTTCTAGATTGGAAGTGAAGAAAATGTGATTATCTTACACTTCACTCTTCAAAGGAAAAGTGGGATTGATCGAGGATGGAATAGATTCAACCACCTTGTGAAAGTCACTCTTCTAAGGGAGAGTGGGATTGACCAATGATGACATTGGTTCAATCACATAAGGATTACTCTCCGAGAAAAGAGTGGGATGAACCAAAGAATGGGAAGGTTTGGCCACTAGATCAACCGAAGGTTGAGTAGGATGTTGAGAAGCTTCAATTTGTTCAAGAATGGGATGGAATTGAAACCAAACTTTTCCTACCTATGGGATGATAGGGAATTGATGAGTAAGGTGGTCTCCCTCATAAATCATACAAGGGAACTTGAGATTGTGATTTAAATGGTTAGTATTTTAAGCAATGTCAACATGACTCACAATGGATGACTGTTTTCCCTCATCATGACCTATAGAGGACGATATTTTTCCCCCAGCATGACTTGCATAGAATGAGAGATTGGGTCCAACATGACCTGTAGAGGTTAGACTGGTTCCACCAGCATGACCAGTAGAGGGTGAATGGTTAGGATCAACATGGTTCACATAGGTTGAGTGTGTGAAACCATCACGACCTATAGAGGCTGGGTGGATGGGTGCAACACGATCTGTAGAGGTTGGACAAGGTTTTCCAGCATGACCTGCAAAAGATGGGTAGTTGGGTCCTACATGACCTGCAGAGGTTGTATGGGGAGGTTCAACTTGACTTGCATAGGTTAAATGGGTGCCCTCAGCATGAACTATAGAGGCTAAGTGATTGGGTCCAACATGACCGAAAAAGGTTGGAATGGTTCCACTGGCATGACTTGTAGAGTCTGTATGGTGAAGATCAACTTTACTTACATAGATTGAGTGCTTAGATCCAACATGAACTGTTGATTTTGGATAGGTTCCCCCTTTTTCTCAAGTATTTTTCCTATTCTTTCTTTGTTTACTCCTTTTAGACTATCGGTTACTAGTATTAGTACTTTCACCACATGAGGTAGAAGGAGGAGGAGAAGCTACTACAAGTGAAGGGGAAGCAGTTTTTTATGCCCTTGATATAAGGAGCTTACTTGAGAAGCATCAATAGAATTCAGGATAGTTGGAGTGGAGAACACCCACACCAGTATGCCTGGGGTGAATGCATGCCCAGATTCAAGGTGGCCATTAAAGGAACACCAGCATTCACGATGAGAGGAAAAGTATGAATTCCCAGCATGGGGATCTCCTGGTTAGTGTTTGCAAGGGTGTTAGCCATATTTTCAAAGAAGAATAAAATACTAAGGTCGATAGGAAATCGACAGTACAAATAACACACCAGTAGAATAAAATACCTAAGTATCAAACCAGTAAAATAGAGGTACCCTCTAAAGGAAATTCTGGGATAATGAGGGCCCATAAATAATGTTGATGTATATGTAACTTTGGAATGTATTCACTTGTATATTTCATGTATTGTACCTTGATGTTTATTTTGGGAAGTATCTGTAATGTAATTGAGTCTTTTCATGGCCAGATGTTCCTATCGGGAGGTTCTATAATGTAAACAAGTCATGTCAAGTCATTGTGGGTAACCCTCCTATTGTTCAAGGGTTAAATTCCCCGTAGTTGTGGGGCCCTAGGGTTATTATAATATCCTAGAGTAGTCGACCCTAGGTGAGTTACTATAAGTCCAGGCAATAGTCCCCACCATTGTGTCAAGGATAACCCTCCTTGTTGGTCAGAGGGGCAAAGTCCCCACATGTTGTGGGTAACTAGGGTTATTAGACTCTCCTAGAGATGTTAGCTCTAGTAAGTAATTGTTAAGTGAGGCCAACATGTTGGAGTGGACATTACATGAACAAAAGAATATAAATAGAGAGTGAACCTCTCTATTTATCACATACACACTCACTCATTGGGGTGCATGAGTGAGAGAGAAGTTGTTGGGACAAGAGAGAGACTACTATTGTTAGGAGATCATCTTTATGTTTTTGGGTTTTACTTTTGGTGCTGATTCTATCTCTAAGGAACTTGCAGGGTTTTCTCCTTTATGATTTCCCCAAGGAAAATTCTTTGTGTCTCTTGTCTCTTATGTTTTATTGTTGTGCATGTTATTCTCTTAGTTAAAGATCCTAAGATCATAATGCTAGCTTGAATGATAAA
Organism: Pseudotsuga menziesii; assembly: GCA_001517045.1. Lineage (NCBI taxonomy): Eukaryota > Viridiplantae > Streptophyta > Pinopsida > Pinales > Pinaceae > Pseudotsuga > Pseudotsuga menziesii. Next base: position 549,639 of record LPNX010533126.1, on the reverse strand, counting down.
AATATAACATTGTATCAGAGCTAACCTAAGAAGAATAAATTATGCATATATAGAATCTAGCGCTTCTTACGTTTTGGGTCTTGTTGAGGCCCCAAAATTCGCAGGTAGCAACAGTAAGGGATTCTCCCCAATCAACATTCCCAACTAGCTCGTTGACTGTTTGGAATAGGGAATACATCCGGTTTATGGTCCGGCTACCGTAGGTCAAATACAAAACAAAGGCTTTACCGGTCACGACCCGGTCCACCGAGTTTTTTGTAATTTTTTAACTTAAATTATGAAATGCAAGTGCCTAATTAACAATGCAGGGTGATAAAAATGCAAGGAGCAGTCACAATGTGATGCGCAGGTTCTTACCTTTCATGTTAAGGCTCACAAGCATCCAAATCACATACAACAAGAAAATAAACAAAATACCTAAACTATCCCTAGGGAGCAGAATTACCATTTATTGGTGAGTAATACATTTTGCACATGCATTATGAAAAGTTACAGATAGCTGATACTTCTTTCAAAACACATGAACAATTACAGATATTTAAACAACCAGATAGCCAATCGTTTTATGAACAAAACTTATTACTCACAGTGAAAAACATCACAAAATATACTGAAGAACATTTCACAAGAACATAGGTTCAGGAAGTCAAACACTCTCACAGTTAATGAAACACAGCTGAAAATGAAATAGTTCCCCTTCAACATTGTTCATTTAATCACATTGATACATTCCACATTTCGCTTTCTCCAGCAGGAAAAAGTTGTAGTTTCTGATTGTAAAACAAAATAGTTCCTCTTACAAGCAAAAATGGTTTACAAATTTTCCAGGGAAAAAGTCCCTCCTCAGTTCTAACTTCCAAGTACTTAAACTACAGCATACGATCATTTGGGCTATCCCCAAATGTCTTACCTTCTAGTTCTTCCAACGCTTCATATTCTTTTGAGTTGTCTGTATGCACTCATGAGTGGCTAAGTAACTGCCGAACCTTTTAGAACTGCTCCTTTGTCACCATTCATTTTGTCTCTTCTTTGGTTTGTCCATCTTACGATCCTGTCGGTTTCGGCTCTATTTTCACCAAATGGTCCTCCTCTGTTGACCAACCCCTGGAAACTACCTGCAATCAGACGACGAGCATCATTTGTTGGAAACGCATTTAAACCATAGAAACAAATTAAAACTGACTGAACGGCTAATCCATACGAAATGATCAGGTGCACCGCCGTCATTCTACAAGTGCCGACCATACTACCTTGTCCTCCTACAGGCTTGTGATAGCAATACGAATGATGGAAGACTAGAGAAAACTAGCATCGGAAGCCAAATGGATTTCTTGGCTGCAACGGCGAAAAAGTAAAGGCTCCAGGCATGCGACGGGAGGGCGGGAAACTTTAAAATCGGAAGTCGGATGGTTTAGACATCGAAAGCGGAATTTCTTTCCCAGTCGCAATGGCAGAAGGGTAAAGACTGCGGGAAAGCGACGATGGGAGGAAACTCAATCAGAAGTTGGATGGCTTCACACTTCGGCAACTAAAGGACTTTCTCAGCCACAATGGTGAAAGAGAGAAGGCCGAAGACACACGACGTGGGCAGGAAAAACTTTAGATCGGAAGTCGGCGAGGTTTGGACATCGGAGGCCAAATGGCTTCCCCATCCGTAACGGCGGAAGAGAAATGGCTTCGGGTCCATGGCTAAACAGGAAAACGTACGTCAGCAGTCATAGATTTTTATGCTTTAGATGGCTAAGCGATTTGGGATCCGCAATGGCGAAAGAGAAACAAGTTATCAGCCGCCGATTTAACATAAGATGACACCTAGTTGACCAAAACAATAAGTGTTCAAACAGCTTCAAGCATCGGAAAAGGTTAAACATCGCTCTGCCTTCGAAATAGCAGCCTTAAAGAAAAAAATATTTGACTTATCCTCGGTTAGCAAGCTAAATTCATGTCTGTGACCCAGCACAAAAAACAAACTTAGCAATTTAAACAGGCCGACAATCAATATTCAAAATTTCTCTAAAAGACAGCATGCCCAAAAACTCCAGAGTTCAACGATCAATAATAATGCTAAAACATAAGGAGGGGCCCAAAAATTTAAGAAAATTTGGGGATAAATGTTGCAGCTGCAACAATTGGCGATTACCTGGTGAACCTAGATCTCTGGGCGATAAATATTTAAGTTATAGACTGTTTAACAACAAATGCATTCTATTGAATTCTTCCAGCTATCTGGATTTCTCGAATGCCAGAAGTGTGTACCTTCAATCATTGATAATAGCCCAATTTGGGAGAGTGGAAACCAAGATTTTCAAGTCTAGATAACTCTGTTGAGGCCAGAAGATGAAATTCATTATTACCTTTGTCTTCAGGTAGCTGATAGCTTGGACACCATAAGATTGTAGCACATGGTAAACAGAAATATTCGTTTGTTCCTCCTTTTAATGCCATTTTAGCACTTTTTGTGCTTTTGGACTTTTGTCCCTTTTCATATGAGTCCTCTTGCATGCCTTTCTTACTAAATTGTAATTCAGGATCCTCTATCCCATAGTGTCCTTTTGTGTGAGAGATGTATTTAATTTTCAGCTCACGGACGAAGAGGATCTTTTGGCAATTTAGTACAAATGATTTAGCATCTGCTTTGGCGTATGATGCTTTTATAGGAATTTTATTCTTATTTGCCTTTGGCAGTCGTTTCTTGGCATGGGATCATTTATATTTAATATACTGTTCACCTTTCTCCTTTCCATGGGTCCTCCACTGTCGCTCCTTAGAACATTTTAAGTGTGACGTGGATGGCTCCTTAACATAGTATTCCAGACTCTCTGAATCCAGTTTATTTCACAAGGGTTAAGCAGGACTTTAATGCACACAGAATTATTCAAGAAAAAAACTAAACTGGAAGAAATTCTTTCATACAAAACACACAGTCTGAGACCCAAAATTTTTTATCATTCCCAAACATTTTAATGTTTTCCATGCAACCGCGGGTTCATTCCCTTTATTAGAATCAAGAAAACAAACTAAAACAAAATGTAAAACATGAGTCAAAAGATAGCCAAACATATTATTTATATACAAGACAGAAAAACTCAAAGAAACTTAGGGAAAATAAGGCTTGAGAACCAAACCATTCACTGGTAAGTTCTCTTCCCACCCCTGAAGATCCTGCAACTTGTAAGTAGAAGGACCAACCTTTGCTGCAATTTGAAAAGGGCCTACCCACAACTGCTGGAATTTAGTGTGCTTTCCTTTCTCATCATGGGGGTGATCCCATTTGAGGACTAAGTCTCCTACCTCAAAGTATTTTTTTCCAGCTTTATGTTTGTCGAACCATCTCTTAACTAGCTCTTGATGTTGCTTAAAGCGTTCTCGAGCTTTAGATCTAGCCTCTTCTGCTTTCAGAAGATTATATATTCTTATTTGCAAAACTTCATCCTCCGACCCACTAGACTCTTGGGCTAAAATAGAAGATGGCAGCATGATGTTGGGTGGAAGAATGGCTTCTTTACCATACACAAGGGTATAAGGTGACACTCCTATCGCAGACTTGGGGGTGATTCTATCAGCCCAAAGGGCGTTTGGGAGTGCTGAGTGCCAACTCCTCTGGTTTTCTATTACAGTCTTCTTTAAAATTCTAATCATATTTTTGTTAGAGGACTCAGCCAGGCCATTTCCTTATGGATAGTAGTTAGCAGAATAATGCAATTTTATCCCTTTATCATGAGCAAAAGAAGTTAATTTAATTGATGAGAAGTACTTAGCATTATCAAAGACTAACGAAACTGGAACTCCAAACCTGGTCATGATATGATCTTGCAGGAGGCTGATGACTTCATCTTCATTTATCTTGCGCAACGGGATAGCTTCGACCCAGCGGGTGAAATAATCAGTGGTGGTCAGAATGTACTTGTGCTGCAGAGAGGAATTCGACTTTATTTCTCCAATTATATCCATCCCCCATTGCTCGAATGGTTCCGTGATTATCACAAGCTTTAGGGGTGCTGCTGCTTTAGGTTGTCTCCCACCACACCTTTGGCAAATATCACATTTCCTAACATGTGTGTGTGCATCTTTGAAAAGCACAGGCCAATAGTAACCTTCCCTAAGGATCTTATGGGCTGTAGTGTCTCCTGAATAATGTCCCCTAGCAGGACCGTCATGCAACTCTATCATTACTTTCTTCGCATCTTCCTTTTCTAGGCATCTGAGAAGAACCCCGTCATAATTTTTTCTAAATAATATTTCTTCCACAATTTGATAAGATGCTGATTTAAGACGTAGCGCTCTTCTTTGCTTGGAATTAAAATGTTTAGGTAACAGCCCTGCCTGCAGGTAATGTACAAGGTCTCTATACCAAGACTCGGGAGCTGTAAACAAAGGACATACATCCATTACATGTAATTCGGCCTCATCTTCCCAGGCTTGTTCTTCATTGTTCCCACTTTTAGTCATCAATTTGCACAACCCTTGACCTTTAACTATAGAGGCTGGTTTGAATTTAAGGTCATACTCTTGAAGAGCTGTTACCCAGTTGCCCCTTCTTTCTCCTAACTCTTTTTGTATGAGAAGGGATCTTACAGCTGGGTAGGGGACTATTACCTTGGTTCGATTCTTTAATATATAAGGTCTGAATTGCTTTACTACCTTAAACACTGCATAAGATTTCTTATCAATGGATGGGTAGTTTAATTCAGCCCCTTGCATACCATTTCTCATGAAGGATATTGGGAATTCCTCCCCCCCATCATCCTTTTGCGTAAGCACAGCTGCCAGTGAATCATCGGATGCAAATGTATACAGAATAAAGTCTTTATCAAAGTCTGGGCTTTTCAAGGAGGGTGTGTGTGCAACAGCAGTTTTAATTTTGGTCAAAGCGTTCTTCTCAATTTTAGTCCACTTGAATTGTGCATTTTGCTTGACCATCTGCTGCAGTGGCTTAACAGTCTGAGCAAAATCAGGAACAAACCTTCGTATGAAATTTATGGTTCCCATGAATGATTGCATCCCATTTTTATTATGGGGCAAGGGGATTTGTTCAATATCCTTAATTCTTTCTGGATCAATGGAGATCCCTTGCTTTGACACTATGTGACCCAGCAACTTGCCTTCTGTGACAGCGAACACACATTTCTTAGGATTGAGTGAGATGCCATACTTCCGACAGCGTTCAAAAATCTTCCTTAAGTGAAATGCGTGCTCTCTTCTTTTTTTCGAGAATATCGTAATATCATCAAGGTACACTACAAGGTTGTGGCCGATCAATCCATGGAAATCTATGTCCATAGCTCTCTGAAATGTTGCTCCCACATTTATAAGCCCAAAGGGCATCCTTCTGTAGGCAAAGGTTCCCCATTTGGTCCTGAACGTGGTCTTCAATCTATCTTCTTCAGTGACTAATACTTGATTGTAGCCAGAGAAACCGTCTAATAATGAAAACAGTTCAGAACCTGAAACCATTTGAAGTAGCTGCTCCATGGGTGGAACAGGATAGTTATCCTTGTCTGATGTATGGTTTAGGTTCCTGAGATCCACACAGAGTCTGATCTCTCCAGACTTTTTTCTTACTGGTACCAGATTTGATACCCACTCAGAGTGTCTAACTTTAAAAATGATTCTAGCATCCAATAATTTATTCACCTCACTCTGAATCAGTGGTTCCAGCTTTGGATGCATTTTCCTCAAAGGCTGCTGATATGGCTTGACTCTGGTTTTGATGGGAACAATGTGCTTGATGATGCTGGTATCATATGTTTTTAAATCTTCGTATGTCCAGGAAAAGACATGTTTATATTGTTTGAGAAGGATGACAAACTTATCCCTTTATGATGGTGAACAACATTTGCCAAGATTCACAAATTTAGGACTCGCCTCAGTCCCTAAATTTATCAGCTCGAACTATAGATATGAGCTACGCGTTTTCACGTTGCCTAGTCTTATGAACTTTTCATTTAAGTCGAACATTTTTTCTAACGTTCTGACACCTTTAGGAATGAAATTTTCATATTTCATCTCAGCTTGATGCTCTTCATCATCTGTGATCGCTCCTTTAAACACCTCGTCATTTGTCAAACATTCTATGATTTGTTGATCATCGTTGAACACTCGCAAGTTGGTGATCATATCCGGTACTGAAGTCCTGAAAAGTAATTCAATAGAGCATCGATTATTAGTGGGTACCAACCTAGCGGCTAAGGTGGCCAATAGGTCGGTTGCTGCGTTTTTAAGCCTTGGAATTGAAATAATATTGAATGCATTAAAACTTTTCAGCAAATCCCATACCTCATTCTGGTAATCCTTTAAGTGAGGAGAAACATAATGTATCTGATTCTGGATTTGTTTTACAATAATTTCAGAGTCCCCAAAGACTTTTAGATTACTTACCTTTAATTCAATTTCCTTCTTTAGTCCCTGCACCAGTGCTTTGTACTCAGCTGTATTATTAGTACACTCAAACTCTAATCTACATGAAAGGAAATGTTTATTCTTCTGTGGGTTGATCAAGACATAGCTAGCCCCTGACCCTTCTAATGTCTTAGAGCCATCAAAAAACAAAATCCAAAAATCACTAACTACTGAAGGTGAATCTACTCCTACTGCTAAGCTTACTATATTACATTCAATCTCATCAGCCTGTGAGAATCGAAGGAGATCAGGATAAGTGTCAGATGTGTTGTTGGCTTCTTCCGCTTGATAATTCCCTGGTTCCAACTCAATAAAATAGTTTCCCAGTACAGAATCCACTGGTGCATTCTTCTCCTCTAACTGAGTAACATTGTACTTCATGTGAGGCTCTCTTAGAATCTTAATCTAGTTTGGACTCCCTTTGTATGGAAACCATAGATGCAACCAATCTGAGGCGAAATATCCATTTAATTTGGCCAACCAATATATGTTCGGGATAAGACCGTAAGCATCTGGTATATCAGCCACCACGATGTTAATAACTTGGCATACTTTGTCATTGGATGCCAGATGAACTAGGATGTCTTCCATCTCACCAATTTCCTTAACATATATCCTATCCAATTGAACCACCCTCCATGTGGATGGCTTAGGCTTCCCATTTATCTTCTTACATACTCATATGGGCATGACATTAACTGATGCCCCTGAGTCTACCAGACAATTGTGCACGTTATGATTGAAAATTTCAAAGGTGAGGTGGAATGGTGGATTTTTGCTTTTAGACTTACCTCCAATGCTGGTTTATCCAATTTCTTCTTCTTCCTAAGGTTGATTATCTGTGGCCAGCGTCTCATCTAATGCTTCAAGTGCTTTCAACAGTCTTTCTTTTTGCTATGGCACTTTACACATTTCGAATAGTGAAACATTTGCTTTTACCTTTTTTAAATCCTCCACTATGTCATAATCCATCGGCTGCTCAGTGGGATGGGGTTTATCAGCATCTTCTTCACTTGGCTTGGCCCACACTTCATTCTGCCTAGGATTTTGGCTGGTAATAGTGAATTCTGGAATCTTATCTGCTAAGGATTTATTTTGAAATTTCTTATTAACATTTCTCTAGAGCCTTCTGATCTTTGGAAGAATAAGACTGTTGTCTTTAATCGGCCCTTGGCTCCTCGTTGCTACGCTGATTTCCTCTTCAGCATCAAATACGGAAACAAAATTCCACAAAGCCATAGTTTCATCTTCTTGTTCTTTCATAGAAGTAGAAGAAGAACTCTCTTTTCTTTCTTCATCTCCTTCTTCTGTTAATCTAGAATCCAACATCTGATTCATCACAAACGTCATTGAATTTATCCATTGCGGACAATTCTTTTCAGAGTGGGGTTGTTGGTGGAAAGTGGAAAAATTTTCCATCCCTATCTCTGTTAAATTCATGGATGCTGTATTGTGAGGAGGAGGTTGAAACTGATTGTTGTCCTCTCTTTTCTTATAATATGGCTTATAAAACTTTGGTGCTTCCTTCTCTTTCTCCAAGTCTATGATTTTGTTGGAAATCTTCTGCATCATTTTGGCCATATTTTCCAGATCTAGTGATTTTTCTTCGTTAGGTTTGGTAAATAATAAGGCTTTTCTGCCTGCACCTTTTTCTCCTGACTACTCTAGATAGTCTTCAATACTCTCTAATTCAGCTTCCACTACTTCAGCCTCTTCATAGGTTTCCATCAAAGTAGGCTTGGCCCTGCCTTTGGCAAACATGGCCAGATCAGGGCCTAAAGATGAAGTATAATATTCAATCAAAACTTTGTCTGAAGGTCTATCCATTTCGGAGAAATTATTGAGATAGGATACAAACCTTTGTGTGAAACTGTGCACCTTTTCTTTTCTTTCTTTCTTTAAGGCGCATAACCCTTTCATGAGGGATGCATGAGTTTTCTGAGTTGCATACTTACTTCTGAAAATTATTTCGAAGGTATCCCAATCAGGGATAGAGTTAGCAAGCAACCCGAAGTACCATGACACTGCAGCTCCTTTAAGGGTATGCGGGAACAGTCTGCATACCACATCTTCATACTCCCCAACCCTTAATCCTTCAATTGCCAAGTAAAAACTTTGTAGGTGATCATCTACTAGTATTTTCTCATTGGGGTCAAACTTGGGTAACATCTTGTCAAAGGCTTGAGGTAGGTCATGTAATGGAGGTGTAAGGTTTAACAGTGATCTAGCTCTCCATGCAGGTGGTGGATTTGGTGGGTTAGGTGGTTGGTTTGCATTTATGCCAGCCATGAGTCTGGGTGGAGAATGGGGGGGTGAACCAATTGGAGTATGAGCAGGAGAACTATGAGGGGTTTCTGGGCCTTCTTGATTCAAGGGTAGCACAACTTCCTGTAAGGCTGTCTCTACAAGTTCTTCCCAGTCTCCAACCAACATTGAGTCTTCTGCTATAGGACGATCTTTCTTTTTATACTCTCTTCTGGGCAATTCAGGGATGATTGGCAATCCTCCAATCTTCTTTACATATGCCCTGGTGTGTTTTCTTAGATCGTTAACAACTTCTTTGCCAACAAAATATAGATGTTCTCTTTCTTCCGGAATTGGATTTTGAAACCCACTGCTTTCAGAACTGTTACCGATGGAATATTCTTGGGAAAATAGGTTTCCTCGACCAGCCATACACTGGCGGCCCTCCTTCTAGTGCCAAAACTGTTGAGGCCCCAAAATTTGCAGGCAACAACAATAAGGTATTCTCCCCAATCAACGTTCCCAACTATCCCGTTGACTATTTGGAATAGGGAATCCGTCCAGTTTATGGTCCGGCTATTGTAGGTCAAATACAAAACAAAGGCTTTACCGGTCACAGCCCGGTCCATCGAGTTTTTTGTAATTTTTTAACTTAAATTATGAAATGCAAGTGCCTAATTAACAATGCAGGGTGATAAAAATGCAAGGAGCAATCACAATGTTATGCCCAGGTTCTTACCTTTCGTCTTAAGGCTCACAAGCATCCAAATCACATACAACAAGAAAATAAACTAACTACCTAAACTATCCCTAGGGAGCAGAATTACCATTTATTGGTGAGTAATACATTTTGCACATGCATTATGAAAAGTTACAGATAGCTGATACTTCTTTCAAAACACATGAACAATTACATATATTTAAACAACCAGATAGCCAATCGTTTTATGAACAACACTTATTACTCATAGTGGAAAACATCACAAAATATACTGAAGAACATTTAACAAGAACATAGGTTCAGGAAGTCAAAGACTCTCACAGTTAATGAAACATAGCTGAAAAGGAAATAGTTCCCCTTCAACATTGTTCATTTAATCACATTGATACATTCCACATTTCACTTTATCCAGCAGGCAAAAGTTGCAGTTTCTGATTGTAAAATGAAATAGTTCCTCTTACAAGCAAAAATGGTTTACAAATTTTCCAGGGAAAAAGTCCCTCCTCAGTTCTAACTTCCAAGTACTTAAACTACTGCATCCGATCATTTGGGCTATCCCCAAACACCTGACCTTCCAATTCTTCCAATGCTTCATATTCTTCTAAGTTGTCTGTATGCACTCATGAGTGGCTAATTAACTCCCAAACCTTTTAGAACTGATCCTTTGTCACCATTCATTTTGTCTCTTCTTTGGTTTGTCCATCTTACGATCCTGCCGGTTTTGGCTCTATTTTCACCAAACGGCCTGCCTCCGTTGACCAAACCCAGGAAGCTACCTGCAATCAGACGACGAGCATCATTTGTTGGAAACACATTTAAACCACAGCAGAAAATTCAATTGAATGAACGGCTAATCCATAGGAAATGATCAGGTGCACCGTCGTCATTCTACAAGTGTCGACCATACTACCTTGTCCTCCTACAGGCTTGTGATAGCAATACCAATGGCAGAAGATGGGAGGAAACTAGCATCGGAAGCCAAATGGCCTTATCGACCACAACAGTGGAAAAGTAAAGGCTCCAGGCATGTGACGGGAGGGTGGGAAACTTTAAAATCGAAATTTCGATGGTTTATACATCGGAAGCGGAATTTCTTTCTCGGCCGCAATGACAGAAGGGTAAATACTGCGAGCAAGCAGTGGTGGGAGGAAACTCATTCGAAATTCAGATGGCTTCACACTTCGGAAAATAAAGGACTTTCTCAGCCGCAATGGCGGAAGAGAGAAGGCTGAAGGCACGCGACGTGGGTGGGAAAAACTTTAGATCAGAAGTCGACAAGGTTTGAACATCAGAGGCCAAATGGCTTCCCCATCTGCAACGGCGGAAGAGAAACGGCTTCGGATCCACGGCTAAATAGGCAAACGTATGTATGCAGTTGGAAATTTTTATGCTTCAGACGGCTAAGCAATTTGGGATCCACAATGGCGGAAGAGAAACAAGTTATCAGCCACTGATTTAACATAAGATGACACCCAATTGACCAAAACAATAAGTGTTCAAACAGCTTCAAGCATCAACAAAGGTTAAACATCGCTCTGCCTCTGAAACAATAGCCTTAAAGAACAAAAGATTTGACTTATCCTCGATTAGCAAGCTAAATTCATGTCTGTGACCCAGCATGAAAAACAAACATAGCAATTTAAACTGGCTGACAATCAATCTTCAAAATTTCTCGAAAAGACAGCATGCCCAAAAACTCCAGAGTTCAACGATCAATAATAATGCTAAAACATAAGGAGGGGCCCAAAAATTTAAGAAAATTTGGGGATAAAAGTTGCAGCTGCAACAGGTCTCTCTCCATAATCCATCAGCAAAAGTATGCTAGGTTGACTCTCCATTGAAGGGCGCATCTTTCTATCGAAGAAGAATTCAATTCCGAGCATTTTCAGTTTCTGTGTGGGAAATTAAGGATTTCTACAGAAGAGGAATTTTTGAGTGATCCCATCATAGGATTTCTATCCTCATCAAAATCGAATTTTAGAGACTTGGTTCAAGATTTTTGGTTGGGTGAAACTCTGGGAAAGTCAAACCCTAGTTTGACCCCAAGCTAGAAAACCCTAAATACTAAAACAGATAAGTTTTGGTATATTCAATATATCTCAATATTGGAGAAGGATCATGATCTAAAACTTTCAAATGTTGAATATAAAATCTTGATTTACACTTTTGCCAAAATTTAGCCTCAGCTTCGCTATATCCTAGGAGATATGATCCCTCCACGTTAAGGTTCCAGCCTCCTCTAGGATTCATCCCTAAACATGACACCTGAGGCAAATTGATATATATTGGGATACAAAGGTACAAATGAAATTCATGAAGATGTTATATAAAGGGCACGGAATTTAATTTCTGTGGTCCAATTTTCAGACCCATAGGATGAAACAGTGACATGTGGCAGTCCATACAACTTCGTTATGCTGAACAGTCCTGAAACAGGTCACCTTGGGAAAACACTCATACGTCCCAATTGGTGAAACCAATTCTAATGAAACATATGGTGTTGGAATAGGGACAGGTGAGGATACCTTAGTGCAAAGTTTCAGACACAAAGGAGTAGTAATTTTAGAGATACCACAAAAATAGTATCATGCATTTCTACAGAAGAAATTGGAAAACTAGGGCTTCCTGTTTTAGGAGATTCCCTCCACTATTTTCAGAAAAGGAGTACATTGAACAGCTCACCTTGAAGAGATATATATTTCTTCCCAATCAGATCTTAAATATTTCAAGTTTTGAAAATTAGGGTTTCTCTGACAAACCCTAGATCAACCAGCTCCGGAATTGGGACGGACACCTCAAATCGGTAAGATCTAATCTTTTGCTATTTTCATTTGAGGTTCTCATTTCAAAGGGATCTATCACATCATCTTGATGATAAGCTTGGTGAAGTTGACAAATTCCAAGCATGGAAGTATAGGATCTCACTATTTCTTGAAGGAAATGAATTAGACACCTACATAAGTAGAGAGGTTCCAATTCCAGAGGGAGATAAGGCTAAAATCCTTACACCATAAGAACTCGGTCAAGGCCAAGAATATCATTGCTGATTCAATCATGGATCACATTATACCACAAGTGTCTTCCCTAAAGACATCGAAAGAGATGTTTGATTCCTTGACCAAGCTATTTGAAGGGAAGAACATAAATCAGAATATGACTTTGAGAAACTAGTCGAAGAATGTGAATATCTAGAATGTACAGACCATACAATCATACTTTACAAGGGTCTCTCAAATCAAAGAACAACTTGAAGCGGTAGAAGAAGAAGTGGAGAATGCAGAAGTGGTTATAGCCACCTTGAATGGCCTCTCAAGATCATGGGATTCATTCATTCATGGAATGTGTGTCAAAAGGAATTGATTACATTCAGTAGACTCTTGGAAGAGTGCACACAAGAAAAGAAGCTCAACTAATAATAAGAAAATAGAAGATGGGAGAAACTGAAGATCAAGCTCTCATGATCCAAAGAATATACCTCAAGTGATGAGGAATATGAAGAACTCAATTCTTGAAGAAAATCTTATCCATATTAGCATTTGGATAAGAAATGATGAATGAAGAAGGTGATGAAGCTGAAGGGTCAAGAAGGAGTCTACCCACAAAACAAATAAAGATAAACATTCAATTGTCATTTCATGATATTGTTTTATTATGCATTTGTTTATATTCAGTTGATGTATTATGCATGATAGAATGTTTTCATTAATGACAGTATACTACTAATATGCATGTAATGGGTAAGTAGCTCATGGTTCTATACAACTCTCCATTGCTACTTATCTAGAATGAAACCTCTTTGCTGACATATTGGATTAGTGCACAATATCAGTGTTGTCCTGGTAGAGATGGAAGGCATCTAGAAATGTTTCATGAGATATGGATGAATGTTGTATTGGCTAAAATAGTTGCATGAACATATATTTATGCATAACAATTTGTCATTATGAGTAGGGCTTATGAAATGTTTCTAACCATAGAACTAATGCATTTGACTTGTAGGAAAGATCACATACATAATCGCCTACAAGCAAAGAAGGATGAGAATTGTTCTGAAAAACAAGTGACGATAGTTCAAGATAAAGAATAATGTAACGAATACAATGACATCATTGATGCAGAACTTTCCAGCTATGAAGAAGTAACCAAGAAGAAAGGGAAGACCAGTTCAAGAAGAATGATGTCTAGGATGCAGTATCAATACATGAAGGGAAGTTTGTAGTTCCATCATGCAATAGATGGAAACATCATGGGATACAAGGAAATATTTGTAGCATGAGGCTTCTCACGAAAAGAAGGCATAGAATACGAAGAGACATTTTCAGCCAGTGGGAGTTGAACAAATACATGATGAGTTTGATGAAGATCTTAACCTCTGCTACAAGGTTGAAGATGAAATTCTATACACTAGATGGAAACATAGAATATTAGTAGCATAGGAAGCTACTTGTCACTCAGGTACAGAATTTTTCAGTGCATAGAGTATGGAAGGCAGAGGGAGTATGATGCTCTGTTTCAGACTGAGTGACTACAAAATATCCTAAGGTTCAACATGGTATGATAGGATGGACAGATTACTGATTACTCTAGGATTTACTGAGAGTAAAGAGGATTCCAACCTTTGCTTCAAGGTTGAAGGTAGAATAATAGTGATGCTCCTATTATATGTCGATGACTTGTTCCTGACAAAAAAAAAAGGAACTCATTAAATTTGCAAGAAGAAGACTTGTTTTCGAGTTCGAGATAAAGGACTTGGGGATGATGCACTACATTATAGGCATGGAGGTGTGGACAAGAGAAGTATGTAGTAGAGATCCTGAAGAGGTTTAGGATGATGGATTGCAAGGCCATGACCACACCTATGGCATCAAACCTGAAGCTATTGAGTGATGCTTCATCAGATTTGGTTGATGCTATGATGTATCGTCAGATTATTGGGTCCTTGACGTACCTAGAAAATACAAGACCAGATATTTTATTTGCTGTGAAGACCTTGAGCCAATTCCTGATAGATCCAAGACATGTTCACTTGATTGCTACAAATCATATTCTGAGATACCTGAAAGGTAGAATTGATTATGGGATCAATTATGAGGCGAATCAGAATATTAACCTAGAGGGTTATGAGGATTCGTATTGGGTAGGTAGTGCCATTGATAGGAAGAGCACTTCGAGGTGATACTTCAGTATGGGATCAACTGTGATCTCTTGGTTTGGCAGGATGGATTCCTGCATGGCACTGAGTACAGCTGAGGCAAAAGATGTTTCCACTTGCTATTTGGGAGAGAGGAGCAGTGAAGCTCTAGTATGTGATCCAGATCGAGATCTCTCGAAAGAGGGAGTTCTATCATAGTCAGTGAGACAGGTTGTCTGAACATAAATCCTGGCAAAGCTCATAGGTTGCTCAGATGTAAATAGACCTATAGGTTGTATTTGGATGTAATATATCATGGAAAAGCTTGCAGGTTATCCTTAAACGTAATCAGCCTTGATGTGATTCTATACTAGAAATGGCCAAAGTGAAGTTTGAGTACTTTAGGGAGAAGTTTGGTGTTCTCCAAATCAAGGTTCCCTCCAAGGGGAAATGATGAGACCTAGATCCATTCTAACATGGTGAGAGGATTAGATTCCTTCCATGGTTAGATGTAAGGGCTAAACCATTATGTCATGGTGAGAGGATTGGTTCCTTCCATGTCTAATATGAGTGCTGACCCATTCTAATATGACTATAGGATTGATTCCTACATGATTAGATATAAGGGCTATTGTTGTTCTCTGAATGGAGGTACCTGGTCAGTTACCAGGAATACTCAGTCTAGGATTGAGGGCCATTCTGATATGACTATGGGATGTAGTCTCACATAATCAGATATAAGTGCAAGGCCATTCTGATTTGATTGAGGGATATGTTCCCACTTCATCAGATATAAGGGTTGTTTCCATTCTATCATGGTGAGAGGATTGGTTCCTTCCATGTTAGATGTGAGTGTTGAGCCATTCTGATGTGACTATAGGATTGGTTCGTACATGATCAGATATAAGGTCTATTTCCATTCTTTGAATGGAGGCAGCTGGTCAGTTACCCGAAGCCCTCAGTCTAGGACTGAGTGCCTTTATGACGAGTCAAGTTCAGATGTAAGTGATGTGCCTTTCTGACGATTCAAGGTCAAATGTGAGTGCTGTGCCTTTTCACATATGATAGTAGTTGTGTCGTGTCATGCTAGTGAATGTAAGTGCTGTGCCTTTCTGATGAGTAAAGGTCAGATGTGATTGCTGTTCCTTTTCACAGATGATAGTAGTTATGTCCTATCATGCTGGTGAATGTAAGTGTTGTGCCTTTCTAAGGAGTCAAGGTCAAATGTTAGTGCTGTGCCTTTTCACATATGATAGTAGTTGTATCCTATCATGCTGGTGAATGTAAGTGTTATGCCTTTCTGAGGAGTCAAGGTAAGATGTGAGTGATGTGCCTTTCTAACATGGTGTTGGATGTGTTCCTCTCATGGTCATATGTGAGTGCTAGCCATTCTGACTTAGGATTAGATATAAGCTCTAAAGAATACCTACAAGGAGGATATGCCTACAACCATCATGAAAAAGCGCTGGCTCTGTAGAACTTCCTATGATGAGAAGAATCATGAGATAGCACCTATGATGATGATGCAATGATGATCTAGATCGAGTGATGATTCAGATCCAGTAATGATGTCTTCGAGATGATCCAGATTGAGTGATGATCCAGATCTACTAGTGATGATCCATATTGAGTGATGATTGAGATTCAGTGATGATGTCCCCATGATGATCTAGATCCAGTGATGATGTCCCCGTGTTGATCTAGATTGAGCGATGATCTAGATCCAGTGTTGATGATCCAGATCAAGTGATGATCTAGATCCAAGATGAAGATAAGTTGAAGATGAATATGACTTGAATATGTAGATGATGAGATGATATAGAGAAGAAAACCAGTGCTAGCAAATTGTGTCAAGAGAATACCTTCCTAGTTAAGAGGGAGTGTTGATGTATATGTAACTTCAGAATGTATTCACTTGTATGTTTCATGTATTGTACCCTAATGTTTATTTTGGGAAGTATCTATAATGTAATTGAGTCATGTCATGCCCCGATGTTCCTATTGGGATGTTCTATAATGTAAACAAGTCATGTCAATTCATTGTGGGTAACCCTCCTATTGTTCAAGGGTTAAAGTCCCCACAGTTGTGGGGCCCAAGGGTTATTAGACTATCCTAGAGAAGTGGAACCTAGGTGAGTTATTGTAATTCACAGCAATAGTCCCCACCATTGTGTTAAGGATAACCCTCCTTGTTGGTAAGAGGGGCAAAGTCCCCACACGTTGTGGGGCACTAGGGTTATTAGACTCTCCTAGAGATGTCAGCTCTAGTAAGTAATTGTTAAGTGAGGCCAACATGTTGGAGTGGAAATTAAGTGAACAAAAGAATATAAATAAAGAGTGAGCCTGTCTATTTATCACACACATACTCACTCATTGGGGTGCATGAGTGAGAGAGAAGTTGCTGGGACAAGAGAGAGACTACTTCTATCGAGAGATCATCTTTATGTTTTCGGGTTTTAGTTTTGGTGCTGATTCTATCTCTGAGGAAGTTGCGGGGTTTTCTCCTTTATGGTTTCCTCGAGGAAAATTCTTTATGTGTCTTGTCTCTTTTGTTTTATTTATGTGCATGTTATTCTCTCAGTTAAAATCCTAAGATCATAATGCTAGCTTGAATGATAAAAATATAACAAATAATGGTGAAGGTAGAAGAGTAGTTACTTGGCGTCTCGTGAAGAATTCTTTGGGTGAAAGATATGGAATCACCCAACTCCCCTCCCAAATTATCAACCGAGTTTACCTCCAAGTCTACCCAAGGAGCAATGGAAATAGCCTTCCATTACAACCTTTGTAATATCCTAGAAAACAATATACTGAGGCTACCAAAATCATGGAGAAAGTATGGAAGGAGAGACATCACTCCAGTTGATGCAGATGGGTAGGTTAGCTAATACTGAAACCTAAACTGTACCAGGAACCACATGGGGCCCGGAGAAGGTACTGAGTAAGTCCTGAAATGTGCAACAACTATGGTGTATTATTTATTGAGAAGAGGAGTTGTATCTCCAACAACTCAGTATTGTACAGCCTCGTGCTTGATTTTTGTGTGAGAGTAGCTTTCCGGTATATTTCTAAATGAAGTTGGATTTCCTAAGATTTATTATAATATGTTTGAGTTTGAGGTTTTGAGCAGTTAAAATATCCCTAACCCAAAACACTATCCTAGAATAGTGTGTCGTCTCTATAAACAAACAGATACTAATAAATTTTAGATATTAACTGTTTGTTTTAAAGTGTTGTTTATTACTCAATAGGGGGTGGCAAACAAGAAAACAATGGTGTTTTGATTCAATGTTTAAACAATATGACTAAGCAAAGAGAAACTAAATGCAAAAAGAAAAAACTACTTCTCTTTCCTTTTCAAATAGAAACTTGAAATCCATGAAATAATTAAAAAAAAAACAATGATATGCACTGTATTAAAGACAAAAACCATAATCTACATGCATATTAAAACAACTATATTTTATTTTTCTTGTTCTTTTATAAATGCAAAATAAAAACTATGTACAAACTAATGCATGCAAATAACAAGAACATAACAAAAGGACTCCCACTATACAGCCACCAAAAAGACTCTATACTACCTTAAAGTTAATATAAACCCTACTTGGAAGGGAGGATTGCATAAGAGACAAGTCAACTAATTTTTCATGGTGAAGCTAACCAAAAAGAAATGAAGGAAACAAAGACCAATAAGCTTGTGAATTCAGACAAAGATCAGTAATAGAGGCCGATCAGAAACATGTGCCAAAACTCATGCCAAGCAAGGGGTGCCGGGGGAAGGAGAAAAGAGAAAACCCTAATGCTACAAAATTATGTAAAAGATAGATAAATAACACCTAATGGATATGACACTAACTCATAGAATCATGCAGATGTAGAGGTCCCTATAAGACCTCCCAAACAACCCTCAAACAACAAAAAAAAACCACAAAAAGATGAAAAAGGTTGTTCCAAGGGCATTCACGACTTGCTCTATTGTTCGGCCATGAATAGATCATAGGGTGTACTACTAAAAGGTCACAAATACATTAGGAATTCATTATTATTGAAACCAGGACCTGCGAATGGGAAGGAAAAGACCAAAAAAAGGTCAAAAACTTCCCTAGGAAGGTAGGGGGGATACTATCAGAATCCAAGGGTGTTCCTAAGTTTCAAAAAGGACCTTAAACCTTACAAAATACTGGAAATAATTGAAAGAAACCTCAACCATAAAAGTCTCTCCCCAAGGGAGTCACCAGTTCTATTGTAGAGGAAAGTGTTCCTATGGCTAGGGTTTAAGAGGCCATTAACATACTAGGGTTAGGTCCTCTTCATCTAAGGGACCTGCAAAACAAGTTAAACCTTCCTCAAACCAATTTGACTAAATGTAAAGAAATGATAATCAAATAAATATGAAACTCTAATATGATAAACAACATCATATATTCATATTCATATATTCAATATACAATATACATTTATTGGAAGAGGAATAGCATCACATATCTATTAATCATGGAATAAGTACAAAGATACATTCTCCTCAAGCTAGGAACCTCGTGAAATTTTGATTTGGTTCTTATGCTTCTCTTCTCCAAGGAACTCAGCCTCCAAGATCTACAATGTAAGGATGACAATATAGGGAAAATGTGGCAGGAATGAGAGTCCCAATTCCTCTAGCATAACAATGCAAAATTACAAGTCCCCTCTCATGTACCTCTCTCCCTCTATTTATACATTTCTTAAGAGTTAGGGTCGAAGACGAAGTAGTTAGTTTGAGGAAATTTCAACTCAAAATGGGCCTTTTAACTTTGATTCAAATTCCATGTCATCAAGTGTTAGCCAATGGAAATTTAAATTTGAAATACCATATAGGTCTTAAACATTTTTTTAATATAAATTTGGGGATAAGTATCATAAAAAAAAAACTAATTTTTTGTTTGTATTTTTGACATAACTCCTTGTGTTTTTACTCAAATTTTGATCGAGAGAGCTCTTTGGATGAGAAATTAAATTTTTCATCCAACGAGTACCCACTCGGCATACTTTTGATGGACCCTGCTACCCAAGAAACTAGAAATACTTGAAAAAATGTGATGATGACATCATCATCATGTTTTTTAGGTATTTGTTGTTTTTGGGGTAGCGGGGTCCATCAAAAGTATGCCAAGTTGGTACTTGTTGGATGCGTAATTTAATTCCGCAGCCAATGAACTCTCCTGATCGAAATTTGAGTAAAAACACGGGGAGATATATCGAAAATACAAACAAAAAAGTAGCTTTTCTCTTTTCTTCCTCCAAAATTAATAAATATTATTTTATTATTTTAACTATTATTTTATTAATTATTTTTAGGAGGCACATTTTGATTTGAAATTTCCTCTAATGCAACCAAAGGATTCAGTTACATAACCACCAAAACTACCCAAAATTCGAGAAACATCCATTTATTCACATGTACAAAAGAAAGTCACAGATTTCAGTGACAACACTTATGAATACAAAATATGAAATCATGGGCTGCAGTAACAAGAGTCACGACCATGAAGGCAAAGTCACAAACACAAAGGTGGAAATCATGAGTTTCTTTAAGAAAAATTAAGGTTAGGTAAAAAATTATTATTTTGAGGGTACTTTTTGGCATTTTGAGGCTTTGTTGTCTTCTATAAAGTTGTTCTTGACTCAGATAGATTTTCAATTGTCTGAGAGAGATGTTAAATGGAGTTACATAAATATTGATATGGCTCCTCCAATCCAGGTGTTTTTTTAGTTACTTTCATGAAGTGTCGACATGCGACGAAATCATGGGAAAGTGATCACAAGTAGAGATGTGTAACTATAGGATATAATAGTGTCTGTGTGTCTGTGTGTGTGTGTTGAAATGAGGAACACACCTCCTCTATTTATACTATATATTCCACTTGAATTTTTCCCTAGTAGGTCGGCCCCCAAAAAATTACTGGGACGACTTCATCTAGGAAGAGACAAAATAATATAATATTATATTTTGGAGGGTTCTATTGACCCGACTTACAATGGATTTTTTACCTCAATATTCTATGATGAAAACATACAATAATAGTATCCCGATGAAGGAATAAAACATATCCAATAGATTACAATAATAAAATATATTTAGAATATTCTTCAAAGTTACAATATTTCAACAATTCATGATCATCCTTATGAATCCAAACCAATATTCAAAATTATGAAAAGTTTCTCAAGTATATAGCAAGGTTCCATAAAACTAAAAAATATCAATTAGAGTTTATATCTTCCAAAAAATACATAAACAAAGACGTTAAATAGCTTATAGAGTCCAAAAAACTTCATGCCACAACAAATAATAACATATCAAAATCCTTGCCAATATTTGGAATTTATTCATCAATAACACCATTTACCCCTACTCTAGGCTCTATCCCTTACATGTACTTAAAATATCGAAGTTGGTCCTCCAAGGACATTACTCAACACCTTATAGTTTTGATGAAACTTCCTAATCCAGGTGTGAAAATAAGGTAGATAAGGTTCCCATGCTTAATAAATGTTTTCACTTGAGTGAAGGGTACATTTTGGTTAAGTTCAAGACAAAGGAATTTGACAATAAGATATACCACCATTAAGATACATATGGAGGTTGATGTGTTTGATTACATACCAATAACATGCTATCATACATGATAGAATCCAGTGGAAACCTTGCAATCCTAAAAGATTGAAAAATGTTAATTTTGTTGAATTGTAGATCCCAAACCACTATACACAAACATGCAAAGTTTCTCATGTGTACATAGAAAGAGTGCATATGTCTAATATAACATCAAGTGGAATCCATATATACCCCAAATTACATATACAAAAAGATGTTAAATTTCCTATAGAGTCCAAAAAAATTCATCCTGCAAAAAATACTTACATATATCAAAATCCTTTCCTATATTGGGATTTTATTCATCAATAAAACCTTGTGACCCCTCCTCTAGGCTCTAGCCTTTGCCTCTACATAGAATATTGGAGTTGTTCCTCCAAGGGAATTACTCAACGCCCTATATTTTTTATGAAACTTCATAATCCAAGCCTTAAAATAAGGTAGAGAAGCTTCCCAGTCAACAAATACACATAGTAAATTTATTGTATACATTTGGTAATTGAGATTAATACACATATATATCATTAATTTAGGATGGAAAAATGTTGAATGTTTATTCCTTATTGTAAAATTTGTTCAATTTTAAATCTTAAATTATAAATAGTTCATGTTGGTATTTGTTGTACACTAGTTTTACAGTTTTCATTGCTTAGAGATGTCATTATACGATGTGTATTTTTTAATGACATTTTTATTGTATTTATGATTGCAGTGGATACTATCAACCAAAATACACATATTTTGAGAGAGATTTCTCATTTGAGAGAGATTGGTGCATCTTGGAGGGGTAGAGATGAACTCCACTGCTTCTTTTCAACATCATTAGAGTATATCGTAGACAATATCAGTTGTCGAATGATACATTATACAATATAGCATCGTATATAGAAAGAAAATGAAGAAACTATTCAAATGGATTGAGCTACAATGATATGAAGAAGATAAAATTCACCAAAGAGAAAATATATCCACAATTTAGAGTGACTGGGGAAGATCTCATTCAAGACATTGGAAGAACACATATTTCAATTGAGTGGTACATTTTTCAACCAATCAGAGATCACTCGATGAATAAATGGTATATGGTTTTTGAAATTCCTGCACACAACATTAGGGAAGTACCACTATACTTACTCTAGAAAATTTTTGTTGAGTTTGCGATGGGAAAACATGTCAATTAATTAGATGTGTTGGGGTTCCAAGGTGTTGGTATGTGGATTCCACAAAACCATCCCAATTCTAGGAATAGAGATGTCAATTGATAGTTACCACCATCATGTATCCATCCACTGAGGTTGGATGCCCATTGTAAATAGAATATAATTCCCTAGACATAGGAGTCATTTATGATGCTAGCTCAATTGATTTTCCACCCCAACACAACTATTGACCAGGAAGGGCCCTCTTCATCTGGTGGGGTACAACCATTAGCTTCTAGTTTAAGAGGATAATCTACTGGTTGGGATAGGCTGACATAACCATGATCCCCATATTGAACCACATGTGTTCATGGCATGTGCTCAAGAATGATATGGTCATGGACCAACATATGGTACCTCTACAATGACTTCCGTTCATGTAAGGATATTGTTAAAACTCTAATCTCATTCAATTAATTTTTTTCCATATTTTACACATATTAAAATATTATTAATATATATAATTTTTAATTTTACATGAGCTTGATGGCTCTACAGGAGGTAGTAGTGTACCTGGTGTTGTCACTTCTAAGAAAAAAACAACCAACACTGAGCTCATATTTCATCAAAACATGTTTGTTCATTAATTTTTTAGATGGTCTAATATTTACAATTTTGAAGCTGTAAGCACCGCATTCTCAACGAGATGTGGGAGACATTGATTTGAGTGAATCCCCCCCCAGGTGGCATCTATGATTGTTTAAAGAATGTACATACATGGTTGATGACTTAATCTTGTTCAAATATTTTTTCTTACATACTTCTATTGGTTATGGATCTCGATATTCCAGATCCATAGATATTATTCAATCATGTTTGTACCCTGGGTGTATTGTACACTTTTTCCCCCTGCTTTGGGGTTCGGTGCAGCGCCTGAAAAGGGGTTTTGGGGGTAGCACCCCTGAGAAACAGGGGTTTGGAGGTGGATCCCCCCCCAAAAAAATTTGGAATGTTTGTTGGCCAACAGTTTTGTGGACCCATGGTATTGAGTTAACAGTAGTATATTCCCATGGTATTTTTCCCCTATTAAAGAACGCATTGTAACACAACTGTGTATGGTATTATAGCATTGTAAACAATCTCTGTGATTGTGTGAGAGAGACCGTGAGAGCATGAGGAGGAAGTGCAGGGGTTTTGCTGCAGGTTGTATACCTTCATCTTTTCAGATTTTAATAAAGGACTGGAAATTTCTTTGTGGACATAGCCCATCGTTTGGGTGAACCACATTATATATGTGTCTCTCTGTAATTTGTTTAATGTTTTTTGCATATTTTTTAATGATTTAACTGTATATATGTTAGTGCTCCGTGTTCCTGTTTTCTAACATACTCCTTTATAGATTGCTAATATTTATATTTTTTAAACTTACATGTCTTATCTAGCTCAACAGAGGGGAACAAATTTGATAATAGAAATCCCTCATATGGGGAAGATATGTCCCAGGAATAGTTAATCATTACAACATGCTAGTTTTCAATACATGTTGTTTCATACATTCAAGTCCATGTCTAACTATGAAAACACTTTGTGATTGTAGGAATCAACACAAATCATTGAAACAGTGCTTTGGTTTTACTCTCCCTATAGTCTAAATGTAGAGAAGGTTTTTGTCTACACTAGACAAACCTCTTCTATAGAAAAAGAGGGTGTCCATTATCATGGACTTACTGATTCTATAATAATGTGCACATCGATGATAGTTGTTGGTTAGATTCCAATTCACTTCACAACTTGTTTTTCTTAATGTTTTTTATTGCATGTTTATAGAATCACGATGGAGAGTCCTCTGTGTCAACCTTAGTAGGGTTGTTGATGTTGTCATCAATGTTGCATCTACAATGGGAATAAGTAACATATATGTATCTACTTGAATATTTGTACATGTAAAGTTCATTCATATTTATGCACATGCATGATGTCTAACTATTTAAAAATTTGGTGAAAGTATCCTCACTCTAGTCCAATAGTGCATGTGATAGAGGTTAATGTTCATCCTATGGCTCTACTCTCTACAAAAGAAACTCGGTATCCTATCCCATAGTAAAATTTTACAATAATATGTTTATTAATTACAAAATTGGTTAGTACTTTCTCATGTGTACATGTTGATAATTTTTGAGATAATTGGCATAGGATATTTTACTCATAGAGTACCATTGTAGAGAGGCTTTCAACAAGGAGGAGGAAACTCTAGAAGAATCTATTCCTTATATGGATTCAAGGAGTGTCTATTATAAGTATTTTATTCATATGTTTAAAATTTCAAGTTTGTTAGTCCTTCAGTATTAGTTTAGTTACCTGATCAATAAATATCATCATTGACTTGCAATTGCCATACATGCATAGTGGTCATGGGAAAAGGACACATGCTTCAAATTCAGGAAAAAAAAAATAGGAAGTTACAGTTTTGATGTGTATTCTAGGACAAATCTATACTTTTGTTTACAAGAGGAAGTTATAGTTTCGATGTGTAGTCTAGGAAAAATGCACATTTTTTTACATGTACATCATTGACATTTTTTATACATGTACATTGACAGGCCATCGAAGAGATGTCTATTGTTTGTATTATAAGTTCCATGATATAATATATATTTCATATTGTCTCTTGATATGTTCATAGTTCAGTCTTATGTGATCAGACATTTGTGTCTATGCATAATATTCCCATTTGTTGATAGCCTAGATGATTGCATCGATATATCAGTTATAATGTTGAGAAAAATGTACAATTACAACAATGCACATTTACAATGTTCTTGATTACGATGCAATTGCATATACAATGTTAAATTGTATTCACAACAATGCACATTGACAAAATGTTATTGACGGAAAAAAATTTATATGAAATTGCATGTGAAATCATGTGAGTGATGCACCCAACCCACACAATCTACTAACTCACTTAACCTACAAAAGAATAAACTAATACAACTAAGTGATGTACATAAATGCCTACCCCACATAAAAAATTATCAAGTGTGACAAACACACATAGGCTATGCATATAGACTCGCACACACATGTGATGCACTCATGCAACCCATATAAGAAGGTTAAATTATATTTTAATGAAACTCAGATAACAAATTGAACATGGGAATATACATGAGTTCAATCTGACACTATCTTTTTAACATGACTCTTGAACCATAAACCATTAATCCCTTTATCATAATCTAGATTCACAACTCACCAAATACACTCAAACCCTTTTCATCCTAACCCACTACCATTGTTAATCCTAACCACCTAATGCATATCATGTTTCACCTTAGTCACATAATCACCAAATGGACTCAAGTAACACACATAAGGAACAAACCAATCTAACTCATGCACATGAATACCTAACCTATATAAGCACATGTTGGACATATTAAAGGATGCACATAGATGACACACCTATGAAACAAATTTATTTATCACACATAGGCTATACTTATATTTTACCTTGTCCCAGAAAACCCCTATAACACTAATCCATATTACTTTAATCCCATTTATGGCTAACCGACTACCCCCAAAACCCCCAATGTATAACCTACTAATGATCCTAACCCTAATTACCTATGTCACATTGCAACATACCTAACATAAATAAGAACCCAACACACCTAAGAAACTGAGCCAACTAAGTGGAACACATAAGAACCCAACACACCTAAGAAACTGACCCAACTAAGTGGAACACATAAGCACCTTACCCACATAAGATCCTAACAAACAATTAAATGATGCACATAGTTGAGACACCTAACTGATGGGCATGTGTGTCCCACATAAAGGAAACCGGAATTTGGCATGATGAGTTTCATATAACAAAAATACGGAATTCACATTAATCATCTACAAAAAAAACACATAAAGGTCATGCATGATCAAGAACACATAATAAACCATGTGTATGAATAACTGTATACCCAAAAAAAATTTACAAATGACTTGAATACTTGTCCAATTCAAATGAAAGAGATTAGCAAGCCCAACAATATATTTTTTGCAAGTGGTTCCCAATAAATCACAAGGATAGGTTAGGGAAAGTGACAAATATATCAATTAAAAGAGGGATATCATGGATGAAACACCACCTCCATTTTTTAGTTGGAACATTGAATTCTTAAAAACAACATTAATTGCTCAAAATGAAAATATAGTGGAATATTAAGGACATGTCAAATGATGTGGCACAATAAGGACATAGAAATATACTAACAATGCAATGTGGTAGGTTTTAGTGCCACTCTTTGAATGTCTAGTTTTAGAATCAAAATAAAAATGTTGCAAAGTTAGCCCCTTTGTGCAAAAAATGCATAGACCCATACTAAGCAAAAATCTAGTTTTCAAAATCAACCTAAGTGACTACCTGTGGGATATGGACCCAGAAGAGAGGGGGATCCTTGGTATTATATCGATGTCCTGAATCTAACAGATTCGATGGTTTGGCAATCCAAGAAACAATCATCATTCTATGGCATGTTGAATTCACCTCCTAGAAAATTTTAGGGATACCTATTGAATCCCTACCAAGGGCATATAATTCCATCCATGCAACAAAACATCATCCTGGGAGGTCTTGCATGTGTGCTTAGGCAAGTTCCATGTGGGAACGCTACTCACAAGTTCTTTTTCAAGGAATTTGCAAAGTTGACCCCTATGTGCAAAAATTGCATAGTCCATTACTAATTGAAACCTGAGATTACAAAATGAACCTAAAACATGATCTCTGGTACATGGACCCAAAGGAGAGGGAAACCCCTAGTGTTATAGAGATAAATTCCTATGGCTTGGGGTACCACAATAGACAGCTTGACTCCAAAAATCAATCCTTTCCTATATGCAAGAGAAACCAAATATATAACACGAAAGGATCTTGATTCATACCTTATTCCAGACGGTTGATGTAGATCCTCGTTGAGCTTTCCAATTCTAGATTGAATTGGTAAATTGCTTCCTCAGCATTCAATAAACAAGACAAGCATGATATATATAATTGTGTTAGACCTACTCTAGGATATATAATCAATAACATATAAGAATTTGAAATCATCCATGGATCAAATATTCATTCAAATACACATTATTGGATAGGAAAAGATATTTCTATTAATATAAAAAAGAGATTACAATAGAGACAACCTCTGTCGGCACGTCTGCGAATCGAAGAAATTGAATCCCCCACTTGGGCCTCCACCACTTCAATCCTCCATCTCTCGATAGAAAGATCACAAGCAAAAGGAAATATTGGGAAGAACACAAAATTTCTCCAAGGGACAAAGGGATCCAGACTCAAGTATAAGCTCCAGCAACAATGGACTATAGTTTTCTTACTCTTCAATGCCTCATGCCTTCAATGTATCCAAAAGGTTCCTTATATAGCTCTTCAATGGGGTAATGAAAAGTCAAATTTGAGCAATCTCAAGGCATATGGAAGGCCAAGAGACAAGTGAGTCAGATCCACATCAAGGAAAACTCCAAAATAATTTGGCCTTTTGCACACATCCCGATGTATGGGGGTTTAAGGGTCAAGTCCATGTATATACGCAAGAAAGGGATTAAAAGTTGCGTATGGAATTTTTTCATGTTTTTAAGGATGATATTGGAAACATAAAAGGTACAAAAATGGTCCATGGGATCTAAGGAGTCTATAGAGGGACATGGAAGGCCATAAAAGTGTGATTCACCATGTGTGGTAAAATCAGCTGTAACAGATGCCCCCTAATGTGTGAGGTCAGAGGGTTCATACAATGGCTGAAATACATTATAAGTCCATCCCAGAAGTGGAGTGATGAAGAACCCAGTGGAAGAACCAGCCATCCAATCAGTACAATATAATGATAAAGCTCTACATATAACTCCAAATAGATACATCAATCCCAGATACATAAGACTACAATGGCCATGAATAGGCAAGATACAAAATATGACATGTGTGGTCATCACCACGTACAATATAAATAGCTCAGAATCTCCATGATGAAGATATACAAAGGATCATGATCTCCATGAAGACTGATTATATATAATGGATCAAGATCTCCATAATGGCTGGAAATGTTTGACATATACTAGAATCAAGTCACGAGATCTGAAATCTTATGAACACTGGCACGATCAAGGAGGTAGCATATAAGAGATGCCACCAATCTAGATGGTCTTCTACACAAACCGCTATGAGTACATGTCCTACTATGTGAATAGAGGCCTCAAGGTCAAACATAGTAGTCCATCATCTGATTAGCGGTCATTGATGTATACCATTAACAGATGCGAGATCATCCATCGATAATGAAAATGGGAATCAAGGTACTAGAGTGCAAACTAAAAAGTGTGAATAAATGTTTATAGATCAAAAACTTGATAGAATCGATCGATCAGGGGACATTGATGTATTCCCAAAACACTGTCGATTGTGAGAGAACCTACCACTGATGACTGCAAGTCTCAAGGCACTCAAAAATGACTCTAGATTCCTATCCCAAAATAAATGATCTGAATTCTATGGGATGAAATCTGCTGGAAGGAGGGAATTAAGGCATCCCCCATCATCCAACATGAGGTACTCAGCAAAGCTGTATAATGTGGAAGGAATTGATCATAATGTGCATGAACCAGTAACTGTATCAAGAATGGCCAACATGCAAAGTCAAGATAACTGAGGAATGTCCGACTCAGGTTTCAACTTCCTTCGAACAAGAGAATAAAGGTGACTGATGACTGAATGTACGCAGCATAGACTCGATATACAAAAATGGGACATATCTACGACACAGGAGGCATTGACATAGGCTCCATAGGGACTGGAAGCTTAACCAGACAGTGGAGATAAACTCAGATAAATGAGTACATCTCCAAAATTCAAACTATTAACCCAACCAACGGATGTGATATATAGTGCTCTATTCAAAGGTGACAAAACTAGACTGCTACCAAAGATAACATCTTTTCTTGTCCGGCTTTTTGGTTTTTAAATTTTTTTTTTTGGACTTTTTCAAATATTTGAAAAGCTTGAAAAAGAATAAAATCACTTTAAAGTTACAGAATAGTAGGAGATGAGTGTCAAATATGCAAACAAACTAGTTCCAAGCAGTGGAACATACCTATGCTCAATGCAAGGATACATGTGTAGGACAGCGACACTCAGGGCAAAGTCCCCTCTTGGTAAACATAGGGAATCAAGCTGCAAATGATATATAAAATGGCTCTGTGTGGCTAGACATGAGACAAGCTTGGTCTATATGGCTGATACTCACAGTCAGGAAAGCCAGCATAAGGCTCGATGAGGTAGGCAAAGCTCATGATAATGCAATTACAACTTGACATAAGGGAGTCCTGGGGAAACAGGCCAACAAAATATCAAGAGGAGTATGAGGCTCTTACAAAATGTCATGGCGATACTATACAATGGACTCTGACACCCTAAAGGAAAAACTTTCAACATGGGCACTAAATGCAAACAAGGAGCTAATTAGGGTACCTATGTAAGTTCAAGCTCTACCATTCATGTCATGTCACTTCTAAGACATCAAGAAGGTTTTGTGACAAGATAGAATGGGTTTGTACTTACAGTTATAATGAAATTTTCATAATCTCATTCAAAATGCAAATGGAAATGGAATATAACCTATATGGCAGTTTAAACATCATACCTGAAATCAACACGAACGAGACAAAATAATGGTCAAAACAACACTCAAAACGGTGTCCTACATCATTACATTAGTAAAAAACGGTCCAAAAGGGTAAAAAACGGTCCAAAACAATAGAAAGGGGGTAAAAATTTTCAAAAATTTGAAAAATTTCTATGAATAGTAAAAAATTCAAAACATTATATAACATTTGAAATTTTTACCCAATTGAGCTCAAAACTTCAAACGCGAATTCTGGGAGTTTCAGCTGCCGAAATCCGACACCGTTTTTTCCTAGTAACTTCCCATGCCCTACTCTTTGATTTGCATGTAAAATTTTCAAATTTCGATTGTGAAAATTGATTTCTAGGCCATTCTAAACTATGCACTATGGCCCACATGGAAATCAAATATTTTTCCGCGTATAGGGTTGGCTATATGCAGAAAAAAGCCTCAAAATCGTGTACATACGTGGCTGTTTAGCAAACAGTCACGTATGCGGCCGTGTTTAAGTTTTTCTAAGACAACTAATGACCAAAACTCAAATTGAATGTGGAGGATGGTACTAGAATGGAGGGAAAGAGAGCATGGGGATGTAGAAGCAGAAGTATAGGGCGATCTAATGGCACAACAAGCTCTTCGTGCATGCGAGATCTACAAGTTTTGGTGTCTTGGTGGCTTAAGGGAAAAACCAAGACTATTGTAGATGCTAGTAGACTACTGGGATCCTGAATCGGAGTCTTTCTATATCAACAATATGTCCCTCACTATAGAGGTGGAGGACATATACTTCATTACTGGATTGTCCCAACGGGGGGAAGTGGTGAACTTACGGTATCGCAGGCCTGGAGGTGGCCTTACCATAGATGAGTATATAGTTTTATATTGTTATCCAGACATGGAGAAGGTCGAGAGTCAGATCACAACTAACTCCATATAGTTTCTAGGCCTAAAGGCCATACTACTAGCACTCGATAAGATAGCAGGGCTAGCCTCACTCCACTAGGCCTCGCGACACTTGATGTTCTATGCAGTGGAGTGCATGAGACCCATAGTTTATGATTGGAGTACTGCACTATTGAGCGACATGAAGCAATAGCTCACCAACTGCAAGATGGGAAGGGTACGAAACTTTAGTTTCAACAGTATACTGAGCACGTTCTTCTTTGAGCATCTTCCAGTATTGAGCCCTAGAGTTGGCGTTCCTCTTCACGGGGTTCGAGATCTGGCCCAACAACGTTGGGAAGATGCGATGCGTAGAATGGAGGTAGGGTGTCCAACCCCTATCCAACTGATTTATTTCCATGGTGGAAGTGGCAGATAGTTGCCATCGATGATTATCCCTATGTGGGGATATATTTTCGGGGAGATCCCGACATGCCTCTACCACCAGGATCAACATACGGTGACATTGGTAATGAATCCCAACCCTCTTTTTAAGTCTTTTGAATTATTTAATTTTTTTTGTTTTTTGATATATATAGACTCAAAAGACATATTTTTGTGTGACAACACATACTGACATCCTGTCATATGTATGTAGATGTATGACCACGGCGGCCTGACGGTTTCCCTTGTCATAGATGGAGGGGAAGAGGAGATGACATTATGGGTGTGGATGCAGAGTGAACGCTCCAAATAATTCATACCAACTTTGTGCGACTGAAACATAGGGTACCCATGGTGCAGGTTGAGGACTTGCCTATGGCCATGCAGTGTCAGGTGGTGGGTGTACCACGAGCATGGGTGCAGTTATTTCAATGGATAGCTAGAGCCATGGTGATATTCCATGATCAGAACTCCCCTCCTCCTCCCCATGCTTAGATACCTGGGAGTGATACATTTTGTACTACCGTGTAATTATATTTTGGTGGCTTGGAAGCCCCATTTTTTTATTATGACACTTATGTATTATCACATTTTGGATGTTTAATGAAAAATGTTTATGATGATCGATTTATTTATTTACATGTGTAAAAATGTATGTTTATGATGAGCTTATTGTCTATGAATCAAATGCCAATGTAACACATAGTTAGCATATGAGTCAGCAACTTGATTATAAATTCTTGGAACATGTATGTATGTTATGTTGTCAAATTGTCATTCTAGCAATCTCACACGTAAGAATATTTGTAATAATGTTGGATCCCTAACATGATACAAGCCATTAAGCTGTGACACTACTAACTACGAATCAAGATGTACCTCAAGAGAGAGAACACCATGTGAAATGGAATCCTATAGAAGCTCTATAATGGCATTATATTCAACAACATTGTTGGAAGAGGGCCGTAAACATATGCCTCCTGAATACAATACCTGACCTGCAGGAGTATAAATTACCCAAGAAGGAGAGGCTGAGTGCTGAGTGTAGTGGCTAGCACCATCCGTGAATCCTATATAGATGGAATACTCCATTGACATCTACCATAAGAAATGAAATCTAATCAACAAACACGATCACCATAAGAAAAACCTAACTATGCAAAATACTGTACAATAATATACAATAGTTAGCCTTGGCTGAGAATCATGCATAGTACTTTTTAAGATAAAGCCCATTTCTAGGCTCCGCCAAGGTTGTCCCCTCATAATATACTAACTTGTATGCAATTTTCTCTAACACACATTTAAAAATGTAAGGATCATGCCACATGGGGTTAAACTTTTCTGCCCCCAAGGTTTCCTTAGCTTGATCCCACAAAATGACCAAATCTCCTTCACTAAACTTCCTTGGATGGAAAGATTTATCATACTGGACCTTAACACGACGCTTATTCACTTCTAGATCCACCAAGGCATCTTGGAGTTGCTCATCAAGCTGCTCTAAGTGGACCAAACGTTCCTCCAATGGGGAAGTGTCTGGTAAGAGTTCTATGGATAGCTTCAAAGAAGGGATTTGGCACCCAACCAACAATACAGACTCCACTCCATGTACAAGCTGATATGGAGAAAAACCGGTGGAATTCTTTACCACAGTCCTATAATCCCACAAAGCAGGATATAACATGATATGCCAATTGGTCTTACTTTGTGCCATGGTTAATTTGAGAATGGACTTGAGTGATTTGTTCACTACTTCAACCTGTCCATTCGCTTTAGGATAATAATAAGAGGAATGCTCCTACTTATACCCTAACTTCGAGGCCAACTCTTCCATCATCTGATTCTGAAATTTCCTACCATGGTTAGTGATAAGCTCTTTCAGAATACCGAACTGAGTAATGATCTGGTTGAATACAAAATGTGCAGCTGTCTCACCATTGGATTTACCGTGGGCATAGCCTTAGCCCATTTCATGAAATAGTCAATAGCCACTATGATATGATGATGCCCCCCAGCTGAAGCTGGGTTGCAATCCATAAAATCAAGACCCCACTTAGTGAAGGGACCAATGGTGATAATTCGATGTAATGGGGCAAGATGTGAGCACATATTGTGTGCAAACACCTGGAAAGGGTGGCACTTCTTGACCGCATTGACACAATCTTTAGAGATTGATGGACATAAATAGCCTGCTCTCAATATATTTTGGGCTATACAAAGCCCAGAAAAATGACCGCCACATGCCCCTGCATGGCAATCATTCAGCACAAGATCATCCTCCTCATGAGTTAAACAACGACGTAAAATGGAATCTACCCCACGGCAGTATAATGTGTTATCCACTATGAGGTAATTCTTGGATACATGACATAACTGTCGCCGCTCATCCCGTGAAAGGTGAGTAGGGACCTTCAATGTTTGTAAATATATGATAATATCCCCATACCATGGATCCAAAGTTGAGATTAGGAAAATGTGCTCATTGACAAATGTATATTCACAAACTTCCTCCTCCTCCTATCTTCGGAAGTCAGATATAAGCTCCACAAAAATCAACGATTTTTTCGATTTTTTTGAAACAAAGTTGAGATCGAATTCTTACAAGATGAAAATACACTTATTATACTTTCCCCCTATCATCCTTATACTGAGGACAAACTGAAATGGATTGACATGGGCCACCACCAAGGTCTGGCGAGGGAGAATATAGTGTCTCAAATTGTGAATCGCATGAACGATAGCTAAGGTGAGTTTCTCCACATGGGAATAATGGATCTTTGCATATACAAGGTTTCAACTCAAATAATATATGAAATGGTCCTGGAGCTCCTCATCCTATTGAACCAAAACCATACCAATCGTCTCCATGGACGCGACCACATAAAGTCAAAAATCATGGCTATAGTCGGGTGGACTAATCACCGGGGCTGATGCTAAGGATTTCTTAAGTGCATCAAAGGATTCCTGGGCTTGCTCATCCTAGGAAAAGGTAGTGTCCTTCTTCAAAATATGCATAAAGTCTCTAGACAAATTGGCAAAGTTAACTACGAATATCTGTAAGAAATTTTCCATGCCTTGCAAACATTAGAGATGTCTAATGTTTCTTGGGGGAGACAATTGAAGTATTTACTCAACCTTTAAAGGTCCGATTCTTATACCCTCCGTGGAGACAATGAACCCTAATAAGCAACTAGACTTCACACAAAAGATGCATTTATGAGGATTTAACCTGACCAAGTAATGGCGGCATCTTTCAAACACTAATCTCAAATGGTAGGAATGATGCATCCTTTGACAAGAATGAGCAGCAAGGTCATCCAAAAAGAATTCAATAGATGATTTGAGATCATGGAAGATCAAGGTCATAGCCTGTTGAAAAGTGGCTCTGGCATTTTTAAGGCCAAAAGGCATTTTCTGATATGCAAAGGTACCCCAAGGACAAATAAATGTCGTCTTATGTTGGTCCTCGGGTTTGACTGTATTTTATTGTATCTTGAAAAGCCACCCATAAAGGAAAATACCTCGCTTCCCACACACTAATCCAAAATTTGATCAATAAATGGTGTGGGAAAATTATCTTTAATACAGGCACGATTCAAGTCATGAAAATCAGTGCATATATGGATCGTTCCCTATTTCTTATCAATTGGAACAGGGTTTGAAACCCACTCCATCAAGGGAACGAGATAGATAAAACCTGCATTCAACATTTTTTCTATCTCAGCCTTAAAAAAGGGTGCTTTTCTAGGTTTCACCACACGTAAGTGTTGTCAAACATGCTTAACATTAGGATAATTTTTAATCTCATGTTTAACAATGAGAGGGTTGATACCTGGAATTTCCTCATATGACCAAGCAAATATGTCACGAAACTCTTTGAATAGATTGGTATTGTCTTGAAACTTAGCATGGGAACATTATTCCCCAATACATACATTCTCGATCTTTCCAAGATCGCGAGAGATATTGATAGGAATGGTAGGAGATATATTTTCCATGTTTCCATCAGCCATCGGACCAGGAGAGCTTAACGGAACCACAGCACTACCAATTCTCTCACTAAGATAATCCCTAAAGTATTCACACTCTAAATGGTCAAGCTCGGGAAGAAAGTAAGATATATTATGCAACTCTTCCCAAGGTGGCTCAACCCTAGACATAGCCTCAATAACAGCTTCATCTGATGGAAAAACACTATCAAGGTAGTCATGCACATGAGAATACTCAACTGCCCATGTAGGTAGCACATATGGGTCCTCCTCCTCCATCTGAGAAGAGGAAGGACTAGACTCTACAACACATTCAATATTATCTTGATATGCTATCATTGCTACAGGTAATGGCACGTCTGTTCTGATAGGCTCACATGAAGGACTTGGTGTAGGAAGAATCCAAGGATCTTCCATATAAATGGTGCGAAAAGACACCAAATGCACTAATGATGAAGCCTCACTGAAACTAGACCCAATCATAAGAATAGGTGAAGGACAACTAAAGGATCCCATAAGGTATGGATACATGCCAACACCCACACTCCCAGTTGTCGGCTAAGAGTACTCAACAATCAGGACATAATCTCTCAAAGATATGGTAACACACGGATTCTTGAATGAAATTTGATCAATAATAACTATATTCCCATTAAACGGAAAGTATAAAACTCTAAATAGAGAAGAAGCTATGGCTTGCATACTATACATCCAATTCCTACCCAGTAACATATTGTAGTCAAGGGGTGCATCAACCACCTTGACCTCAATCGTGACGGTCTTCCCTCCCAAATGGACCTTAAGAGAAGGAAGAATGTCGTGCGGCCAAAATGATCTACCATCAAACGCAGTCAACATGGTAGTAGATTTAGACAACTCGGGGGAACCCAAACCCTTCCAACATGCCAAAGACATCACAGAAGCAGCAGCTCCTTCGTCAATCATAGTGTGTTTGATAGTCTTGTTAAGACATTATAGATGAATCAAGGGAGACACATAGTAACGAAAGAGAGGCTGTAGTCCCATTGTTCCAAATTTGATGACAGAGGAAGAGTTATCATCATTAACACCAAGAGCAGAAAGAAAATCCTTCCTTTGTGAAGGACAACTCTGAAGTACTTCGAGTGCAGACATCGCACAAGGAGTGTGGCTCAATTCCTCAACAACAGAATAGTTCAGGGTGGATCAGGCATTAGGATTGTGCCTCGAATGCTTAAGGACTCCCTGAGGAATGCGAGGTGCAACTTTAGGTTTATCCACTGGGTTTTCAATATGCAAAGGACTCTCGGGTGGAATAGGTTCCTTTCCAAGGTCTGGTTGTGACAAAACATAATCCTTCACACGAGTCACAACCTTAGTAGCGCACACCATATTGATGCAACCATGGCCATTACTATCTTCTGGTGGATCTTGATCTCCACTAGATTGATCATGGGTCCTCAAGTTCATGTTTTGATTATGATGTAAAGGTTTGGTCAGCACAACTGGGCCCTACGCAATGAACCTCGAGGCTTACTCTATTCTAGGGCACAAATGAGTGAGGTGGTCATCCTTACACAACTTGTAAGGAAACTTAACCTTACATTTAGACTACTTGTCCCCCCAACATTTCGGGTATTCTTGTCATTAGAATTGGAATTTTCATTCCTATTCCCACCCTTAGGATTTATTTTACCCTTCTTCTTATTCCTTCTAGGTTGCTAGTTACCCTTCTGGTCTGACGATTGCACCGAAAGCACATTCATCATTTGGGTGGGTTGAGATGAAGCTATGGCTTGTCCCAAGACATATTGGTTGATAAATAATTGACTGACTTATTTCACAACTAAATCTGCAGGTTTGGTACTTGTACAAAAAACAATTCCATCGGCATGTGGTTGAGGTTTGATCTTAGGGTTGAAACTAGAATGTGGAGCGTTAGGAATGAACTCATATAACAAACCATATTGAGCATAAATCAAATCCAATTCCTGCACACTAAAAATGGCGTGTTCCTCATTCTGAACTCCGAATGTAGAAACATCCTTTGCTATATAAGGTAGTAACGATTTAAGGAACCACTCAAGGAGAAACTTCGGCGGTATGAAGGAATTAATCAATCTCTTCCGTTTACGCAACTCTTGGATATGGTCCGAGATATGAGTGGCTTTGTCTTGCTGAAATGTTGACAAGAGTTATGTACCAATGTCGTAACACACTGGTAGATGGAAGTGGTTAAGAAAATTTATATCTAGGTCATCGAACAAAGTGAATGCTCCCCTAGGTAACTCTATGTACCATTTCACTATAGGCCTCGTGAAGGTGCATTGAAATAGCCTTAAACGGATTGAATCTTTGTGTAAGGAATGAGAAGAGCACCAAAGGTGAAATGTAGTAACATGTTCACTAGGATCTTCTCCTGGTTTGCCCTCAAATTTGGGGATGTCCAAGGGAATCTTTGTAGGGACAGTCAGCCAAGCCGGGTCATAACATATTAGATCATTCGTTAGTCTTGACAAGTCAGGAAAATTTAATGTTGCGAGTAAAGGGAGCCTGGGTTGAGCAAGTCTATGAGATTCTCCTTGATAATTTTGGTTCACATAAGACTAGTTACCATAACCACCATGGCCATGGCCATAGTATCCTCCTCTCATTTGACCTATGTAGGGTGGCATGGAAGCACCATAATGTGGTGTACCTTGACTATCTGGGGCTACAAAGTCATAATTTGGGGAGTAAGCGGGTTGTTGATACCCGTACCCATAAGGTGAATAACTTTTTGCATACTTCAATCCATAAGAATTCCCATGAGATGTCCCATGAGACACTCCATAAGTAGGAATATGACCTCTAGAAGTAGGAATATGACCTCCCGAGACAACAGGAGGTACTTGACTCTGAGACATGACTATGCGAGTAGCGGCAATACGCACATGACTCGTAGCAACATTCCGGCCTGAAGGACCATGTGAATGAGGGGGAGGAATAGCATTAGAAGAACTAAGAATAGAGGACAAAGGGACATCTGAAACTATGTAAGTGGTATTCCCTACCATCATTCGTCCTGGTTTTGGTATCTGAATAGGACTACTAGCACTAGGTCTAGGATGAACATGTGATGTGACCTCCACTGCCGGGATGGAGGGTGCAATGCGACTCATGTTCCCAAAACTTTCCACATGGAAATGACTAGGAATTCCCCTAGGCATAGTGTTAGGTTCAAACTCTTACTCGGCTTGTTGTTCCAAATCATGTGTAGGAATACCAGATGTATCATAACTAGTGCTTGTAGGTTCATGATGAGTCTCATCACCTAGAAACCGATACCAATGACCTGTGAATGAGGGATCATACCCAATGTGTGTAGGTATATCAGGTGAAGGATCATATGTAGGAGTAGGATCTTCTTCCCCGACCTCATGAGGTGGAGAAGGCAACTCAGGAATTTCATCTTCATGATCTCCCATCGTGCATGAATGAATGTGAGAAGTAGTCCACCTGGATTGTCTATTTCTCTCTCCCAAAGGAGGAGGAGATGTAGAAGGTGGAAGTCCTTCTAAATGATGAGAACAGAAAAGTGCTACACCTGAATCCACAATGACTCAAAAAATGAAAAAGACTCTTCTACTTACACAAACCCTAAGTAAGCTAGCGTGCATAAATCATACACCTATATAATCTAAATCCATTCACAAGAAAACAAGGGTAGGATATGTGAGCTCTTGAATGAAGCAGGTATGTCTCTCCTAGGAGAGGCTTGAGACTCCCATGCACAACAAGCAGAGATTCGTAACCAATTATTGTGGCCCTCGTCTTCAACGCATATAGCGACTGTGATGTCTAACCCCAACCTGGCCAGGACACCTACAAAATAACCCTTGCAAAGTACCCCCTTCATAACCTAGGTAAGGAAACTAAGGTCACCTTAATATAATCAATGCTCAGGTGGACAGTCGCAGGTGGGATTGACCGTATGGGTAGGGTAGCAAAGCCTGAAACTCTCGAAAGAGCCCCCAGATATGAATAAAATCCTGGAAATATATCTAGTGTTACTCAATTATGACTAGGGGTCATCCCAATCAATAACCACTCACACTGCCTCGTGCTTAACTCCCTTATAAGATGAGGATCCTGACAAACACTAATTATAACAAGGAATTTCACACTCTCACCTGGACAGACACATACATGTTGTTGTTTAGTGGTATTAGAGAATTTCCTCACAATGAACTATTCCAAGAACCTAAAACTTAATCTTTTTGGTGTACCCTCTCAAAGAAAATAGTGTAATCCATTTTAATTAAGTGTTGATTTTATTTGGCTTTATTACTCAAAAAGGTATATGATCGTGCAATCAATGGTGTTATGACACAACATGAAGAAAAATGTACACCTAACAATCAATGCAAATGCAATGTGTCGAATGAAAAACAAGGCATGCTACTACGTGAAATGCAAAATTTTCTTCAAATGACAAATGCATTCATTCCTATATGAAATCCTGACTAATACTTCTCTAAGCAAATCTAGTGCAAGTACCATGCAAAATGCAAAGTGCAATGATGCAAAAAATCAAATATTTTTGGATTTTTTGAATAAAATAAGATAATGAAACAAAACAATGACTCTAACACCCCCATATTCTGCAAGCATAATCAAACATCACTCACACAAAGCACTAAGGTAAAATATATCTAATGCACTAATCCTAAAACAAAAAATCGAAAATGCAATGACAAGAACAATCTTTTTTTTTAAATTTTACCCTAAAAGGCATCTCTGGTCAGAAACAGAGGTGTATACAGACTCTAGAAGCATCAAAGGAGACTCAACAATCATTAAAAATCACCCATCAACACTCAATATTCCTATAAAAGGAAAAAATCAAGGCATAAACGACTGTATGTGGAAAACCTGCATATGTATGCGGATATCTCAGGCAAAACCGCGTGTACATGCAACTGTGAGGAAAAAACTCGCATAGAGGAAGAAAAAGAGATAAAAATGAAGGCAAACAGATAAGCTGAGACAAAATTCACACCTATCAGACACTACCAGGAAAACATGGCCCCAGAGCCGACTGAGAAACAGAGAAATCAGAGCAATTCAAGAACATTGAATACCTATAAAAACCCCCAAAGGACAACTACTAGGAACTCCCCAGCAGAGTCTCCAATTCTATTACGAAGAAAAATTCCTATTGTTGGGGTACCACAATAGACAGCTTGACTCCAGAAATCAATCCTTTCCTATATGCAAGAGAAACCAAATATCTAACACTAAAGGATCTCGATTTGTACCTTATTTCGGACAGTTGATGTAGATCCCAGTTGAGCTTTCCAACTCCAACTTGAATTGGTAAATTGCTTCCTCAACATTAAATAAACAAGACAAGCATGCTATATATAATTGCATTAGACCTACTCTAGCATATATAATCAATAACATATAAGCATTTGAAATCATCCATGGATCAAATATTCATTCAAATACACATTATTGGATAGGAAAAGATATTTCTATTAATATAAAACAGAGATTACAATAGAGACAACCTCTGTCGGCACGTCTGCGAATCGGAGAAACTGAGTCCCCCACTTGGGCCTCCACCACTTCAATCCTCCATCTCTCAATAGCGAGCTCACAAGCAAAAGGCAAGCTTGGGAAGAACATAAAAGTGCTCCAAGGGACAAAGGGATGCAGACTCAAGTATATGCTCTAGAAACAATGGACTATAGTTTTCTTGCTCTTCAATTCCTCATGCCTTCAATGTATCAAAAGGATTCCTTATATAGCTCTTCAATGGGGTAATGAAAGGTCAAATCTGAGCGATCTCAAGGCATATGGAATTCCAAGAGACAAGTGAGTCAGATCCACATCAAGGAAAACCCCAAAAGAATTTGTCCTTTTGTACACATCCCGATGTACACGGGTTTAAGGTTCAAATCTACGTATATACGCGAGAAAGGGATTAAAAGTCACCTATGGCAACTTTTGCATGTTTTTAGGGATGATCTTGGAAACATCAAAGGTACAAAAATGGTCCATGGGGTCTAAGGATTCTGCATAGAAATAGGGAAGGCCATAAAAGTGTGATTCACCATGTGTGGTAAAATCAATTGTAACACCTAGCACTATCTCAATGTGATGAATCCAACATAGTTCATGGTTCATTGATCTGATCGATGATCATCATTCTATGGAATGTTGAATGATGTAGGGGCATCTAGGTCCAAAGGAAACATTCAAAGTTAATCGAGGGAAAATGCCTAGAGGACATTCGATGACCTACAAAAACATCGGAAAATAGTATTTTGGGATATTATAAACCCACTCCATACTTAGGATAACAATATTTAATCGTTTATGATTAATTTCCTATCCACTAGCTAGATAGTTGGAATCCACTTCCACTGCTTGGACAACACTTGCCATATATACCCATGGAGAACCTTTATCCTAGTTTTGGTTATATCCTTCACACTTTATTGACTTTCATAATTAGTAATTTCTACTTCCTGCATATTCTTTCTTTATATTTCTTTATTCTATCTTTTCAGTGGATAAGGTAAAGCTAGTCAACTAGGAAACTATTATCTTTTGATTCCATCCCATCCTCCATGATTCCCTCTACAAATTATAAGATTAGAATTTTTTTGCATCACTCATGACAACTCAATCATGCTTTGTATAATTCATGAGGTCCTTGATAGAGTTGGGAAGTGCTTTATTCACCTATGGGGGTTTATCATATTTAGTAAGCCTGGTTTATGGGATAGCATGAGTTTTCTTTTATAAACTCATTTTTTCTTTATAAGGATCTATTACTATTGTAATAATCAATCAATCATCATTTATTAATCTATCTTTAATGTGTGTGCATTATTTTTCTTCTTCTCTCCTTATGCTAATTCTCTGCAATTCCGTGTGAGGTTAATTGTGTGCTGAGATTCTTAGCTTGCTTATAGAATTATTGATTCCATCAAGGATTTAGAATTATAACATTAGAATTATGACTTGGTATCAATGCTTTGGGAGCTCATCAATTAAACCTCCTTTTCAAATTTGCAAGTTGATTTTGTAGGTGCAACAAATTCTATATGGATTCCAAATTCTGTGTACTTTATCCTTTCAACTATGTTGATTGGAAGCCAAATGTGAGCACATATTTGAAGAGAAAATACCTCTTTGATCTATTGATTGGTATAGCAAACAAACCAAAGTCTTATGAATAGAATATTGACTAGCTAAATGACTGTGATAGAGATTATGGAATTATGTGTCTAGCAATGTCTCCAAAGATACATCATCTCATATATTTTGTTGAATATCCATTTTAGCTATGGAACAATTTGGAAAAATATTTTGGTATGCAGGAAGAAGAATATGAAGCATGGAGTGAACAGAAAATATCCTCATGTGCTCTCTCTCAATATGTCTCAGCCTCTACAGTCTATGATGAAGTTGTTCATGATGAATAAGCAACTCATATAGTTCATGCTTCTACCATTCTCTTTGATTCAAATGATTCCTCTTTCTATCAAGAAGCAAATATTGAAGAACCATCTTTTATGTATCTCTTGAAGTTGAAGATCCCAATTCATCTTCTTATGATTTTGTTGATGAAACATAAGTGACTAATCGAGATTCTATTGCTACTGTTGATGATTCATTCATAAATTTAGTGTTATCTATTTTTTCTATCATATATTTTGAGATCCATATGCCAAATCTTTCACACCTTGTGCATACCTCTCTCCTTGATCATGCACAAATCAATGAATTCTTGGATGTTTATTTTCTAGATCAAGTCTTATTTGTGTCATGCCACTCACTGTACTAGATCTCATGTGCTTATGAATATCCTCCTTTGTTCTTGGAATCAATAC
The DNA here is from genome assembly GCA_001517045.1 of Pseudotsuga menziesii. Classification (NCBI taxonomy): domain Eukaryota; kingdom Viridiplantae; phylum Streptophyta; class Pinopsida; order Pinales; family Pinaceae; genus Pseudotsuga; species Pseudotsuga menziesii. The sequence continues at coordinate 506,491 of LPNX010533126.1, read as the reverse complement.
TCAGATCCTCCTTGAAGATTTTGAGCATCTCTTTCTTTTCTCCTCTCATACTTCTACCACAGAGGATTATTTACCATTTTATTCTCTATAATAGTCTATTGATTTTCTAGTCTATGTTCATTCGTATATTTTGGAATCTATATCAACCTATGGAGTCTTTGCATTCACATGGAATGATCCTAATCCTTGTCCTTTTTCCTACATGATCACTTGCACACATCCTCTAAGTGTAAATGAAGTTGGAGACCTTATTCATTCACTTGAGCACTTATTTCACCTATATGGAGATGATTTCATCGCTATTGGTTTTCCTTTCAAGTCATGTCATCATCTTGGAGCTGATTACAACTCCAGAAAGCTTTCATTATTGCTTACACATCATTGAATATCAGTTATTCTACATGGTCTCAGTTTCCATGCTATAGTTGTTCTTGATATAGGTGAGAATATTTATCTTCTTCCGAAGAAGAATATTCCTCTATAGATCAACATTTAGTTTGGAGAAACATTAGTAGCAGTTCAACATTTTTGTTTTTCCTTTCATGTCCTTTCTTGAGGGAGGATTTTCCCCATGTTTTGTTTCTCTTTCCTCAGTTATTTTGATAAGATAAATGGTAAATGGTGACCATAGCCTTGTTGCTGGTCCCTATATGCATATATATTTCTGATTATTTCAGACATATCATCATAAAGTTAGACTTAAAGGGGGGTATAGGCATATTATAAAACCACTCCATACTTAGGATAAAAATATTTAATCATTTTTTATTAATTTCCTATCCACTAGCATAAATAGTTGGAATCCACTTTCACCAATTTGTCAACACTTTCCATACATACCCCAGGAGCACCTTTATCCTGATTCTAGTTAGATATTTCCCACGTTATTGACTTCCAGAATTAGTAATTGCGCCTTCCTACAAGTTTTGTCTTTATACTTCTTTATTCCATCTTTTTAGTGGATAAGGTAAACCTAGTCAACTAGGAAACTTCTATATTTTGTTTCCAACCCATACTCCATGATTTTCTCTCCATATTCTAGGATTAGAATGTTTTTGCATCACTCATGATAATTCACTCACAATTTAGCTAATTCATGAGTTCCTTGACAAATTTGGGAAGTGATTTAGTCACCTATAGGGGTTTACCATATTTAGTAAGCCTGATTGATGAGCTACCATGATTTGTCTTCTAGCGGATCAATTTTCATTTATAATGATGTTTTACTATTATGATAATAAATCAATCATCATTTATTGATCACTCCTTATTTTTTGTTCATTATTCTTCTTATTCTCTCCTTATACTAATTCTTTGCAATTCCTTGTGAGGTTAACTGTGTGTTTACATTCTTAGCATGTTTATAGAATTATTGATACCATCAAGGATTTAGAATTCTGACATGTTATCATATCCTTGAATTTATAATTCTGACATAGTAGACTAGGGAAAAATATGTGTCAGAAGGATTTCAACTATTCATAGTCAATGGTCGATGACAAGGTATTGGTAAAGGTCGATGAATACATAGTAACCTCAAAGAAAGGGGGAGGAAAAAGAGGACCAACACATACGAACTACCATTCAACTAGAATAAAATAGTATATCGAGGAGTGAAGCCAATGGATATGGGGTAGTTGTAGAATTGTTATGGCGGTTGTTGCAAGACATATAGGTGGCAAAAATATGCCAAAGAAATCCAGATGTATTTAAGTTCATTCATGGTGATTCCTAGAAGTAGGTGGAATTATATAAGGAAAGTCAACTACTATCCATCGAGGAAAAACTATAAACACTAGTCAACATTCAGAGTTAAGGTGTTAGGTTCTGTTCAGTTTAGTTGTTGCAGATTGTATAACCCAAAGATAAGTTTCATTTCTTTTTGTGCTAAAAAAGAGCCAACGAGTGAACACTATGTTTGTTGAGTTTTGAGGATATAACATTCCCTCTTGTTGTTGTATTGTTTTGTCGATGTTCATTTTGACTAATTCGAGCATAAACTCTCATTTGTAAATACCTCTTGTCAAAATATATTGTTATCATTTAATTGAAAGTCATAATTCTTGGTAGAATTCATATCATGTTTTGTTTGCTGGTGTTTTCATTATGTGCACTGATCGATGACCAACCACCTAGGTCGTGTTTTCATTAGTTGTTATTAGAGCAAGAAAATTTATCCTACATGAAAGGTTTAGTTGTTATTGGACAAGTGAAGCAAGTCCAATAGTGGTTGGGTAGAGTTGTGGAAGTGTATATCTGGTTGTCTAAGTAGAGAAATCAATAAGAGAGGCGTCAATGTCCATGGTAGAAGACAATGTGGAGGCTCAAGGGTCACCGTTGTTTGTGATGCATTTGAAGAATGTGTCCATATGATGAGGACATTTAAAAATGAGTTAGAGAGCATTTAGGAGGCCCAATGACAAGAATATGTCGTCAAAACTCTTGACCATTGTGATGAGGAGCTCGATGATAGAGATGTTTAAGAAGAAGAGGATCAAGAGGAACCGTAAGACAAAATTTTAAAAGTTCCCTTGGAAATGAGAGGCAAGGCCAATATGGATGTACATACCTACTCAAGAATTTTGGACCCACAGGAATTGATATACTGGTTCAGAGAGATGGACAAACACTTCAACATGGAACATAACAAAGACCCAAAAAGGGTAAAAGTTTCTTGTGTGAATTTGAAAGGACGTGCCTTGTTGTGGTGGGACAACGTATAGGCCAGCAAAGTAAAATAAATGTAAAGAGAACATAAGGACTTGGAATAGAATAGTTACCAAGCTAAAGGATATGTTCCTTCCCACCGACTACATGATGTCATTGTTCAGGAAGATGAAAAACATGTTGTAAAGGAGATGACTATAAAAGAGTTTGCATAGGAGTTTTATTCACTATCGATCGGGTTGGGATAGATCGATGAAGGAGAGGAAGCATTCATGAGATATGTAAATGGGCTGAAGTATGCCATATAGGATGAGATGAGCATGTCAAAGTTCAGAACTATCTAAGAATCATGCCATCTTACATTGAAGGAAGAAGAGAAATGGTCGAGGAATAATTCAATGAGCACGGGGAATTCAACTGCAAATACCATATAGGTCCTAAAATATTTTTTAATATAAATTTGGGGATAGGTGAAATTTTTTAATAATATAATTTCTTTATCCTCTGCCTAAGCTTCTTGAAATTATCTTGGATATTGAAAATTAAATTAATATGCTAACCTATTTTAGGTAATATTTGTCTCATAGATAATATATAATAGTAAAAATTATTAATGTCATAACTAATATATAATAATAATACCGGGTTCAATAACTTTAAGTCCGTCGAAAAATATTACTTGGTCAAATACCCATCCATGTTTTAGGTAATGCATGACCAATATATAATAATAGTAATAGTAATTAATATTATCTAATATTTCATAATAACCGTCCAAAGTTGGGTTTAAACACTTTTAACTAATATCATAACTAATATTAATATATAATTAATGAATAATTGTAGCTAATATTATAAGTAATATAAATAGTAGTTAATATTAAAAATAATATATAATATTATTATATTATAATTAATATATTACAATAATAATACTACACACCATGAAAAGTTGGGTCAAATAACTTTTAAAATGGAATTGTGTATTTAATTTTATTTCCTTATTTTGGGTGAAAACACTACATCAAATTTTGTCCTCATAAATTAATTTTAATATAAAATATATATTTAAGGTAGCATTGATAAAAGTGAAATAACCCTGGCTAGCTTCGATAAAAGTGAAATAGTATAAAAAATTTCCTACATGGTAATTTTTTATCATTTTCCTTATGAGGTCCATTTTTCATCCAAATTGTCTCTAATCGGCGAAGTAAGAAATATTCCACCATTAGAGGGAATACAAGAGAGGAGAGGAAGGAATAAAGTTGAGATGATTGATGAGAAGAGAGTATGACCAGAGGATATGCATGCATATACCAATAGGGAGGTGAGAACTCCATAGGTTCAGGCGGTAGCGGTCAAAGAGGATCCTTCATAGGTGTAATTGAAGACTAGTCTAAAATAGTATACTATAAGTGTCAAGAAATAGGACACAAGGCATATGAGTTCTTAGAAAATTAGCATACCACAAGTTGACTGTAAGTTAGAAGTCAAGCAAACGACGAAGCTAGTTTGTTTGGAAAGGAAATTTGACGAACCAAAAAACACTATTCCATTCGATGCAATAGAAAAAGGTAGAAACGATACATAAGAAATTGATATTCCTAACAAAAGTAAATATCTAGGAAAAGTGTTGTATAACCATCATCAATGGAGGAAACATGAAAAATATGGTGTTGATGGAAGAAATAAAATAAATTGGGTTAAAATGATGACCACACCCAAATGAATACAAGGTGTCATGGTTACATTTTATTTATTATGTGATGGTGACACAACAGTGCTTGATCAATTTCAAGATTGAAGGATTGCATGACAGTGTGTTATGCGATGTGATTCTGATGCATTATTGTCACCTATTGTTTGGTCAACCATGGGAATATGACTGAAATATGATATATGATGGTTGAGGGAACAAAGTTATAGTCAATAAGGATGATGAAATATTTTGATTGATTCCTCTGGTTGAAGAGTTACATTACCAATGAAAATAAAATGAAAATTGGGAAAAGTGAGTGCTAATGTGTTCAACGAAATAATTCCTAAAGGAGGAAAGGAAGTGATAGTTTTACTTCATAGTCATCGCAAAAGGACTAAGTGTTGATAGGCCAAATGAAAGGATTTTGAAATATGTTGAAGAAGTGCTATTTGAGTTCAATGGCATAATGGTCGATGATATGTCAACTGGTTTTCCTCCGACAAGAAGTATATCACATCAGATCGACTTGATTCTAGGGTCAAGTATACCAAACAAGGTGCCACATAGAATGACACTGATGGATAATGTTGAGCTGAACCGACAAGTCCAAGATTTTTTAGACAAAGAATTGATTAGATATGACTTGATTCTTTGTGTATTACCAGCTATGATAGAACCAAATAAGGGATGATAATGGAGAATGCCTACCGATTGAAGGGCTATAAATAGAATCACCATCAAGTACAAATTTCCATTATTGAGGATGGAATATTTGAAAGAGGGTTTGAGTGGAGTGAAATACCTCACCAAGATCAGCTTAAAGAGTGGATACCACCAAATTCAGAGAAGATATGGTGATGAATGGAATACAATATTGAAGATGAACGAAGGATTGTATGAGTGCCTAGTTATTCCATTTGCACTAACTAATGCACCAAATAAATTCATGAGGATGATGAATGAAGTGTTGAAATTATTTCTATGAATATTCATCATCGTATACCTTGACGAAATACTTATTTTTAGTTGTACAAGAGAACAACACTTGTCACACATTAGAGAAGTCTTATAGGAGCTACATCAGGAGAATCAGTTATTGAACCTATTGAAGTGTTCCTTCATGCAAAACGAGATGGTGTATTTGGGTTTTTTTATTTCCAAATAAGGTCTGAAGATGACCCAAAAAAGGTGAGAGTGTTCTTGGAGTTTCTTGAGCCAATGAGTTCCACCGATGTGAAAATGTTTCATGGAATTACCAGTTTCTACCACAATTTCATCATAGAGTTTAGTAAAATATGTGCACCATTTATGACGCTCATGAAAAAAGGATATTTCAACTTGATGGAATCAACCTAACGAGATTTTGAGAAGCTGAAGCGAAAAGTGGCAGAGAGCCAATTTTATCTCTTTTAGACTTTGGAAACGCATTCGAAGTTGACAATGACGCAAGTGGAATGGTAATTGGAACTACATTGTGATAGGAGGCCAAGCGATTCAATTCTTTAGTGAGAAGATCAATGAATAGAAGAAAAAATATTCAATCTATGACCATGAATTTTATGCCATCATTCAAGCATTGAAAAAGTGGATGAACCATTTTTTTCCAAAAGAATTTGTGTTATATACCAACCATCAAGATATGAGGAATTTGAATACTCATACTAAGTTGAACCAAAGACATATGAAGTGTGTCGAGTTCATGCAAATTTACCCCATTGTGTTGAAGAATAAGTCAGGAAATACTAACAGGATAGATGATGCCTTAATTCGAAGAGTCACATTGTTGGGGACGACTACGACAAAGTTGATGGATTACAATTGATGAAGGCCGATGAGGATTTTTTTTATGCATGGAGAGCGTCGAAGGAACTCTAGCATTTCGAAAACATAGAATAGTTGGATTATTTTATCTACGAAGGGTAATTATTTAGGGGTCATCAGTTATGCATCCCTAGATGATCATTGTGGGAGAATATGATCTGGGATTTTCTTTGTGGAAGATTGGGAGGTAAATTTGGGAACGACAAGACCAAATCATTGGTTGAAGAAAAGTATTAATGTCCAGAAATGATGACAAATATGAGAAAATGGGTCCAAAATTATCGAGTATGCCATCATGCCAAGGGAAGAAGCCAAAACATAGGTGTGTATATGCCATTTCCCATACCTACAGTACCATGGGAACATATCAACATGGATTTTGTGCTTGGATTGCTAAAGAAACAATAAGGGAATGAATCAACATTTGTGGTAGTCAACATATTTTCCAATTTGCCTCACTTTATTCTATGTCGGAAGACAAGTGACATGACGAGTATAAATGTATTGTTATTGAAAGTGATTGTTATATTGCATGGGTTACTGAAGAGCATTACTTTGAACAAAGATACCAAATTCATGGGACATTTATGGAGAACCGTATGGAAGAAGTTTGACATGAAGTTGCATATCAGTTTTGTATACCACCCACAGATTTATGGGAAGAGTGAAGTCAGGTGTAGGATCTTAGGAGATTCAGTATGATGTTTAACCACTAATCAACAGAAACAATGGGAAAATGTGTTGGAATAGGTAGAGTTCATGTACGACAATTCAGTAAACTATACGAACGGGATGAGCCCATTCCAAATTGTGAAAGGGACAAGTATTCATGGAGTAACTTACTTAGTCAACATGTTGACAAGAGTGAAAATTTTATATGTAGAATAATTTGCATACCATATGAAGGAGGTTCATGTTTATGTGAAAAAAAATATCAAGAATACTAACACAACTTACGAGTTGAGAGCCCGCAGGAAGAAACGACTTCAATATTTTGGAGAAGGTGACTTAGCATATGCACACCTAAGGAAAGAAAGGTTCATGTAAGGAAACTATGACAAAATGAAGTTGAATAAGATAGGGTCCTGCAAAATATTGAATAAGATATCAAATAAATCCTATGTGCTTGACTTACCAAAAAACATGGGCATATCGTCTATGCCTATATTTACAACCTTCAAAACTTTGAGGAAGGTTCGATGAGGGACAAGAAAGAAATAGTCAACTCACTAAAGCAGATGTCACTTTAGTCAAAAGATTAAGTCACAGAAGTGCTTGAAGAATGAAAATTCAGTAATACAAGAAGAAGGGATACTTGGTATGATGGGTCAATAGGGACTTGAAAGATGTGACATGGATTCCAAAAGAAGAGATTGACAGACTATAGAATCATGAGCATAATTCAACATATTTCTTTCAACCCAATGACATTGATGAGGGGTATCTGTGCCCAAATTCAATGGTAGAATTTAATTGATCAAAAGCACCTGGAGGACATTTGATGACCACTAGCAGCATGGGAAAATAGTTGACCAGAGAAAATATGATTCATGAGGATTTCAACTAGCCATATAGTCGATGGAATATGATAAGATATTGGTAAAGGTCGATTAATACATAACGGCCAGGAAGAAAAGAGAAGGAGGGATGATCGGATTGATGATCACAAAATACCAACTGACCAGGATAAACCGGTATATCAAGGAGTGTATCCACTTGGTAGTTGGAGTAGTTACATAATGGTTAGGGATGTTGTTAGATGACATGAAGGTGGAGAAAATCTACAGAAGAAAGCCAATGGATGTATTTAGTTACTTTCATGGTGATTCCTAGGAGTAGGTGGAATTATATAAGGTGATTTGAGTAATTTACATCAAGGTGCAGCTATAAATACCAATGAACATTCACAATGAATGGTTTAGGTTCTATTTGGTTCAATTATTGTGGAAGCTATAGTCCACATTTAAGTTTCATTTCTTTCTGTGCTAAAAGGGGGCCAATGATTGAACATTGTGTCTGTTGACTGTTGAGGACGTAGCATTCCCTCTCATTGTGGTATTTTTGGTTCGATGTTAATTTTGAATAATTCGAGCAAAGACTCGCATATGTAAATCCCTCTTGTAAAAAGAGATTGTTATCATTTAATTGAAAGCCATAATTCTTGCTAGAAGTTGTGTCGTGTGTTTCTTGTTTGTTTTTTTGTTGTGTGAAATGACTGGTAGTTGACAACCTGTTGGAAGGAAGTTTTGAGGAATATTATCTACACAACACATAGGATGATGTGCAAGTTCTAAGATGGCGGGCAAGGAGAAATATTGTGCGCAAGGAAGATTGGTCATATTTTTAGTTTTTGGTCATATTTTGTATTTTTTGGTCATTATTTTGTAGTTCTTGGTCCAAGTAGTTAGAAAGTTGATCTAATTGGACCATGTTGTAAAATTCACAATCCTACAAGTAGAAATAGGATTGTAATGTTGAATAAGACTCTGTGTACTTGGAGAATGCATAATATCTATCCTTTTGTCGATCTTTTCTTGTATGATGGTTTGGGAGATTGATGTATTGATCTTAGGTTAAATGATCTGCAGGAGATTGTTATTTTTTTTATCACAAATGTGGAACATTTTTGAGAAACTATGTTTTGATGCAGTAATATGACATGATGAAGTTTTGATGGAAACACTGTGTCTTATCTCTTTTTTCTTTCCTGTTTTCCCTGCTATGCAATGTGAATGAATTGATGTTGTAGTATGATGTTTCTTTCTAAATGGTGTGATGTTTTTATGTTTTAAATAATGCTATGATGGTCTATCTATTTATAAGTAATTATCTTGCTTCGATAGGAATGTGTTCATGTGATCTAATAATTGATGGTATGGGTCTGCGATAATTAAATGATGCTTAGATATCTAAGGCAATAATGGGATAGTTGGACAGTAGATGCACAAATCCTCCTTATTACTATGGAAATGTGGTCCTGATAATTATCCCTTGGAAACCATGGGTGAGACCTCATCTGCTTCATAGGTGTTGCTAGACAAGGTAAAACCTATTTGGACTGGTGCTCAGGGAGATCATTGAATTAAGGGTGTCAACAGAGAGTGAACCCTTATTGATGGATCTATGTCAACAAATGTAATATGTTTTTGGCAGTGTGGTGCAAGGAGAAGGAGGACATGTTGTGGCATCTAACAAGACTAGAGATTCAAGATTGCTTCGACCAGAAGGCTCAGGAATTTGCAGCAGAGGGGAATCAGAACCCGGGAAAGTTGACAAGATAGTGATAGGAAAGTAATTTGTACTTTGATATCCAAAAATACTTCTTCAATGGATTTCTAATCATCTTGTATGAGTGGTCGGCATAGTTGACCTATTGGAAGACAAATTTTCAAGGAGGAGAACACTCTTGCTAGACACTAGAACTGATTTAGTAGCTACAGGAGGTAGATAACAGGGCGTTAAGGGCCATCGAAGTGTGGCTTGATAACATCTTTAAAGGCTACATCATTAAGTTGGCAGTAGAAATGGTCAAGTCTTAGAGCGATGTAGAAAGGGATTTCTTCAAAGGTCCAAGAGGTAGGTTTATGTTATCTCTGCAATTGTTGATTAAAATGTTGATCTATGAAAAATAAATATTGAAGATGAACTTTAACGACTAGATCCCTTATCTGTGGAGGCTACAGGTACCACAGAGATAAGGTTTGGACGGAATGATACACTGTAGATTGATGGGAGTTCTGATGAGAATGTGAGGGAAGCCAATGAATGATGTGGTTTTTTGCGAATTGGAGAAAGGTTTTAGCAAGACAAGAGGCCAAGGACTAAGGAGAGTCATGTTGCGACTGAGACAAGAGGATATGAGAGAAAATCACATGGGATGAAGTGAACCTACAACAGAAAAGGAGATGACCAGAATATGTCCAATCCTAAGGAAATACCAACCCTGAGTAACAACATACCCACACCTACATCCAATGCGCCACACTCAAGATGAAATATGAGCTCAACACCAAATTTTATGACGTGTCATCAACACTCCAATAGTAGCGGATCAACGAACGTAGGAAGAAGTCCAAGGATGGCAGGAGATGATGTAAAATTACCTCTGTTTCATGGGAATGGGACTGACGATCTTGAACAATATTGGTTTCTATGAGAAGTAGTTTAGACTATAAAGAAGGCTCAAGATGATGATGTTAAGAAAGGTCAGTTGGTGACAAATTTTTGAGGTCCCGCATTGGATTGGTACATGAATTTTGTGTAAGTTCCGACATGGACTTTAGTGAATACCCTAGCTGATATAAAAATTGGATTGATCAAAGAGTTTGTAAAGCCTAAGTCTGAGGCACAATATATCATGGATATAAAGGAGATCAAGCAATATCCAAATGAATCCATCTAGGATTTTGATCAGTGGTTCAATGCACTAACCAACATAGTCAGTTTTGGAATGACTGATGTTCAAAATAACGAATGCTTCTTTATGGAATTGGTACCACATATCAGGATGCCCTTGATGTAGCAAAATATTGTGACATAGAGTTAGGCTATGGAGATCATGATGAAGCTAGAAGCTTCACATGTTGGTGAGACTATAGTTGGTATGAATCAAACTCAAATAGAACTAGTGAACCCGATGATCCAATTGCAAGATATTAAGAAGGGAAGGGAGCATAATGAGGAAATATTGTGTACTCGATGTCATATATGAGGAAATCACAAGGATAAATGCCTTGATTTCTAAAATTATTTGTTATCGGGAGCTCTTAATCCAATAAGTCATGGTGGCATTCCATGGTGTCGCATATGTCAAGCTCATGGACATCGACACAAAGACTGTGTGTATATACAGAATATGGTAATGAAGTTGACAAACTTGTACTACACATTTTGTCAATATGTTGGGCATGAAGAAAAGGATTGTATGGCATATGAATTGCTCCGGGAGAGGATGATACATGCATATTACGTGAAGGGAGAATACCATCATCCGGTGGAGAGACCACCATGACACTAGCCACCACTGGTGGTACAACCACAAACGCAGTTTTCTCCACATTAGCCGTAGAATAATGATATGTAGTATGCTCTGCAGTAGCCACATTATTCTCAAGCACGGTATACTCAACCACAGTATTTGTAGCCACAGCTAAATCCCTTTCTGCAACAATAGTTCAATCAACCATAGTGTCAATAGCAAGGAGGATTTCATGGAGGATTCCGACCAGGATGAGGTGGATGTTTTGGTTAAGGAGGAGGATGAGGTCCTAGACCTATGCAATGTTATAACTGTGGAGTACTAGGGCATTATCAAAGATATTTTCTGCACATGCAAGCACAATGTACTTATTGTATCACTGCAGATCAAAAAGTTGATGACTATCCAAAGTTGATCGCAAAGTGGCAAGCAAGGAATGCTCCACCGCTACAAAACCAGAATCAGAATGCAAATCCAAACGTGAACCAACAAGGGAATCAACCACCAAACCAGAACCAAGGACCAACAATTGCAAATATCTTAGAAAAATTGGGAGTTCAATCTATTAATGCTGATGTAATTACTCATGGAGGTATGAAAACATGATACGATTGTCTGATTCCACAAGTTTGGCTGGCTGGAAAGACATCGGCATAATTTGATGTTGACATTGGTAAGGATAGGTTCTTTGATGCACGTGATGCAATAAGAAGAGATCTCTGTAAGTTTCCTGTTTATGAAATGCCACCTATTTTTTATTCAACTTTCGTAGTAGGACCATTGCAGAAATATGGTATTGTTGCTACTTGAAATAGAACCCCATTTTGAATCATCAAAATAGGGCCCCCATTGACTAGCTTGTCTAGCCCTTCATTAATTGGGGAAATTATCAAGTTGTAAGTTTTCTATTGTCTTGTTTGGATTGAATAATTTTCTTCAATAAAACTTGTTTTTTTGGATTTGTTTTGTGTTTTCACGACCTTTTTATGTATTTTCAAAAAAAATTCAAAGTTTTTGATTCCCTGCTTCCGAAATCGAAAAGAAAAAATCCCTTTTTTGGAGGTATGTTGAAGTCATTTTTTCGATTTCTGAGTTTCGACATATCATATCTTAGAAACTTTATCTTTTCAAATAAAGAAAAGTCGATGTTCTAATTTCTGATTTTTTATTTTGTTAAAGTTATTTGGTGTTCTCCTGATTTCCAATTTTCAACATTTTGGATCTCAGATATCGAAAATTTCGTTTCTGATTTGTGATTTATCCATCTTTTTTATTTCTTATTTCCAATTTTTGGGTGTCGAAAATAAGAAAATCCACATCCTTCTTGACTAAATGTTCATTTCCCAATTTCCGATTCTTGATTTTTAGAAATTGGAAATCAGAAACAATAAAATGTGAATCTTGTCAAATATTGTATCCTATTTTGTTACCTTGATCTTAGCCATCCATGCATATGAAATATATGTCCTAGATTATTTTGGCCGTTCATTTTGGGTTTTTAAAGTTTGAAGTTACAAGTGTTTTTTACCATTTTCCCCGTGCTTTTTCACTGTGCTCATGGGTTTTACTATACATTTTCTCTTTGTCCCAAGGCATAGCCTTGCGATCTTCTAAGCGTTTTCATAAGTAAGTTTTCAGCAACTGGCCTTCTTTTCTGTTGTAATTGAACTCATGTCATTATTATACATGGTTTCCAAAATCCAATCAGAGAAGGTGTCCACCACGTCTAGGAACACCACATAAAAAAGTCTCTTCAATAGCATAAGAACAAAGACCCCAATGCTAGTGTTTTTACTGACACTAGTGGGCGCATGTCTGATACCCTATATCTCTACTAGTCCATAATTTACTCTATATTTGACAATGATGACATTTTCTCTATTATCCATGACCATCTCACTTATCTCCAAATTTTTAATTCTCATCTCAATTGCATTGCTACCAGACCTCGATTCATTCCTTACATAGACCCTGCCCAATGGGCATTGCACCATGTCAATTCTAAGGGGTGCATATTTCATGACATGGACAATACCCTGATTGCTTCATTCCATCCTCAGATATTTTCTAGGGCTTATGCTTTGGGAACTCCAAAATAGCGTCTCTCATTGAAATTTTTCAACGAAACCTTCTCCAAATTCAATTACGAAGAAGTAGTAAAGTCCTGGCTGGAATACCTAGCATTAGCTATTCCTAATTCACTTTCGGTATATCCAATTTTCTGGTTTAGAGAAGCTTTCTGGTTACTAAAATCCATGTTTTGTAGGTTATATTGGTTACCAAATTGTTCCTCATTAAGAGCATGGTGGGTTCCTATGGCACACCACAATTTGCTTACAGGTGATTCTTTCAATTGGGCACAAATTTTGTCCTGAAATTTGTGAGATGAAATTGACAAGTATCAGAAAACCTTGGCCAATTGAAATTTGGCCTTCAATATGTTAGGGTTCATGATGGATGCATTATGCGTGTATTCTTCTTTCATGACACTAAATTGGTATTGGGATGATAGATATCTACATGTACATATATATTTCTCTGATATGTGGGAAGATAACTTCATCCCTCGGGTTTATGAGCTGTGTTACCTATTTCTTGGGTCAATGTATTTTAAAATTTTCAAGGATGATGCTCGTGCATTCTATGAAGGTTCTAGGGAACTAATTTCATTATACAGATACTGGTACATAGGATAAAATTTCTCTTATATAAGTATTTTGATCTGCAATACAATCCAGCTACTTCCCAGGATAGTTCTCAACCGCATGGTCCTACAATAATTTGCTTACCAGGCTGTGATCAACGGGTTTTTCCCAAGTTGACTAAGCTTAAGAAAAGGTCTTGGCCCAATTTTTCTATATCTCTCGATGCTGTTATGTTATAGAACCCCACACATGCATCCCTGGTGGGAAAATAAATTTATGTTATGAACTTTGGGGAGGCATCCAAAAGAATGCATGACCCAATGGCTTATTTAGCGAACCTCTTTGCTCATGAGCATGTTATATTTCATTATGTACATGAAAATGACCCCGATGATTCCATGTTCCGAGTAGATACATATTTTAGCATGCAATGATTAAGATCACTGATACAGATACCAAATCCCATCTATACAAGTACCAAAAGGATCTCAAGAGAATAATTCTCCATGAAAGAGAAGATAAAATTGAGATAAAACAAAATATTCAGAAGGATAAAATAGAAAAGGAAGCAAGAGAACATGCATCAATTTTTGTTGCTTCCCTTGTTTCACAACCTAAGGAGAAAGGTAAAGCTGTCCTTAAAGGCCCATACATTTCTTGTCTTGCTTCAATGGAATACGCATTGTAGAAAGCGGCAAAATTCAAAAGGAATCTTGAAAAAAGCAGTTCCCAACTGCAAACCCATACAGAGATGGCTGAAACACATCCTGTGAAAAAAGAGATTCAAGTTGGCTCTGAACAAGTTCAATTGCAGAAATCACCCACTAAATAAAAACCGATTCCTTTGCTCCTGATTGTCAAACAAAAGCAAGCCCTTATGCAAGATATTTTTACATAATAAGTAACCTCTTTATCTTCAGCTCAAGTTGAAATTCATGATGTGCATAGTGATATGGAAATGGAATAAGACCATGCTACTTTCCTAGAATTTGTTTTGAATACTCTTTTGTCATCCATTCCCAATCTCCAAGGATTTCCCACTATGTTAGGTTCGTCATCTTCCCAGAAATCCTATTCTGAGGTAAATCTCTCACCTATTATGGGAGCTTCTACTAGAATTCCAACAATTTTAGTCGAATTACCTATTCATACTTCTCCTCTTCCCCTTTCACCACCTCACCCTGTCACAACATCCTCGATTTCCCAACTTCATCAGGTGAACGCCTCTTCTACCTATATGACTCTTCCTTACAAAGAAGTTTTCCCTACACATTATTATTTTTCATCCCTTAACTTTACCTCTAATTCCGATCCCATCAATATCCCTCCCCTCAGCATAGAAATCCCCTTAAATCAAACCCAAATCGATCCCCTAGTTACTATCCAGCACCAAACCACTCCATCATCGGAGGTGATGGCATTTTTTGGAGAATATGTTGTGGTATCAATGGGAAAATACTATTGTTGAAAAAAGGATAAAGCTGTGGTAAAGAGGGGAGCCAACAGAGCTAGAGAAAGTTAATCTAAATAGGTGCCTTACCATAATTAGGTTATTTGGAGGTTAGATTCCAATGACGTTCAACAAGCGGAATTGGATACAGTAGCTGCCATGAGGGTCTTTACAAGTGCAAAATTTGACTTAGTTTCACAGCTAGGTTTGGTTCTTTGGGATAAATAAAAATAAATGTAGAAAGCCAAACTGGACTTGGTAGTAGTAGATTAAAAACATGAACCAGAAGTTAACCAACTGAATAAAAAGCATGAAGAAATAGTTCAGCAGTGACAAAATAAAGTTGAACAACTGAAGCTACATATTGGGAATGAATATGTTCTAAATCAACAGCAAGTAGAAAAAATATCCTTGTTAAACAGCAATTTAAATATTCCTATTTGGCCCCAAATTGCTCCTCGTTTCTAGTTGAGACACCAAAAGAATTCAAACAAATACTTTGTAGGGTGCATCAAGAATTCTGACAGACCATGGTGGATTTGTATACTTTTTTTGATGAGATTAAAGGTTTGTATGAAGAGTTTGATAAGAATTATTAAACCCTCAAAACCCACCATGATTTCATAAGAAAGCATCTACAAGTTTTGAACAGGTGACAGGTTGGGAGAAGCACATCAAATAAAAACCACATGACTTGTCGATATTGGACAAACTACAACATAAAATGACTGAGGTTATTATTGAGACATGGGAAGGTATATATGATTTAGTGGAGACCCTGATCAATGAAGTATAGAGGGATTGCGAGCAGAGGTGGTCGTATGTTGAGGCTTTGCTAACCTATTTGGGATTTCCTATCTTGAATCCTATTGGTCAAGAACCTTCACCTAAGGTTTAGCTGGAATAGGTGGAATGATGTTTTGATGATGACCATGAACTGATCCAACAAATGAATCGACTTACAATGCAACAGATCAGGAGATGGATCGAAGTTCCTCATGCTTTGATAGATCGAATACAGGTGTTTTTGAAAGAGTGGAAGAAACTAAAAAAAAAGGATATTTCCTCCCAAATTTGGAAACCCAAAATACACTTGAGGCATTCCCATTTCCAGAAAATTGATGAGCTTATGAACCTATATTCCATGTGGTGTTTCGCCCTTGGCCAATCCCAAAAAATATTTGATTATGTAATCCCACGTTTTGGGAATTTTTATTTTCTTATCAAATTTGTAATATTATTTAAGGATGGAATTTTCCAAGTAGAGGGGGGCAGGGACTTTTCAAAGAGAATGCTTAAGGAATATCCAGGAGACAGGACTACCAGAAACATAACAGGGAATTTTTTGGTTTTACTATTTTGTAATGTTTTGCATATTAATAAAATTGCAGTTATCTCATATTATGTTTCATGGTTATTCATTAAATGTTTTTAATGAATTTCAAATCATATCCTAATATGTTTGTATTACTAATTATCATAGCTCTTTTATGAATATGATTCGTTATTGTGTTGATGTTTATGTACAAGAATTGAAATATGTAATGTGTATCAAGTGAATGTGTTTGTTTGGTGTAAATTAGCTTTTATGCCACTGATGATCGATTATCAATCTTTGAATATTGTTTTGTGAATTAATATTGTCTCTTGGGTTTGTTGCACATCTCTAATACTTAGGACAAACACCTACAAATTTTGTTTGATGAGTTAGTATTAAGATAGTTGTAAGGAGTAATATTGGTCATCATGTTTGCATGTTAAGCGATTATTCTTTTTCATCTATTATATCTTGCAACAATCTTATTCCAAAACATTTCCTACCCTATTTAAGTGTACTTAAGTAGTTAGTTAGAAATTACTTCTCTTTTGTTCTCAATTTATCCTCACATCGGATATTCTATATCTAATTAAACCTTGTACTAGTAGAGGCCTCGTATCCATAGGATTTATCCATTTCAAACAACTTGAGGATAGAGTATTCTATGAACAATTCAAAGCCTTTGGCTGGGTTATCTCCTTGTGTTGACTATCTTGTATAATTTTCCATCTACCTACACATCGGACCCATCAACAGGTACCTTGCAAAACTTATTTGAATGTTGTCTGCCACTGGAAAAAGATCTTGATGTGCTCGCCGAGATCGTGAGTCTGTTGTGTTGACTAGAGAAGTGGCAGAGGGAGTCAACTGTGAACTCCCTATACAAGAAGAAAATTGGGAAAGAAATGACAATTAATATCCAGATTGAATATTACAACATCTATTTACTTATTCTGGATCTAGGCTCAGATGTCAACATTATGACAAACAATACATGGGAAAATATGGGGAGACCACATCTAGTTTGTTCCCATGTACAACTGCAATTGGCTAACCAATCCATGGTGACACCAATATGGAAAGTACCGGGTCCATCAGTGAAATTTGAAGGAATGAGCACTTATGCATACTTCGATGTTAGCAATATTATTGATGATGAAATCTCATATACCGCACTATTGGGGATTGGATGGGATAGTGACAGTTTGGCAGTGATCAATTTAAAGAAGTGCATGATTAATTTTGAGAACCGCAATATCAGAGTCATAGCCCCGATGGATGCAAATGAATGAAGAAGGTGTGTTGAAACAATTAAGGAAGAAGTTGTAGGGGGATGGGACCATGCATACAATATTTCAAAAGATTATTTCCACCCTACTATTGACGGAGAGCTGGGGTGGCGAAGCTCTAGCTCCGCATCTTTGAATTATGATGATGCCTTGAAAAAATGGTAGAATTAGATGGATGAGGTATCTATTTGGAAGTGTGGCATAATTACTTAGTCGCTATGATGAGTCGCAACAAAGATTGTTGAGTTACCAAACTATGAGGGACTTCCTGGTTTACCTAAATTTTTGGTTGATTTTGAAGACAGGGTTTCAAAACCAAGAAGGTTATTGGAGTTGGATGAAGCATTGAAGGATACTCTAGCATGGTGGTGGGAAACACATAAGAATTTGATCGACGGGTGGTTGCTATGTCACAGGTTGATGGAAGTACAGTTTGGTGAAGAAAAACAATATCAAGTGTAGAGGTATGATGGCCATAATGATCCCAATGATCAGTTGATTGCATGTCAGTACATGTGGGTGCCACAACCAAGGAATGAGTGGGTACATTGTTTTGTGCACACATTGGATAAAATACCATGATAGTGGTACATATCAGTCGAGCTTCATAGAGAAATTACAACATGGGAAGTGTTGTCAATTTGTTTAAGACACACCTTCAATTTCATAGATGCTAATCCTATGATTCACAGTGCACTACAACATATCCATGAATTTGTTTTGAAGGTAGTTCCAGACACATATACGATGGACCCACTTGAAGCACCAATGATGCAGTCAATGATGGATTGCTACAACATGACACGAGGGACTGATGATGTCGATGACCTAATGAATGTTAATATCCCAGATTCCAAAGGAAGTTGAAATGTCTTAGTACCATAGATCCAAATGGACAAAGTTAACTAGCCATTGAATATTTGAAAGGTCAACATTGGGACAGAGGAGAAACCAAAGTTCACAAATATTGGAGACTACTTAGATAAAGAAACCATGGAAAAGATCACTAATCTATTGCATGAGTTGCAAGAATTGTTTCCAACAAATTTTTCTGAAATGAAGGGGATATTAAGTGATTTGGGAGAAATCAAAATCCCATTGAATCCATATGCAACACTTGTGAAGAAGCGGTCATATCGCTTGAATCCAAGATACAAACAGAGAGTAAATGATGAGCTCAATAGAATGTTGGATGTAGGAATCATAGAACCAGTTGAAGAATTAGAGTGGATCAGTCCTATGGTTGTACAAGATAAGAAGACCGGAAAGGTTCACATCTGTGTTGATCTCAGGAAGCTGAATGATGCATGCTTTCATGATTCGTTTCTAACATGTTCATTGAGGAAGTGTTGGAAAGATTTAGAGGTAAAGAAATCTATTCCTTCATGGATGGATTTTTTGGCTATCATCAGATCAATATCACGGAAGGGGATCGACACAAGACAATGTTTGTTACTAAATGATGATGTTTTTAGTACATGGTGATGCTATTTGGACACAAGAATGCACCTATGATATTCTCCAGGATCGTAGTTGGTACCTTAAACAATTTTATACAAAATTTTTTGGAAGTAAACATGGATGATTTGACGGTTTATGGATTGGTAAAGGATCATCTTGCACATTTTCGAATAATGTTGGAGTGGTGCTGACAACACAAGATTGCATTGAATTCAAAGAACTCTATATTTTGTGAGCCATTCAGGATGATGCTAGAGAACATTGTCTGCAAGGAAGGACTGTTGGTCTATCTAGCCAAGATTGCATTGATTCTTAACTTTCTACCACACAATAATGTGAAAGAACTTACAGAGACATTAGGCCATACAAGATATTATTCCAAGTTGATCATAAGACATGTCGTGATCATGACACCTATGGAAATTATGTTGAAGAAGGATGCATGGTTAGAATGGAGTCATGAGTGTCAGGGAAGTTTCAACAAATTAAAGATGAATATTAATACAACACCAATATTGGTTTTTCGATATTGGATGAAGTAATTTCATGTTCATGTTGATGCATTGCCAATCGTGCTAGGAGTAGTGTTGACACAACCAGAGGAAGGGCATATTGATCACCCGATTTAATTTTCCAATCGAAAGATGTCATTTTTGGAGAAGAATTATACCACAATAGAGAGAGAAGGATTGGAAATGGTATACGCATTGCAGAAGTTTTGAAACTATCTATTAGGAGGTCATTTCAAGATGTTCGCCGATCACTCTATGTTTAAATACCTGGTGAATAATCCTATGTTGGTGGAGGGGTATATATCTTTGGATGCTCCTCTTCCAAGAGTTTGATTTCAATATAATTGCAAAGATAGGTTACGTGAATACAATGCCTAACCACTTGTCACCAATAGAAATAGGTGAAGAACCGACAAACATTGAAGATGGGTTACTCGATGTGCAAATATTCAGGGTTGGATTGGTTGATGAATACCATGAGAAAATAGTTTATTTTTTGGAAACATGAACAAAACCAAAAGGATTCACAACAAACTAGAAGAATCAATTGGTTGTTTGGGCTACGGATTTTCAGTTCATTACTGGAGAACTCTATAAGATGGCACTTAACAAGATCTTACGATGATGTGTCCTACCACATGAACAAGAAAGGGTCTTGGTAGTAGGACACTACGAAGGTCGTGCTACTTATAGGAAGGTACTTCATGCAGGGCTATGGTGGAAAAATCTCAATGGGGATGTGACAGACTATGCACAGACTTGTGATGTTTTCCAAAGAACTAGGAAGCCATCATGATGGGATGATATGCCATCAATACCTTAAATGATGTTGCATCCATTTGATAAATGCGAAGTGGATTTTGTGGGGCCAATATATCATTACAATGACAAATTATTTGATACAGTGGGTGAAAGCCTCACTAGCTGTAAACTGCACTACTGCGACAGAAGCAAGGTTTTTGTTTTATAAAGATGTCACTCATTTTAGTTGTACAAATATCTTGATGAGCAATCAGGGGAGTCACTTCATCAATCGCACCATCAGTGAGTTGATAGAGGAATTTCAGATATAGCATAGGAAGAGTACCCCTTATCATATTCAATCTAATGGGACATTTGAAGTGTTCAATAAGGTGTTGGAGTATGCACTCACAAAGGTTTGCAACACAAACTATGATGACTGGTATCTGAATATTCTAGTAGTGTTATGGGCTTATCGCACTAGCTAAGAAAGGTTGATAGGGCCGACACAAATTAAGTTGGTGTATGGTAAGTAAGCAGTCATGCCAATGGAGTATATTGTTCCAAGTTTGTGGATTGTAGAAACAACATGGATAGATGATGAAGGAGCATTGGAAGAACTCCTAGCTTAATTGGTTTTGCAAGAGGAAGACCAATTTGTCATTGGATTCCATTAGCGCATTGAGGAGGACTGGAAGAAAGCATGGCATGACTACCACATCAAGAAAATGCAATTTCAGAAAGGAGATCTAATGCTTCTATATGACAGCAAGTTTGTGAAACATCCAAGTAAGTTGCAAATGCATTGGATGGGTCCCTATGTTATCAATTTCATTATTGAGGGAGGCACAATACAGTTGCAACAGTTATATGGTGTGATGCTACCTAAGTTGGTGAATCAAAGCCAACTGAATTCCTATAGGATGGGCCTTGTGTAATGCGATGCTTGAGGCATTGCGCAGTTGAAAACAAAATCTTTATTTTGCATGAGGTGGTAATTAGGAGGATGGCACACTAAGAGAAAGTGGCAGCACAAGAAGCTATGTCGAGGTCGCAGTTGTCCACAGGGACATGATAGAGTCAAATCACTATTAAACGCAACAGCTAAACCAGTTATTCGGTGGAACTATTGGATAAGACGCCCATTAATGGTGGATCTAACCATTAGATTGAGAGAATCGACGATGAATTTTGGTGATGAATTATGGATTTGGTAGAAATGATTGAGAAATATTACTCTTGGTCAATCCCGCACTATAAGAATTATTATTTGCGGTTTGAAATCACCATTGTGAAGATTGAGTTGTAGAGAGTGACTCTACAAAGTTGATATTGAAGCATTGAGTTGAGTGGGATTTCTTTGTAGAGTAGAGTTAGGTTCAAGAGAGAAGTGCATGATTAGAGAGTATTGTTGTGCAAGTAGGAATTATGAAAAGTTCCATAGTTCCACATGATATTTCGAGTGGTATTTATTAGGATTCACTAGTCATCGGTATCCCAATTAATGAAGAGGTATCCAGTATGATGGTTGGATCATCACTTGTCATAAGGAAGAAGAGGGGGGTAAGTCTCCCCAAGTATCCGACGCAGAAGAAGATAAACATGAGAAGTTCGACCAGAGTGGAAGCAGAGGTAGTTGAGGCCTCCACGGTGAGGGAAGGGGTGACTGCGGAAGACATCCCTGGTTTTGTTCCACCATGTAAATTTGGTTCTAAGGTGAAGAATCCTAGGAAGAACTAAAGATACCCCATGAAGATGCCACCAATCCCAAAGGGCATGAAATGCATGTTTGATATTGCACCATGGTTAGTGAAAATGAAGTACGATGACCATGATCTATTAGCATTCACTGAGTTTACCACATATCCCTTTGAGAAGAGGATAGGAAAATAGGGTGATCTGATGGTGCGCACCCCACAAAAGTGGGCATTGGGATTGGAAAAGTCAGGGATTTTAGGCCTTATTCACATTCCCCATTTTGGTTGATTGACAGAGGCCAATTCATGTGCTAAGAAATTGTTAGCATGTTTCTGTGGAGGTTACCTGTGGCTGGACTAGTTCGTACCAATCACCATAGAATTGATATCACAAATTACAGGGTTTCCCACATAGGGGCCTAACCAATCGCATTACTTCCACGGCAAAGACAATGAGAAGAGGTTGGTAACCAACCTCAAGAATAAATACAACTTGGAGGGTGATGGGTGTGCATATGTTGTGGAAAGTATCAATGAGAAGGATGTGCATGCTGCATCCAACATTCTCACCAGTAAGGTGGTGCAAAAGAAATGACCAAGCCAATGCACATCATGAGTGATTGCATGTGCTGAGCTGTGAGTTGCAGGTATACAAATGAACTCGTCGCTCTTTTTATTGAACCAATTAATGAAGGATGCCATGATTGTGCAGTAAGGGAAGTGTCCATTCACATGTAGTTGGATGTTGATATTGATTGTGTTAGTCACATGGATGGAGCCCACAGACTACTAAGGAATGGATGTTGCAATTTCCCAATATTGCAAGGGCGTGAGGTGCCATAAGCTATGGAATTTGAGTGAGTAGGACAAGTTGAAGGACTATGCCATGAAGTTTTGGCTATATTGGGATGCATTGTAGGTTCCTACTATGAAATTTCCATGGCTCACAGAGGATTTAGTAGTGAACTATCGATGATTCATAATATTCGCCATTGGTTCACATGCCATATATGTGCAAGAATGATGAGAACCTGAGCAAGAATTGTTAGTGATATAATATAAGCTAACAGAGGATGAGTTGGATGTTGTAGTCATCAAGTGGCTTGCAGACTTGGTGATTTCTAAGGAGGTATCAGACGATAAGGAATGCGCTCTATTTAATATTATAGTAGATTAGGTACTGGTTAGTTTGAAGGAGGTATCAAATGATGAGGTAGGCCCTCTAGCTGATATGCTATTATATTAGATTGAGATTCAAAAGAAGCATCGTCCAAGATTGCAACAGATTTATAGGAAGAAATAAAATATGATGAAACACACACCAAGAGAAGGAAAGACTGTGTAGAATCTAGTGGCACAATGCTAATGGAAGATGCACAATAGACCACATCATTGCAGAAATTATAGTGGTGAGAAGTGCAATAAAAATGCAGCTGAAGAAACAATCAATGAAGGGATTTATAGAAGTAAACACTCAAATCAAATATTTAATCAATTCAATTTTGGAAAGAGTACTAGAAATAAATCTGGTGCAGAGAATGGCTAAGAGTACTATAGGGAAGTAGGACATAATAGATCCAATTCTACCATAGGAAGTTGAAACGTAGAGAGAGGATGTTGACACATCCTTGCAGCAATTCAAAACCATTGCATCGGACACCAATGATCTATTGACGCACACATTGGTGCGAATGTAAAAGTTGGTTGCACAAGAATCTCTTAACCGAGAACAGATCGCCGATGACCACCTGTTGAATTCATAGGAAAGAGAATCAACAACAAATAAAGAGATCAAAGATTTAAATAAGGATCAACACAAGTTGAATGTGGAAGAGGATTTGACGTGGGATGGCAAAGCATGATTATAAAAGGTGGTTTCTATTGCATGTCAGGAAGTTTTGCATATCACTGAAGACATGAATGCTGAGATAAACGTGAAGAATATAGGGGAGGTAATTGCTAATTTTTTAATGGTTATATCATATATTAAAACATTTAGCATCATGAAAGCATAACCATAAGACCAAATATCACTAAAAGATATACAAGAACAACCACACAAAAAGAACACAAAGATTTATCCTGGGAAAACCCTAATGGGAAAAACCCAGCAAAAGGTTCCTCAATATTAATGCTCCAACAAGATAAAAGGTAAAACCAAAAGACTAATCCTCCTCCTTCTCTAGCTATAGCTCTCTCTCTCTCTCTCTCTCTCTCTCTCTCTCTCTCTCTAATGCACTACACAAGTGAGTGTGAGTGTGTTCAAATGAGAAGCACCTCAGCTCTATTTATATTCTTTCGTTCACTTAATAATTAGTTCATTTATGTAGGCTTGAGTAATCCTAATTTAATTATGTAGGCTCAAGTAACCACAAATGGGGTACTAATGACCCGAATTACAACAAAGGGTACTTCCTTATGACTCTTGTTAGTTCTCGTGATTAGGAACATTGGGGTATAAATCAATATAGGTGATTCTCCCATTAGGAACATCGGGGACCACTAAAAAATAGATATAGAATATTCTTCTAAGTTAGAATAATTCAACACTCCCCCTTAATGAGAAGGGTATTCTACAAAAACATCAACAAAAACAATAGTGAGAGAGAGAAGGCATCATCAATGTCATCTGGGTGATACATCTATAAATCATTGGAATATTTTCATCATCTCTAACATATAGTATTCATCTTCAATCTTCAGCAGCAACACTTTGACTGCTCGATCGAGAACATCATCATCAACACTTTGACCTTTCGATCAACAAAAACATCTTTTGATCAACAACATCGTCATCAACAGTTTGACTTTTTGATCAACAACATCATCATCATCAGTACTTTGAATTTTTGTTCAGCAACATCATCATCATCATACTCTAATCTTTTGATCAACAACATTATCATCATACTTTGAACTTTCGATTAGCATCATCATCATCATCATATTCTAATCTTTCGATTAGCATCATCGTCATCATCATACTATGATATTTCGATTAGTACATTAGCATCATCATACTATGATATTTAGATCAGTACTTCATCATCATCACACTCTGATCTTTCGATCAGTATGTGATCATCATCACACTCTGATATTTTGATCAATAACATCATCATCAACAACAACCTACAATCCACAACATGAAGACGAAAGTCTTCGGATCACTTTTGGACCTAAGTCCAAGGATGATACAATCCTAGAACATTCTTGGGGACTGAGGCCTCCGAATACCTTTCTAAACCGAAGTTCAAGGATGATACAATCCTACCACATTCTAAGGGACTAAAGCCTCTTGATACCTTTCTGAACCAAAGTTCAAGAATGATGCAATCCTACAACATTCTTGGGTACCGAAGCCTCTGGATACCTTTCTGAACTGAAGTTCAAGGATGATGCAATCCTACCACATTCTTGGGGACCTAAGCCTCTGGATACCTTTCTTAACCAAATTTTAAAGATGATGCTATCCTACCACAATCTCGGGGATCAAAGCCTCTAGATACCTTTCTGAACCGAAGTTCAAGGATGATGCAATCCTACCACATTCTCAGGGATCAAATCCTTTAGATACTTTTCTAAACTGAATTTCAAGGATGATGCAATCCTACCACATTCTCGAGGACCGAACTCACCAGATTTGTTCTAGACAAATGTCCCAAGATGATCATTAGAGGAAATTTCAACTCAAAATGGGCCTTTTAACTCTATTTCAAATTCCATGTCATCATGTGTTAGCCAATGAAATTGCTTTAAATTTGAAATTCCGTATAGGTCTTAAACACTTTTTTAATATAAATTTGGAGATAGGTATCATAAAAAAAACTATTTTTTTTTTGTATTTTCGACATATCTCCCCATTTTTTTACTCACATTTTGATCGCGAGAGCTCATTGGATGCAGAATTAAATTTTGCATCCAACACGTACCCTCTCGGCATACTTTTGACGGACCTCGCTACCCCAAAAACAAGAAATACCTGAAAAACCGTGATGATGACATTATCATCACGTTCATCATCACATTTTTTGAGGTCTTTCTTGTTTTTGGGGTAGCAGAGTCTATCAAAAGTATGTCGAGTGGCTATGCATTGGATGCATAATTTAATTCCGCATCCAATGAGCTCTCCCAATCGAAAAGTGAGTAAAAAGACAGGGAGATATGTCAAAAATACAAACAAAAAAGTAGTTTTTTTCTTTTCTTCCTCCAAAATCAATAAATATTATTTTATTATTTTCTTTTAGGAGGACCATTTTAAGTTGAAATTTTTTCTAATGACAATCCCTCTTCATCTCGAGGACCAAAGTCACTGTATCCATTCTGGACAAATGTCCTAGGATGATACAATCCCTCTTCATTCTCGAGGACCGAAGTCACCGGATCACTTTAGGACAAGTGTCCAGGGATGATACAATCCCACTGCATTCTCGAGGACTATAGTCACTGGATCACTTTAGGACAAGTGTCTAAGGATGATACAATCTAACTGCAACATCACTGCTCCCCCTTTCAAGGAAGGTCTTTCCAAACAACACCAAGCTTGTCTCAAAAGTATTTGAACTTTACCTAAGACAGATGCTTCGTCAAAAAATTAGTGTTGAAACATCATCTTGTAACATCATCATCTGAACCATCATCACCTACATCTTTAATATATAAATACTGAATTATCATCATTTTTATCTCTAGTATGTGAATATTGAACTATCATCATCTGTATCTCTAGTACATGAATACTGAAAGCATCATCGTCTATATATTCAGTATAGAAATATTGAAAGAATCATCATATGTATCTTCAGTATAGAAATACCGAATCACCATCATCTACATCTACAGTATGTAAATACTGAAACATCATCTATATCTTCAGGATGGGAATACTGAAACATCATCTATATCTTTAGTATGGGAATACTAAAACATCATCATCTGTATCTTATCTTGTATGTATAAATATTAGATTTCCATGTGCTTCGATGAAACACAGGGTTCTCTGTCATCTTTATGCAGCTATGGTTATCACATAGAATCACTGTAGTATCCATCTCCATGTTGATGTATTTGTAACTTCAGAATGTATTCATCTATGTATCTTATGTATTGTAACCTGAGGTTTATTTCAAGATGTATCTATAATGTAATTGAGTCATGTTGTCATGCCCTGATGTTCCCATCAGGAGGATCGATAATGTAAACAAGTCATGTCCAGTCATTATGGGTAACCCTCCGATTGTCTAAGGATTAAAGTCCCTGCAGTTTCGGGGCACTAGGGTTATTAGACTCTCCTAGTAGAGGTCGGTTCTGGTAGGGTTTTAGTCATGTCGAGATTAGTATAAATAGAGAACTGGAGTCTCTATTTAGAAGACAACTTATACACACTCAAGTGTAGTGCATAGTTGAGGAAGGAGAAGACATTGGGGCTAGACAAGAAGAAGATTATTGCTATCGGGAGATCACTTACTGTTTTGGGCTTTTACTGTTTTGGTGCTGATTCTATCTCTGAGGAAGTTGCAAGTTTTTCTCCATTTATTGTTTCGCCAAGAAAAAACACTGTGTTCATTGTCTCTTATGTTTGATTGTTGTACTTGTTATTCTCTCAATTAAAGATGCTAATAATGCTAGCTTAATGTTGAAAAACTAACATGGTATCAGAGCTAACGTGAGAAGAAGACACTGTGCAGCTACGGGAACTAGGGATTCCTAGTTTGTGGATCTTCCTCCATATATTTTCAGCAAAATTAAGGTGGAATAACTCTCCTCCCTAGGGCGCATCTTTCTGTTGAAACAGAATCCAATTCTGAGGTTTTTCAGTTTTGGACCTGACACTGCTGCCAGAAATTAGGGATTTTCACAGAAGAGGAATTTTTTAGTAAGCCTAGTATTGGATTGATATCCACCCCAAAATATAAGTTAGGGACAAATTTCAAGGCATTTGGGTGGATAGATCTCCAGAAAATCAAAACCCTAATTTGCTCCTAAACCAGCTCTGCAGGATTTCAGCTCAAGTTTCAAATCCAACATCTTGACCTGGTAAGATCTAAAATATTTTCTATTTCCATTTTATTTTCTCAGTGTGGAAATTGAACCTAGGTGTTAGAACAATTACACTCACAACAATTGCCAATTACACATGCAAATTACTCGCAAAAGGAGACTGAATATGGAGCTGAACACTAATATGTATTGAATAAGTGTACAATATCCAACGCTGTGTAGTCATAGGCTGCCACAATACATAATTACATGATATATTCGAATGCATGAATATGCCATTTGAATTGAGTCAAAAGCAGGCTTACTAAATCTAAGCAAATCCCCCATAGGTGCATAAAGCAGTTTCCAAAACTATCTCGGAGCTCATGAACTGGAAAAATCAATTAGGCAAGCTAATAGGTGGTGAAAGGAAAACTCATACATGATTTTCATAGGAGAAAAGAGTGGAGGATGTTGAGGACAAAAAACAAGTTAACTTCACCTAGTCAAACTTTCCCAATTGCCTTAAAACTCAGAAAAAGTAGGAAATAAAGCAGAAAAAGCAGACATGTGCTAGGAAGGCCAGGAATAAAGAAGATTTGATTCCAAGAGGTTTCCCAAGCACTCCATGACTCAAATTTAGAAAGTTTGACCACTATGGATGTGTGGAGGACAACTTGCATAAGGTGGAATATGGAAACTAGGCAAATGAGACAAAAATTGGATTAATTAATGTCTAAGGTAGCTAGCTATGGGTTGCTTATTCTAACACCCCCCCTTAAGCATGACTTATGAGTAAAATATCAGAAAATTATAGGGCCTAGCAACAAGGCTTACTCACCCTTTACATACTGCATGTCCATTTAACCAAGGAAAGAGGAAAAAACCTAGTGGGAAAAATCCTCCCTTTAACATGGACTGTAAAACAAAATTTGGAAATCTTGTCATCACTCACGCTTCATAGCATGATCAGCAACCCCAGTAGTGATTCAATATTTCTGAATGTCTTCTCACAAAAAACTTTGGTGAAGATATCTGCTACTTGTTCTGAATATGAACAGAAGAGTAGGTGAATGGTGCCATCATGCACAAGCTATCTGATGTAGTGCATATGGATCTCAATGTGTTTGGTTCTCTGCTTCTGAACTAGATCATTGTAGATTTGAATGGAACTCTGATTATCACAGTATATAGTAGTTAAGTATTCTGATTCGAATCCACACTCTCCAAGTAACCCCTGCAACCATAAACATTGAGTTGCTGCATTTACAACTCCTCTGTACTCTGCTTCTGTAGATGAGAGTGCAATCGCACTCTGTTTCTTGCTTGACCAAATGACTGGCCCTTCTGCAAGCATGAACACATATCCTGATGTTGAATTTTGATATGTGCTATCACTTTCCCAATCACTGTCAGTAAACCCAATCAAATCAAGATCAGATTTAGCTTTATAGAAGATCCCATGTGTCCTTGTTCCCTGAACAAAGTTAAGGATCCTTTTGGCTGCTCTCCAATGGATCTCATGAGGCTGATCCATGTATCTTGAAGCCACACTTACTACATAAGAAATATCAAGTCTAGTATGTGTAAGATACAACAAACATCCAATCAATTTCCTATATAGTTTATTGTTTACCATAGGTGAAAAATCAGCTTCTTCAAGCTTCACTCCTGAAAGGAAAGGAGTCTTGCATGGCTTGCAATACTTCATCTTGAATTTGTTCAGAAAATACAAGGCATACTTGGAATGATGTACTTTGATTCCTTCTTTGGTTTGAGCAATCTTGAGCCCCAAGAATTGGCTCAATTAGCCCAAATCTGTCATTGAGAAGGCATGGTTCATTGCATCCTTTAAGGAGGCAATCTCATCCCTTGAGCTTCCTGTAATGAGAACGTCATCAACATATAAAACAATGATCATTAATGAACCATGAATCATCTTCAAATAGACATTTGGATCTGATTTGCATTGAACAAAATTCAGTGATAGCAGAAAGCTATCAATCTTGGCATACCAAGCCCTGGGGGCTTGCTTAAGCCCATCCAATGATTTCTTTATCCTGCACACAAGAGATGGGTTAGTAGAAAATCCTTGAGGCTGCTGCATGTATATCTATTCAGTGATATCTCCATAAAGGAAAGCACACTTCACATCCATGTGATGTACTTTCCATTGCTTTGAAGCTGCAATGGCTAAGGCTAGCCTGATGGAGTCCATCTTTGCCATTGGTGCAAAGGTCTCATTGTAGTCTATGCCATGAACCTATGAGTAGCCTTTGAGTACCAATATATCCTTGTACTTTATATGTGAAACATCAGCAGCAAATTTGGTTTTGTACACCCACTTACACTGAACTAGCTTCCTCCTTGGGGGAAGATCAACCAGCTCCCAAGTGTTGCTCTTCTGGAGTGAGATGAACTCTTCCTTCATGGATGCTTTCCATATTGGATCATTTTCTGAATCTTCATATGTATGTGGATCTGATTCAATAATCATATATCATTTCTCTGCAAACATAGGATCTTTCATGCACAGAGCACTCTCAAACTAAGGTCTAGTCCTCTTAGGATCATTAGGATTTCCAGCTAGTTCTCCAGCTGCATGAATCGTCTTGGATGCCAATTTTGGTATTGTAGGACTGTTAGGATCTGCAATTAAATCATCATTATCAGACATATCAGAATCAGCATGTTCAACTATCTCTTCACTTACATTCAGAAGTTCTGGTGGTGAAGAGGATTCTCCAACTTCCACTGCTGCTAGGGGATCTTCTTGAAACTGAACACACCTTTCAATGAAGGCTTTGTTTGTGCTCAAATTGATCAGCTTGTACCCTTTTGAATCTTCAGAGTACCCAACAAATAAACAATCTTGTATTTGGGGCTGCAAATCCTTCCTCTTTTTTGTTGGAATTCTAGCCCAAGCCCTTGAGCCAAAAATCCTGAAATGGGTCACATTTGGCTTGTGCCCACTCCATGCTTTGAAAGGACTCATACCATCAAGATTTTTATGAGGAACCATATTATGGATATAGGCTGCACATTTTATAGCTTTGGCCCAGTACTTTGGTGGCAAAGTCTTAGCCTCCATCATGCAGGTTGCCATCTCTTTCAGTGATTTGTTCTTCCTCTCAGCAACACCATTCTGCTGTGGTGTGTAAGGGATAGAATGGTGCATATGAATACCTGCATCTACAAAATATTGAATAAAATCAGACTTGACATACTCACCACCATTGTCAGATCTAAGGACCTTGAGTTTCCTCCCAGACTGGTTTTCAACCAAAGCCTTAAAGACTTTGAAGAGTCCAAAAACTTCAGACTTGTGTTTCAGGAAGTAAACCCAGCAATACCTGGAAAATTCATCTATGAATGTCAATGCATATTTGGCTTGAATCATTGACATATGAGGAAATGGGATAGAAACATCACTGTGGATCAAATCAAGAGGTGAAGAGGTTCTC
Organism: Pseudotsuga menziesii; assembly: GCA_001517045.1. NCBI lineage: Eukaryota > Viridiplantae > Streptophyta > Pinopsida > Pinales > Pinaceae > Pseudotsuga > Pseudotsuga menziesii. The sequence continues at coordinate 474,770 of LPNX010533126.1, read as the reverse complement.
TCATGACTAGCTCTCTCAAATTTATGCTCTGGGTGTTTTCCTAGGATGCAACCTTGATAGACTCCTTTGGAAAACTTAATCTTTGGTAACCCTATGACCATTTCTTGTAATTTAGGTGGCCAAATATTTCATGCCAAATCTTGCTTTCCTCATTAGCATGAATCAAAAGAGCAGAGGGGTTTGAGTAGGGTATGAAGTGTGAGAACATGTATACCTTCAAAGTTTGATTTGCAACTCCTTTTGCAATGACTTTACTACTTGATATCTCTGTGATCTCAACTTCACCAGGGGAGAATATGACCTTCTTTGGAGACCCTTTGTGGGTCATCTGATACACTGATAAGAGGTTAGAGGCAAGACCTAGAACATACAACACATTACTGAACTTACCATGGTCAAGATCAATCCTCCCTTTGTCCAAACTTTTAGTGAGAGAGTCATCTCCCCGTACTATTGGTGGAGATTTCGACATGTCAAGTGAGGTGAATGCCTCCTTGGTCAAAACCATATGTCTTGAAGCTCCAGAATCAATGATGAAACTAGGTGAGCTTGATGTGCCAGCAACCAATGCATGAACTCTCTCTCTGTCTTCTGAATTTGATCCTCCTTCCCTCTTCTTTGAGCTGTCTAGAAGGGAGATGCCATTCTTCTCCAGGAGTTGGGTCAGCATGTCAATTTGCTTCTTCATGTAGGAGCTTTTAGAATGATTTCCCTTACTGCAGTATGCACACTTGCTCATTTCTACTGTGTTCTTTTTCTTCTGGGGTTTCTTCTTGGAACCTTGAGGCTCCTCTGGAGACTAGTTTTTGTCTCTCTTTTGCTCAGGTGGCTTTTTAGCTTTCTTCTTGCTTTCTGAATCCACCCTCAAATCTCCAACAACCAGATCTTGGTCTTTGGATGGTTTGATGGTGCCCATCATCACCAATTTATCTTGTTCTTGTGTGAGAGATTCCATGAAATCTGCAAGGCTAGGCATTTTCCAGGCTCGAGCTATCAACTTTGTGGCATAGAAGGTCGAAAAAAACACTGAATAGTTAGGTCCAAGCTTTGAGAGTATGGACAATACCAGCTGATCATCCTTCCTTTTGATCCCACATTGTTTTAGCTGCAAAACAAGTGCTTTGAACTTGGAAAAATAGAGTTGCAGGGATTCAAAGCTATTGGGACTCAGGGAGATCAATTCGTTTTCAATTTGATGTCCCCTAATCTCATTCGTCTTTCCAAAAAAACAACAATATTCTCCCATACTTCATTCGATGATGTCAATCCATCAAGATGGAAAAGGAGGTCTCTGGATATACTCAGACACAGGAGGCCATAGGCCTCATCCCTCCTGTTGTGCCATTTAATCTTCTCTGTAGCTGCATTGGGCTCTGCTTCTATTTCCATAGTCACTCTATAGAGGCATTTCTCTCTCAACAGTATCTCCATCTCTAATTTCCATTCAAAGAATTTAAATGGAGTCAAGATGATCTTCTGAGATTGATCCATAGCTCAGAAATTGTCCCGTCAGTTAGCAGAATGCTGCCAGTCAATGATGTTGAACCTGCAAAACAAATTGGAAGGAGAGAAATCGATCTACAAATGCTTTAATACCATGTGTAAATTGAACCTAGGTGTTATAACAATTACACTCACAACAATTGCCAATTACACATGCAAATTACTCACAAAAGGAGACTGAATATGGAGCTGAACACTAATCTGTATTGAATAAGTGTACAATAGCCAACCCTGTGAAGTCATAGGCTACCACAATAAATAATTACATGAGAGATTTTAATGCATGAGTATTCCATTCGAATTGATTCAAAAGCAGGCTTACTAAATCTAAGCAAATCCCCCATAAGTGCATAAAGCAGTTTCCAAAACTGTCTAGGAGCTCACGAATTGGAAAAATCAATTAGGCAAGATAATAGGTGGTGGAAGGACAACTCATACATGCTTTTCATAAGAGAAAAGAGTGGAGGATGTTGAGGACCAAAAACAAGTTAACTTCACCTAGTCAAACTTTCCCAATTGTTAAAACTCAGAAAAAGCAGACATGTGGTAGGGAGGCCAGGAATAAAGAATATTTCATTCCAAGAGGTTTACAAAGTGATCCATGACTCAAAATTATCAAGTTTTACCACTATGTATGTGGAAATTGAACCCAAGTGTTAGAACAATTACACTCACAACAATTTCCAATTACACATGCAAATTACTCACAAAAGGAGACTGAATATGGAGCAGAACACTAATCTGTATTGAATAAGTGTACAATATCCAACCCTATGAATTCATGGGCTTCCATAATAAATAATTACATGAGATATTCTAATGCATGAAGATGCCATTCGAATTTAGTCAAAAGCAGGCTTACTAAATCTAAGCAAATCCCCCATAGGTGCATAAAGCACATTCCAAATCTATCTAGGAGCTCACAAATTGGAAAAATCAATTAGGCAAGATAATAGATGGTGGAAGGACAACTCATACATGCTTTTCATAGGATAAAAGAGTGGAGGATGTCGAGGACAAAAAACAAGTTAACTTCACCTAGTCAAACTTTCCCAATTGCCTTAAAACTCAGAAAAAGCAGGCAATAAAGCAGAAAAGCAGACATGTGGTAGGGAGGCCAAGAATAAAGCAGATTTGATTCCAATAGGTTTCCCAAGCGGTCCATGACTCAAATTTAGCAATTTTGACCACTATGGATGTGTGGAGGACAACTTGCATAAGGTGGAATATGGAAACTAGGAAAATAAGACAAAAAATGGATTAATTAATGTCTAAGGTAGCTAACTATGGGTTGATTATTCTAACAATGGATGTGTGGAGGACAACTTGCATAAGGTGGAATATGGAAACTAGGCAAATGAGACAAAAATTGGATTAATTAATGTCTAAGGTAGCTAACTATGGGTTGATTATTCTAACACTTAGTTAAGATGTCTCATCATACCAAGCTTGATGAAAAGCTTGAGGGAGTTGATAAATTCTGAGCCTGGAAGTATAGGATCTCCCTGGTCCTGGAAGAGAATGAGGTAGACTCCTACATCCATGAGGAGGTTCCAATTCTAGAGAGAGATGAGGCAAAGGCCTTACATAAAAATAAGATGGTTATGGAAAATAGGATCATTGTTGATTCTATCAAGGATCACCTTATACCTCAGGTGCCCTCTCTCATGACACCTAAAAATATGTTTCATGCCCTAACCAAGTATTTTGAAGGGAAGAACATAAACCTAAACATGACTCTGAGGAATCAACTGAATAATGTGAAGATTCAGAATGCAGAGACTATCCAATCCTACTTCACAAGGGTTTCTCAGATCAAGGAACAATTAGAAGCTATAGATGAAGAAGTGGAGAATGTAGAGATTGTGATGACAACTCTGAATGGCCTTCTTAGGTCATGGGACTCATTCATCCAAGGAATCTGTGCTAGAAATAAGTTAGTCAAATTCAGCATACTATGGGAAGAATTTTCTCAAGAAGAATCACAGATAGCAGCTCGAGAAGAGATAATGGGAAGTGAAGATCAAGCTCTCACAGTTCACTCCAAGAAAGGTAGAAGAAGTACTAATCACTCCAAAGGTAAGAATCCTCATCATAGAGATAACAATAGAAAGAACCTATCTATATCAAGATGTTATAGATGTGATGAGATAGGACACTTTGCAAAATACTATCCTAAGAACAAGGACCACTCTCATAAGAAGAAGGGGAACAAAAGAAGACATCATGCTCATGCTGCAGAGGATGATGAACCATCCAAGAAAAGAACCAGATATGAAAGTGAATATTATTCAAGTGAGGATGAATATGTTTTGATTTCTGCTCTCACACAGAACATTACTCATGGAAGTGATGATTGGCTTATAGACAGTGGGGCTTCCAAACATATGAATGGATTCAAGGAATCCTTTCTAAGACTGGAAAAACATGAATCTCCTCACAAGGTGAAACTAGGAGATGACTACCAATATCCAATAAAAGTTAGCAGGGAATCTTCCTATAAGCTAGACTCTAGAAAGTCTCTAACAATGAAGGAAGTATTGTTTGTTCCAGGACTCAAGAAGAACCTTCTCTCCATATCAGCATTGGATGCAAAAGGTATGAGGGTTGCATTCATATATGGTCAAGTCATCATGTGGCCAAGAGGAAAGACTATTTATGATGCAGTGGTTATTGGAGAACAAGAAGGAGGTTTGTACAAATTGAAGAGCCATCCAAAACAAGCCTTGGTTCATGACACAGTAGAGCCAAATGAGCTTTGGCATAGAAGGCTTACACATGTGCATTACAAAGCACTACCTATTGAAAGAAAAGTTGTTGAATGTCTTCTAGAATTCCAAGAAAAACATGATGGGGTCTGCAAAGGATGTGTGAAAGGAAATAATACAAAGAAGACATTTCCTAGCAGCGAAAGCAAAGCCAAAGGAATCCTAGAAATCATCCACTCCGATGTATGCGGTCCTATGTCATCAAACTCACTAAGCAGGTATGCATACTATGTTTCTTTTATTGATGATTTTTCTAGGAAGACATGGATTTACTTCATGAAAAACAAAGACAAAGTACTCATCAAATTCAAGGAAATCAAAGCCTTGGTCGAGAACCACACTGAAAAGAAGATCAAGACTTTTCGATCAGATAATGGTGGAGAATTCACTTCGAATGAATTCAAAGAGCTATGCAAAGAATTAGGGATTAATAGGGAGTTTTCCACTCCTTATAATCCAAAAAAGAATGGGATTCTAGAACAGAAGAACAGAACTCTCATGGAAGCTGCAAGAGCCATGCTTCATGATCAAGATCTTCCTATGCATCTTTGGGCAGAAGCTATAAGAATAGCGGTATATGTACAGAACCATACTCCACATAGAGTACTTGAAAACAAGACTCCTGAAGAAGTCTTCTCTGGCAAGAAACCAGAAGTCATCCATCTCAGAATATTCGGCTATCCTATGTACATACACATTCCAAAAGAGAAGAGAACAAAATTAGATCCTTCAGGAAAGAAGGGTATATTTGTGGGATACTTTGAAAGCTTGAAGGCTTATAGAATATATTTTCCAGGGTACAAGAAGATTGACATCAGTAGGGATATGACATTTGATGAAGACACATCTTACAACAAATCTATAAATAGACATGCTGAAGAACCTGAAGAAGCAGAAGCAGAAGCACCCAGAATTCATGATACAACCATGAACGAAGAAGCTCAAGAACAAGATCAAGAATTTGAAGAACCACAAAGACCTATGGATCCACCTATGGAGAAGAATCCTCATAAGAGGAAACTTTATTGGGTACGAGAACTTATCCAAAGTGCAAAAAGATATGGGGCTTCAGAAGAGAATCACAGAGAAAGAAAGAGAGCCAGAATCTGCTCCAGGTATGTAGCTTTACTATGTGATTTCATTCAAAAAGAACCTTCCAGTTACGAAGAAGCAGCATAATGGAAAGAATGGATGGATGCTATGATCAAAGAATACCAATCGATCATGAAGAATGATGCTTGGGATGTTGTCCCAAGAACAGAAGGGAAGATAGTTGTAACTTCCAAATAGATCTACAATATCAAGCATGCTGCAGATGGTAGCATTGAAAAATATGAAGAAATATTTGTGGCAGGGGGTTTCTCTCAAAAAGAAGGAATAGATTATGAAGAAACTTTTTCACCTGTAGCTAGATACAATTCCATTAGATCGATACTTTCTCTGGCTGCAGTGATGAAATGGAAGATACAGCAAATGGATGTCAAGACTGCCTTCTTGAATGGTGTAGTAGAAGAGGAAATGTATGCAGAACAACCACTCGGTTTTGAGACACATGACAGAGAGTATCATGTATGGAAATTGAAGAAATCCCTGTACGGTTTGAAACAGGAACCCAGGACCTGGTATGGTAGAATTGATAGCTTTCTATCCAGTTTGGGCTTTACCAAGAGTAAAGCAGATTCTAACCTTTACTACAAGGTTGAAGATGGCAACCCAGTGATGCTTCTACTATATGTAGATGATCTATTTGTGACAGGTATGGATGGGTTGATTGCTGATACAAAGAGAAAGCTTGCTGCTGAGTTCGAAATGAAGGACCTAGGGATGATTCATTACTTTCTAGGTATGGAGGTGTGGCAGAATGCAGATGGAATATTCCTTGGACAAGGGAAGTATGTAGTAGAGATCTTGAAGAGGTTTGGGATGATGGAATGCAATACTATGGCCACACCTATGCCATCGAACCTAAATCTATTCAATGATGCTTCATCAGAGTCGGTTGATGCTATGATGTATCGTCAGATTATTGGGTCATTGATGTACCTGACGAACACGAGACCAGATATTTGTTTTTTTGTGAAAACCTTGAGCCAATTCTTGACAGATCCGAGACATGTTCACTTGATTGCTGCAAAGCATATTCAGAGGTACCTAAAGGGCATAGTTTATTATGGGATCAAGTACGATGCGAATCAAAAGATTAACCTGGAGGGTTATGTTGATTCAGATTGGGCAGGCAGTGCCATCGATAGGAAGAGCACTTCAGCGTGTTGCTTCAATATGGGATCAGGTGTGATCTCTTGGTTTAGTAGGAAGCAATACTATGTGGCATTGAGTACAGCTGAAGCAGAGTATGTCGTAGCTTGTTCAGCCAGTTGTGAGGAATTATGGCTATGGAAGCTACTGTCTGATTTATTTGATCTCCAGTTGGATGCTACTTGTATATATTGTGACAACCAAAGTTGCGTAAAGTTGTCAGAGAATCCATTGTTCCATTACAAGTCGAATAATATCAAGATCAACTACCACTATATCAGGGATATGGTGCAGAGGGGAGTAGCGAAGCTCCAGTATGTTGCGACGGAGGAACAGATAGCTGATGTACTGATAAAGCCATTGGCTAGGGTGAAGTTCGAGTACTTTAGGGAGAAGCTTGGTGTTCTCCAGATAGAGTTCTCCTCCAAGGGAAAGTGATGAGTCCCACATCCATTCTGACATGGTGAGAGGATTGGTTCCTTCCATGGTCAAATATAAGGGCTAAGCCATTTTGTCATCATGAGAGGATTGGTTCCTTCCATGTTAGATATGAGTGCTGATATCCATAGAAATTCTAACGAGTAGGTTAGATATAAGGGCTGATCCATTCTATCATGGTGAGATGATTTCTTCATTCCATGCCATATATGAGTGCTGGCCATTCTATCGAGTAGGACAGATGTAAGGGTAATTTCCATTCTTTGACTGGAGCTACTTGGTGAGGTACCAGGAAAACTCTGTCTAGGACTGAGTAGCCATTCTGATGTGATAGAGGGATGTGTTCCCACTTGATCAGATGTAAGGGCTGAACCATTCTGTCATGGCTAAAGGATTAGGTTCCTTCCATGTCAGATGTGAGTGTTGGCCATTCTAACGAGCAGGTCGGATGTAAGGGAAACTTCCATTCTCTAGGAGAATGGAGGCACTGGGGGCCATTCTGATATGACTCTAGGATTGGTTCCTACAAGCTCATATATTAGTGCAAGCCCTTCCATCATTGTGGTAGGATGTGTTCCCTCTTGGGTGGATGTAAGTGCAGGTCCCTTTCATCATTGTGGTAGGATGTGTTCCCACCTAGGTGGATGTAAGTGCAGATCCCTTTCATCATTGTGGTAGGATGTGTTCCTTCCTAGGTGGATGTAAGTGTAGAGCCCTTTCATCATTGTGGTAGGATGTGTTCCCGCGTGGGTGAATGTAAGTGCATAAATCTTTCATCATTGTGGTAGGATGTGTTCCGGCTTGGGTGAGAGTATTTCATCATTGTGGTAGGATGTGGTTCTAGCCTAGATGGAAGAACAAATATCTTCCATAATTGTGGTAGGATGTGGTTCTATCCTGGATGAAAGTACAAAAATCTTCCATCATTGTGGTAGGATATGTTTTCAGCCTGGATGGAAGTGTAGAACTCTTCCATCATTGTGGTAGGATGTGTTCCGTCCTGGATGGATGTGAGTCATGTGCCTTTTTGATGAGTAGGTTGGATATAAGTGCTGAAGAAGACCTACATGGAGGCTAGTACTACAACCAGCATGAAAGAGGGATGGCTCTGTAGAAATTCTTGTGATGAGAAGAATCATGAGATAGCACCAGTGATGATCCAGATCGAGTGATGATCCATATCCAGTGATGATGGTCGGTGATGATCCATATCAAGTGATGATCTAGCTCTAGTGATGATGATCCAGTAGTGATGATCTAGATCTAATGATGATTCCCAGTGATGATCCATATCAAGTGATGATGCAGATCCAGTGATGATGTCCCGTGATGATCTAGATCGAAAGATGATATAGATTCAAAGATGAAGATGAATTGAAGACGAATATGACTTGAGGACTAAGAATAATTAAATATGCAGATGACAAGATGATCCAGTTGATATAGAGAAGAAGACCAGTGCTGAAAATTGTGTCGAAAGACTACCTTCCTAGTTAAGAGGGAGTGTTGATGTATTTGTAACTTCGGAATGTATTCATCTATGTATCTTATGTATTGTAACCTGATGTTTATTCTAGGATGTATCTATAATGTAATTGAGTCATGTTTTCATTCCTTGATGTTCCAATTAGGAGGATCAATAATGTAAACAAGTCATGTCAAGTCATTGTGGGTAACCCTCCAAATGTCTAAGGGTTAAAGTCCCCGCAGTTCTGGGGCACTAGGGTTATTAGACTCTCCTAGTAGAGGTCGGCCCTGGTAGGTTTTTAGTCATGTTGGGATTAGTATAAATAGCGAACTAGAGTCTCTTTTAGAACAAAACTCATACACACTCAAGTGTAGCGCATAGTTGAGGAAGGAGAAGACACTAGGGCTAGACAAGAAGAAGATTACTGCTATCAACAGATCACTTACTATTTTAGGCTGTTACTATTTTGGTGCTGATTCTATCTCTGAGGAAGTTGTGGGGTTTTCTCCATTTATGGTTTCCCTGAGGAAAAAAATTGTGTTCATTGTCTCTTGTGTTTGATTGTTGTACTTGTTATTCTCTCAGTTAAAGATCCTAATAATGCTACCTTGATGTTGAAAAACTAACACTCCAGGTCAAAGAGACCTGACATCAGCTTTTGAAGCCAAATGGCTTCACAACTAGCAGAGAAAGATGCTATTTATTTTGGTTCAGCTGTGCTAAGAGAAATACTGGACTGTTTCCTGCTAAACCATGAAATCATAGTAGAACCCAGACAATAACATCCACTTGATGTGCTTCTTCTATCTGAGACACTTCAAGCCCAATCTGCATCTGTATAGCCATACAATCTGTAATCATGGTTTCCATCATAGCATAGATCAAATTCTATATTCCCTTTCATATATCTCATAACATGCTTTGCAGCTATCAGGTGAACACGTCTAGGTTGAACTAGATAAAGTGTTCACAGCAAAACAAATGTCTGGTTTGATATTTTTTAGATACATCAATGACCCAATAATATGTCTATATTGATTCACATCCACTAACACTGATGAGTCATTGGCTAACAACTTCTGGTTGGAATCCATCAGTGTGGACAAGGATTTTCATTCCAACATATCAAATCTTTTCAAAACTTCCACAGCATAGTTTCCTTGACTGAGAAAGATTCGTTCATACTTCCAGACCTATGAAATAAATCATTAGACCAAGGTCTTTCATCTCACATTATTCAGTGATCTTCTTCTTGTATTATACAATCTATCTGTCAGAAATAGATCATCCACATACAGTAATAGTATGGCAGGTTCATCTTCTATAACCTTGAAGTAAAGGTTAGGATCGGCTTTAGTCTTGGAAAATCCCATGCTCATCAGGAAACTATCTATCCTTCCATACCAAGCTCTAGGAGCTTGCTTTAGGCCATACAGGGCCTTCTTCAACTTGCATATGTGAGTTTGTCTGTCTTCAAACTCAAATCCTTATGGCTATTCTATGTATACTTCTTCTTCAATTACACCATTCAGGAACACTATCTTCACATCCATCTAGTGTATATCCCACTTCACCATGGAATAAGGTGCCATGATAGTTCTAATGGAAGTGTACCTTGCTTCCTGGAGCAAGTTTCTCTTCATAATCAATTCCCTCTCTCTGAGAGAATCCTTTAGCCACAAATATTGACTTCCATCAGCAACATGTTTTTTCTTGCAAGTCCTCTTGGAAGATACTAAGCTCTTTCTTTTTGGTTTGATTACTATATCCCAAAAATCATTCTATTAGGTCATCAACATATCCTAGTCTTTCGCATTCAAACTTGAAGGTTTGAACCCACTTTACTCTTGGTAAAGTCTCGATCCATCAAGAAGTTGTCCATCATGTCATACTATGTTGTACTCTGATATCTTTTGTAGTCACTCCCTCTGAAGCGAAGCATGATATTCCCTCTTGATTCTATATTGGAGTGACAGGTAGCATTCTCTGCTACTATGTATATATCTCAGTTTACCAAGATCCCTCTATCCTGAACTTTGTCAAAAATTTCCTCATGCACCCATCTATGAGCTTGTTGTCTTCGATCAGTTTCCATATTCAACCTTGTAGCAAAGGTTAATATATTCATCACTCTAGGTTATCTGTCAAGCTGTTAGATGTGCTTTTCTATGGGTTCCTTCTGATTTCGTACCAAGCATATTCTGTACAAGTGGTTCTCTTCTTGATATATACCTCTACTGGAGAAGTGTGTCTAGTCAATAGAGTATATCATGCCATAGTCTCTCCTTTCTGAGAAAAACCACGAACCTTTCTTTGTACACTTGTTCTTGTAAATTCATATGGAAGACACTACGGACTTCCCTTTAGGACTCGAAACCATATCATAGAAATCATTCCCCATGATCAACTATTACTCTTTGACCATAGAATCTTTCATAGTTGGGAAGGTTAACATCAATGATGTTACCCAACTGTGTTATACAACTAGATTGTGTCTGATGCCTCTTGGAAGTCTCACCATAATTTTATTCATCTTGATTTATCTCTCATACCCAAGTTATTCATATTTCCAGGTGGATCTACCGCTCTCTAAATCTCTTTCTTTTGTCACGGTGTCTCTGAACTCGGGAGCTTCATATTCATGTTTATTGGAGTGAAACTTGAATTTTCATCACTTGTTCTTCAGAACAAGCCTCATCCTTATTTTCTTATAGGTGGTTGTACAAGACGTTTCCTACAATTCAAATGCACCAGTTGCATGGTTAGAACCATTTCATAGAAAATATGCATAATGACGCATCATTCAAATTTTAGCCAATACAACATTCATCCATATCTCACAAAAACTTTCTATGTGAAATCATTTAGATTGTGAACTAATGCAATATGTTAGCAAGGAGGTTTCATTCTACATACGTAGAAATGGAGAGTTGTATAGCACCATGAGCTACTTACCCATCACATGCATATTAGTAATATGTTGTCATTAATGCAAAAATTCTATCATGCATAACACATCAACTAAATACAAATCAATATCATGAAATGACAATTGAATACTTAGCTTTTATTCGTTTCATGGGTAGACTCCTTGATCCTTTTGCTTCATCATCTTATTCATTCATGAAATCATCATTTCTTATCCAAATGCTAAGATGGATAAGAAGTTCTTCAAGAATTGAATTCTTCATATTCCTCATTGCTTGAGGGATCTTCTTTGAATCATGAGCGCTTGATCATCAGTTGCTCCCATATTCTTTTCTCTTATTATGAGTTGAGTTTCTTCTTGTGTAAGGCTTTAGCCTCATTTCCCTTTGGAATTGGAACCTCTCCACTTATGTAGGTGTCCAACTCATTTTCTAAAGAACTAGTAAAATCCTATGTTTTCGTGCTCGGAAATTTTCAGCTTCACCAATCTTGTCATCAAGCTGGGGTTCTAGGTCATTTTTAAATGAGAACCTCAAATGTAAATGGTAAAAGATTAGATTGTACCAATTTTAGGTGTTCATCCTGGTTCTGGATCTGGCTAATCTAGGGTTTGTTAGAGAAACCCTATTTTTCAAAACATTAAATATTTCATATCTTATTGGATAGAAAGATGTGCCTCCTGAAGGAGAGATGGGAAGCATATTTATTTTCCAAAAACTATGATCATAATTGCAAAATATCTGATGCCCTAGTTTTCTTCATTTTTCTCTGCAGAATGCCTGATATTGTTTCTGTAGTATCTCCAGAATTATTGCTCTTATGTCTGAAATTTTGTACTGAGGTAACTATCCTCTATCCAACACTGCCAGTTTGAGAAGAATTGGGTTCACCAGCTGGAACTTATGTGCGTTTTACCAAGGTGACGTATTTTAGGACTGTTCAGAATATTGAACTTGTACGGACATCCACGTGTCGTTGTTTCATCTTCAAGGTTTGAAATTTTTACCACAAAAAGTACAGTCTGTTCCCCTTCTGGTACATCTTGAAAATTTTCATTTGGATCTTCGTATCCCAAGATATAGCATTTATCCTGGGTAACCTGTTTAAGGCTGAATTGTGAGAGAGTTTGGAACCCTAACTTGGATGAATCATATATCCTACAATGTAGCGAATATGAGGCTGAAACTTTCACAGAATGTACATCAGGAATTTATTTTTAGATTTTTATAGTTTTAGCTCTTGAGCCTTCTCCAATCCTGAGATATAGCAAATCTACCAAAATTACCAGTTTTAGTATCTTAGGGTTTTCAAGCGTAAAACCCTAATCTTTAATAGTTGTAGCTATAGCACTATTTCGATTGCACAATGAATTATTTCAGGGTGGATCTAATACCATGTTAAGTTTTTAATGGTTATATCATATCTAAAAACATTTAGCATCATAACAACATAACCATAAGCCAAAACATCTCTGAAATATAGACAAGCACAATCACACAAAAATAACACAAAGATTTATCCTATGAAAACCCTAATGGGAAAAACCCAACAAAAGCTTCCTCAATATAGATGCCCCAAAAAGATAAAAGGTAAAACCAAAAGATTGATCTTCCTCCTTCTCCAGCTACAACTCTCTCTCTCTCTCTCTCTCTCTCTCTCTCTCTAATGCACTACACAAGTGAGTGTGAGTGTGTTCAAATAAGAAGCACCTCACCTCTATTTATATTCTTTCGTTCACTTAATAATTAATTCAGTTATGTAGGCTTGAGTAATCCTAATTTAATTATGTAGGCTTGAGTAACAACGACTGGGGTACTAATGACTTGAATTACAATGGAGGGGACTTCCTCATGACTCTTATTAGTACTCCTGATTAGGAACATTAGGGTATAAAGAAATACAAGTGATTCTCTTGGTAGGAACATCGGGGATGACTAAAAAATACATATAGAATATTCTTCGAAATTACAATAATTCAACAATAATTACAACCTTCAAACATGACTCTAAAGAATTGAATGTGCTGGTAAACCCAAGAAAACTTGCATAGAAGGTTGCAAAGTGCAAGAGCGCCATTAAATACTTGGTGACACAGATTTAAGAGATGGATAAAGAGGCTAAACTGGTTATGGATGTGACCACACAATTTTGGGGAAGTGTAGTCCAGGAAAAATAGTAAGAGCATATCAACACATAGCTGAGGTGTCCCCACCTTTCACACACCTGGGTTACATGGAATAAATCTTCAAGCCACTCGGTGTGTCCTTGGGGACAAGTCTCGAGTTAGGGCTATCACCTTGTTCTTGACTCCTCCATTTAGGCTTAACTCCTAATGAATCCAAGGGGGGTAGACCCTATTAAGTTACTAAGAAAAAATTATTTAGTATGATGATGGTATTAAATAGTAAGTGTTTTAGGAGTTTCTATTTAACAATTGTAAACAACAAATAACATGATGAGATAATCACAAATAAGCACGAAAATGACACCCAATCATATATAGATTCAAATCAATAAACAGTTGACCAGTGCCTTGAAAATGGAGTTGAAAAACAATTAAGAGTGCTTGCAAGTTCTGGAATGAATGTTGTGCAATTGTATCTTGGTTGATTTTAAATTAATGTAAGAATATGAGTAATTTAACTTAGGCAAGGGGACTCCAAATATACCCAGGGGGTACTTGAAGTATGTCCAAAAATAAACCATCATGGCTACCCGTAAGGAATATGTGGGATGAATGGAGTCTCTGAGGTCATTTTTCATAATGCACCCAAAGGTGTAACAGAGATCGTGCCATGAGGTCACTTTTCAGGAGTTCCCACTTCCTTTGGGTATTTTTCCACCTTAATGGTTTGATCGAGGCATTGGATTTTTGTCTAATAGTTTTTCAATTTGGGGAGACTAAAAAAAATTATGTTATCATATGAAGCATAAATAGATAAGAAAACCACAATTTTCTAATTAGACTACCACGACCCTTTCTTCACCTTTCGACTCAAAAGGAGGCTTATGGGGTAAGTATTAAAATTCCGTTGAAACCAACAAATATGGAACATGGAAATTATTATAAGTCAAAGTATAATACCCTTCATATTATAACTACACTATATTGAAAAAATATGAACAAAAAGTAAAAAATGACACACACACAAATCCCCCCAAGGGGGATGGTGAATAGGCTTGAAAGAGCCTATTCAAAAAGATTTTTCTTTTTATTAGCAAAAATTACGATATAAAAAAAATGAAATTAATCCACTTGGTCCTTATATGGAATGATACCAAAGGTTTACAAATTGAAAAAATTTGAAATTTTTGGAAGATAGAGATCCCTTAGGGGTTTCGAATGGTCCAAAAATGCTTTCCGAACAGCGCCTTCTCCTATTTTCTGTTACACCTGTTAAAAACCAGAAATATTATCATAGTTAAATATGCCCAAAAGTACTTTGAAATTACTTTTGGATGAACAAACTTTTTACCCAAATATTCTAAGTTTAAACTAGCTTTTCACGAAGCGGAAAAAGAACCAAGGAAAGCAAGCTTTCCTAAGGATCTTGGCCTGCTTTGGGGGAAGCCAATATGAAGCACTTAAATTGATGAATATAAATTTTTATATTCTAAGGAAACAACCATGCATTCAACAAGGTTTAGATCTACTTTCAGAGCCTTGAAAAATGACAATTTTCCCTAAAACTAGATCTACAATGCTTGTAAATTTTCTTTTAGGAATGAGATCTAGTTTATGAGATTTAAGGCAGAAATATCTATGTAATATGAACTCTAAAATTGATACATCTAAACAAATTTAAAGCTACAAAATAAGTAACCGGACTGATTTTGAAGAAATTTGAAGGAGGAAGAGGAAAGGAAGAGTGCTTGTTGCCAGGGAATGGATCTGCAAAGAAGACTAGTTAGTGGAATGCTGAGGGACAATGACTTCACAAAACAATTGGATTCCTAGTGGATTCATGCTAGATCCATAGTTCATCCAACTCCTGTTACCTGAAAACTAACAAACAATCCTACACAAAACCTTATGAGATCTAGATAGAAATATATGAAGAAAGAAAGGGATTACATGGAAATAAAATTATTTAAACATGTATGATCTGAATCTTTAAACATATATACTATGAGATATTGAAAATGAAGTAATATTACTTGCCCAACTACACTCCTATTGATTCAGCTGAATCATTAAGCCAGACATGATTCAGATGCAGAAATTGAGAGAAAGCCAACGGTAAAAAGCTGCAAGACAATGTTAAATGCACAAATATAAAAGCACTATGCCGATTTGGCCTCCAAAGCTTCACTTTATTCCAATAGCAAAATATAATACACAGTATTACAACAGAAATATCTCCTCAATCCAACTCTAACTAACTTAGAAAGGAGGCATCCATGCTTTATTTATATAAAAAAATGAAACCCCAGCCCAAAAGGGGCGCAAATCTCAAGGAGAGAGACAATTGCAGTTGCATCTGGAGTGAATCTGGGCTTGATCTATGTCTAACTGAGTCTGATTTGAGTCTCACTGAGTGAAACTATCAATCGAAGAGATAATATGACTAAAAAATCAACCTGTTGACTGAAGAATCCACCAAAACTCATCCAGATGAGCTCACACGTGTGGAGGAGAGAGGGAGGGAAAAATTACCCATAAAGGAAGCTAAATTTCAACTCTGGATCCACCCAGATCACCTCCTTCAGTCAAGGGTTGTCAGATCTAGTCAATTTGGTTCAGATCTAACTGGTTTCAATCAAATCGGCTGAGAATCCACTAATCTAGGATTTTGGATTTGCTCCATTATTTAATTAATTCATCAATTAAATAATCAATATTTGATTTTTTTGGGCTTTTTGACCTAAGTGATGGAAAATCACTCAAAACTAGGAAATAGTAGGTCTATAGGTTTACTAGGTGCTCTTAGCTTGAAAATGAGCACCTACATGACTGAAACTGACTATTTGGCCCACTTTTATTACAAAACCAATTTTTCCAATTAAACTATTAAAAAATAGCCTAAGTTTTGGAAAAATTAAATTTTAATAAAAAACGCTAAAAAAATTTAAAAATTTAAAAATTTAAAAAACCTAGGGGGACTTAGACATGTTCATATGACTCAACTAGATTTCCTAGCATGTTCATACATTGACACATAGACTCTAATAACCTCAATAGGCCTAAATTCCAAGCCTACCACCCCAACTTTTGAGGTATTGAGTGAAAAACTCAGAAATTATCAGTCGTTTATTCAACAACCAATAATAACCAAGGGAAAAAACACCTTGGGATGATCAGATTGACAAATAAAGTCTAAGAGATCGAGTATTTTACAGACACTATCATGCTAGAACATTTATTACAACTCCCCCAAGGGGGTATGAACATGTGATATAGTACAACAAAGTTTCCTGAAAGAAAGAATGAAGGTCTTCTGAAGTCTGAACAAGTTATCCTTGTCCGATTCACCTGGATCACTTGATAAAAAACCACTAAGTACAACTTAGGTGGTAACATTCTAGCTCCAACTGTGGGACATGTGCTCGATATGGAATTTAAGGAAAGGAGAGGATATGAGAACACTAGATGTTATAATTGAACCCAGGTGTTAGAACAATTACACTCACAAAAATTGCCAATTACACATGCAAATTACTCACAAAGGAGACTGAATATGGAGCAGAACACTAATATGTATTGAATAAGTGTACAATAGCCAACCCTGTGAAGTCATAGGCTGCCACAATAAATAATTACATGAGATATTTGAATGCATAAGGATGCCATTCAAATTTGGTCAAAAGGAGGCTTACTAAATCTAAGCAAATCCCCCATAGGTGCATAAAGCAGTTTCCAAATATGTCTAGGAGCTCACGAATTGGAAAAATAAATTAGGCAAGATAATATATGATGTAAGGACAAATCATACATGCTTTTATTATGAGAAAAGAGTGGAGGATGATGAGGACAAAAAACAAGTTAACTTCACCTAGCCAAACTTTCCCAATTGCCTTAAAACTCAACAAAAGCAGGCAATAAAGTAGAAAAAGAAGACATTCACTAGGAAGGCCAGGAATAAAGTAGATTTGATTCCAAGTGGTTTCCTAAGTGCTCCATGACTCAAATATAGCAATTTTGACCACTTTGGATATGTGGAGGACAACTTGCATAAGGTGGAATATGGAAACTAGGAAAATAAGACAAAAATTGGATTAATTAATGTCTAAGGTAGTTAACTATGGGTTGATTATTCTAACACCCCCCCTTAATCCTGACTTATGAGTAAAATATCAGAAAATTATAGGGCCTAGCAACAAGGCTTAGTCAGCCTTTACATACTGCATGTCCATTTGACCAAGGAAAGTGGCAAAAACCTAGTGGGAAAAATCCTCCCTTAAACATTGACAGTAAAAAAAAATTGAAAATATTGTCATCACTCATGCTTCATAGCATGATCAGGAATAGCCAGCAATGATTTGAGATTGCTGACTGTCTTCTCACCAAAAACTTTGGTGAATATATCTGCTACTTGTTCTGAAGATGAACAGAAGAGTAGGTGAATGGTGCCATCATGCACAAGCTATCTGATGTAGTGCATATGGATCTCAATGTGTTTGGTTCTCTGTATTTGAACTGGATCATTGCAAATTCGAATGGTACTATGATTATCAAAATAGATAGTAGTTGAGTATTTTGATTCGAATCCACACACACCAAGTAACCCCTGCAACCATAAACATTGAGTTGCTGCATTTACAACTCCTCTGTACTTTGCTTCTGTAGATGAGAGTGCAATGGCACTCTATTTCTTACTTGAATAGCTGATTGGTCCTTCAGCAAGCATGAACACATATCTTGATGTTGACTTTCGATCTGTGTTGTCACCTTCCCAATCACTGTCAGTAAACCCAATCAAATCAAGATCAGATTTAGCTTTGTAGAAGATCCCATGAGTCCTTGTTCCCTGAACAAAGTTAAGGATCCTTTTGGCCGCTCTCCAATGGATCTCATGAGGCTGATCCATGTATCTTGAAGCCACACTTACTGCATAATAAATATCAGGTCGAGTATGTGTAAGGTATAGCAAACACCCAATCAGTTTCCTATACAGTGTATTGTTTACCATAGGTGAAGAATCAACTTCTTCAAGCTTAACTCCTGAAAGGAAGGGAGTCTTGGTTGGCTTGAAATCCTTCATGTTGAACTTGTTCAGAAAATCCAAGACATACTTGGACTGATGTACTTTGATTCCATGTTTGGTTTGATAAATCTCGAACCCCAAGAATTGGCTCAATAACCCCAAATCAGTCATAGAGAATGCATGGTTCATTGCATCCTTCAAGGAGGCAATTTCATTCTTTGAGCTTCCTGTAATGAGAAGGTCATCAACATACAAGACAATAATCATTAATGAACCATGAATCAGCTTCAAATAGACATTAGGATCTGACTTGCATCGAACAAAATTCAATGATAGCAGAAAGCTATCAATCTTGGCATACCAAGCCTTGAGGGCTTGCTTAAGCCCATACAATGATTTATTTAGCTTGCAAACAAGAGATGGATTAGTAGAAAATACTTGAGGCTGCTTCATTTAAATCTCTTCAGTAATATATCCATTTAGGAAAGCACACTTCACATCCATGTGATGTACCTCCCACTACTTCAAAGCTACAATGGCTAAAGCTAGCCTAATGGAGTCCATCTTTGCCACTGGTGCAAAGGTCTCATTGTAGTCTATTCCATGTAGCTGTGAGTAGCCCTTGGCTACCAATATTTCCTTATATTTCAAATTTGAACCATCAACATCAAATTTGGTTTTGTAAACCCACTTACACTGAACTAGGTTCCTCCCTGGGGGAAGATCAACCAGCTCCCAAGTGTTGTTCTTTTGGAGTGAGATGAACTCTTATTTCATGGATGTTTTCCATATTGGATCATGTGCTTCATATTCATATGTTTGTGGGTCTTATTCAACCATTAGATAGCATTTCTCTGCAAACAAAGGGTCTTTCATGCATAGAGCACTCTCAAACTGAGATCTAGTCCTCCTAGGATCATTAGGATTTCCAGCTAGTTCTATAGCTGCATGAATGGTCTTTTCCACCCATTTTGGTCTTGTAGGAATATTAGTATCTGCAGTTATATCATCATTATCAGACATATCAGAATCATCAAACTCAAATATCTCTTCACTTACATTCAATTGTTCTGGTGGTGAAGAGGATTCTCCAAATTCCACTGCTACTAAAGGCTCTTCTTGGAACTGAACACTCCTTTCAATGAAGGATTTGTTTGTGCTCAAATTTATCAGCTTGTACCCTTTTGAATCTTCATAGAACCCAACAAAAGGACACTCTTGGCTTTGGGGCTGAAAAGCCTTCCTCTTTTCTGTTGGAATTCTAGCCCAAGCCCTTGAGCCAAAAATCCTGAAATGGGTCACATCTGGCTTGTGCCCACTCCATGCTTCCAAAGGAGTCATACCATAAAGCTATTTATGAGGCACCCTATTCTGGATATAGGCTGTATAGTTTATAGCTTTGGCCCAAAACTTTGGTGGCAAAGTCTTAGCCTCCATCATGCAGGTTGCCATCTCTTTTAGTGATCTATTCTTACTCTCAACAACACCATTTTGCTGTGGTGTGTAAGGGATATAATGCTGCATATAAATACCTACATCTGAATAATATTGAATTAACTTAGACTTGACATAATCACCACCATTGTCAAATCTGAGGACCTTGAGTTTCCTCCCAGACTGGTTTTCAACCCAAGCCTTAAAGACTTTGAAGAGGCCAAAAAATTTAGACTTGTGTTTTAGGAAGTAAACCCAGCAGTACCTGGAAACATCATCTATGAATGTCAATGAGTATTTGTCCTGAATCATTGACATATGAGGAAATGGGCCTACAACATCACTGTGGATCAACTCAAGAGGTGCAGAGGTTCTCTCATGACTAGCTTTCTCAAATTTATGCTCTGGATGTTTTCCTAAGATGCAACCTTGACGAACTCCTTTGGAAAACTTAATCTTTGGTAACCCTATGAGCATTTATTTTTCACTAAGATTAGAAAGATACTTGTAATTAAGGTGGCCAAATATTTCATGCCAAAGCTTGCTTGCCTCATTAGCATGAATCAGAAGAGCATAGGGGTTTGAGTAGGGTAGGAATTGTGAGAAAATGTATACATTCAAAGTGTGATTTGCAACTCCTTTTGCAATGACTTTACCACTTGAGATCTCTATAATATCAAATTCATTAGCAGATAACATGACCTTATTTGGAGACCCTATGTGGGTCATCTGATACACTGATAAGAGGTTAGAGGCAAGACCTGGAACATACAATACATTACTGAACTTACCATGGTCAAGATCAATCCTCCCTTTTCCCAAACTTTCAGTGAGAGAGTCATCTCCCAGTACAATTGGTGGACCTTTCGACATGTAAAGTGAGGTGAATTCCTCCTTGTTCGAAACCATATGTCTTGAAGCTCCAAAATCAATGATGAAACTAGGTGAGCTTGATGTGCCAGCAACCAATGCATGAACTCTCTCTCTGTCTTCTGAATTTGATCCTCCTTCCCTCTTCTTTGAGCTGTTAGGAGGGGAGATGCCATTATTCTCTAGGATTTGGGTCAGCATGTCAATTTGCTTCTTCATGCAAGAGCTTTCAGGATGATTTCCCTTGCTGCAGTATGCGCACTTGCTCATTTCTCCTTTGTTCTTCTTCTTCTAGGGGTTCTTCTTGGAGCTTTGGGGCTCCTCTGGAGACTTGTTCTTGTCTCTCTTTTGCTAAGGTGGATTCTTAGATTTCTTCTTGCATTTTGAATTCACCCTCGAATCTCCAGCAACTAGAGCTTGGTCTTTGGAAGGTTTGATGGTGCGCATCGTCACCAATTTATCTTGTTCTTGTGTGAGAGATTCCATGAAATCTGCAACGCTAGGCATTTTACAGGCTCGAGCTGTCAACTTTGTGGAATGGAAGGTCAAGAAAAACACTAAATAGTTAGGGCCAATCTTTGAGAGTATGGACAAAACCAATTTCTCCTCCTTATTTTCAATCCCACACTGTTTTAGCTGCAAAACAAGGGATTTGAACTTGGAAAAATAGAGTTGCAGGGATTCAAAGCTATTGGGACTTAGGGAGATCAATTCATTTTCAATTTGATGTCCCCTCATCTCATATGTCTTACCAAAAATATAAAAATATTCTCCCATACTTCATTTGGTGATGTTAACCATCAAGATGGAAAAGGAGGTCTTTGGATATGCTCAGACACAGGAGACCATAGGCCTCATCCCTCCTGTTGTGCCATTTAATTTTCTCTACAGCTACATTGGGATCTACTTATATTTCCATAGTCACTCTATAGAGGCATTTATCTCTCAACGGTATCTCCATATTTTCTTTCCATTCAAAGAAGTTAAATGGAGTCAAGATGATCTTCTGAGATTGATCCATAGCTCAGAAATTTTCCCTTCAGTCAGCAGAATGTTCTCAGTCAATGATGTCGAACTTGCAATAAAAAATGGGAAGGAGATAAATTGATCTACAAAGGCTCTAATACCATGTGGAAATTGCACCCAGGTGTTATAACAACTACACTCACAAAAATTGCCAATTATACATGGAATTTACACACAAAGGAGACTGAATATGGAGCCGAACACTAATCTATATTGAATAAGTTTACAATAGACAACCCTGTGAAGTCACAGGCTACCAAAATAAATAATTACATGAGATATTTGAATGCATAAGGATTCCATTCGAATTTGGTCAAAAGCAGGCTTACTAAATCTAAGCAAATCCCCCATAGGTGCATAAAGCAGTTTCCAAATCTGTCTAGGAGCTCACGAATTGGAAAAATCAATTAGAAAATATAATAGATGATGGAAATACAACTCATACATGATTTTATTAGGAGAAAAGAGTGGAGTATGATGAGGACAAAAAATAAGTTAACTTCACCTAGTCAAACTTTCCCAATTGCCTTAAAACTAAGCAAAAGCAGGCAATGAAGTAGAAAAAGAAAACATGCACTAGGAAGGCCAGGAATAAAGTAGATTTGATTCCAAGTGGTTTTCCAAGTGCTCCATGACTCAAATTTAGCAATTTTTACCACTTTAGACATGTGGAGGACAACTTGCATAAGGTGGAATATGGAAACTAGGAAAATAAGACAAAAAATGGATTAATTAATGTCTAAGGTAGCTAACTATGGGTTTATTATTCTAACACTATAATATATGGTTTATATACCCTGTAAAAACATCTCAACTTGACAAGAAAACCTCAGTAGCACAAGCTTTATATAAAAACCAAATGAACCTTAAGCTGATTTATTTAAACAAAATAAATGTAATTAACTAATGAAAAAAAATATTTATTATAGCTAAGTACAAAACATAAATGCAGAAAGTAAATACTCTCTTTTAGGAGCTTATTTTCCTACTCTAAGCATGATATAAAAAGGTTAGGTGTAATAAAAAATCCAATGTAACCACCTAAGCATTTTATTAACATAAAAAAAAATCCTTGTCTTTGGTTACCAGCCAAAGTAAGGATACCTTATTCAGAAAATGCAAACCTGCGTGATCATTCAGAATGGGCGGGATGGATGGGAGATCATAGGCATGAATAATGTCATAAAAATTCTTCCCCAACTTGTATGTGCTCATGCAGGATGATTTTATCCATGACTGGATAGATATACCAATCAGCATGATGAGGAATACTGACTACATCATCATACTGATCACCAGGGCTTATCAAATGATAACTCGTTACACAAGCCCCAAGTAGCTCCAAATCATAATGAACCTCTATATGTGAAAAATATGGCTGAGACTGATATTCCACTAACTGCATCACATCTGACTTTTCACAACGCTACTTCTCAATGTCTTCATTATTGATACCCTTGTGCGGCTCTGCATGATATGACTCTGAATGATCATGTGAAAATTATGAATGCTCCTCTTCCATACTAAGGTTTTCCCAGGAATCTAGATCTGTGCTCCCCTATATGGACATATCATAGATTGGAATTCCACAAATTTTTGAATAGACACTCCCTGTGTTGGACAAATCATGGATGGGATTCTCCATAAGATTTTCACAAGCTGGATTATCTATGAAATTCCAATAGTCATCACTCCCATCCATGTCATATGTGGGGGACTTTTCATCCATGACATCATGCTCCTGCCCATACATGTCTTCCTAGTATTCATACAAATCTTCTTTATAAAAAATGTTACAAGGCAATAAACTTTCCAAACCTTCATCAACATGTGGAGAACAAGGTCTAGTGTCACCACACACCATATTGATCTTATCATAAGTTTCTTTATAGGCTTCTATTATGATATCATGAAGAATATCTTCAATATTATCTTTAATCAAGGAAACGTTTTGGACATACAATGGGATCACTTGGGATGTGTTGCTCAGTGGGTTTCTCTAGAGGGCCTTATGGAAAAATATCAGCATTGCAACACACTTGAGAATACCTCAAATCTTCAATGTATTCAGCTATGGTGGCATGAGGAGAGTCTTCAACAATGTGTTCCATCGTGGGCTCCTCCTGAAGCTCTTCAATTGGATCATCCTGGATTTTCCCTTCCTCAGAATCTTGCTGTGTATTGGGAGATACCTCATATTCTTTAATAAGCCTCTTAATTACTTCCTTTCTTGAATAACTATGAGGAAACTCTTTGATGGGAGTAGCATGGATCTCCTCTTCACTTAAATGTTCAAGAAGTGATTGCAAGTCTTCAATACTTTGTATAAGGGAAAAAGGTCCATCATATGTTTCCATGTGATACTCTGTCCCAGATAGGTAGAAGGTACAGAAATTTTCAAGGAACTTTTTCAAACCATTCATACTACCCCTACCATCATGCCACTGCTCTAAAAACATCCAAAGGAAGCTTGGAAAATAAGTTATACATTTATTAGGAAGGCCCTGATAGAACCAACAACAAGCCTCACCCCAAAAAGTACTAGCAAACATTTCCATCATATTGTCTTCATGAAGAACATTGGTGTCAGCCATCAACTGAAGGAAAATTTGACATGCCAGATGGTTGAATCACCATAATTTCCATGAAATACAGGAAGCCATTTATATGCATCCCCCACACCATTACAATAGTTAGGAAAACCCAGGATGTTTGAGAAATCGATAGGCTGAAAAATTCCGGTTATCGGGGCACCATATTTCTCCTTTAATTCATCCATATCAAAAATTAATAGTATGCATTTGATATAACCATTAAACCTTGTACTGAAAAGGTGGAGCTATTAAGTGATGAGCTTTAAAGGTTTTAACATGTCACATGGGCTCATCTACACACAACAAAACTTCACAATTTTTTGTGAGAAACAAGGGTTTTATCCCTTCAATGGAGTCGCCATGTGAGAATAAAAATATACATTTAAGAACTCTCACAAAAATATTTTTTTATTTTCTTTGTAAAAATAAAAAAAACTAAAAAATTTCAGTGGAGTCACCAGATGAAAATTAAATATCTACTCTAAGCATTCATCAAACAAAGCAAAAACAAAATAGAAGAAAACAAAAGTCCTCGAGAATAAAAAGATTTATCCTCGGCAACGGTGCCAAAAAGTGTTTCCACCTTTCACACACCTGGGTCACGTGGCAGAAATATTTAATCCACTCGGTGTGTCCTTGGCGGCAAGTCTTGAGTCAAGGTTGTCACCTTGTTCTTGACTCCTCCGTTTAGGTTTAACTCCTAATGAAGCCAAGGGGGGTAGACCCTATTAAGTTACTAAGGCAAAATTATTTAGTATGATGATTGTATTACAGAGTAAGTTTTTTAGGAGTTTCTATTTAACAATTGTAAACAACAAATAAAATGATGAGGTAATCACAAGTACGCACGAAAATGACACCCAATCACATACAAATTGAAAGAAATAAACAATTGACCAGTGCCTTGATAATGGAGTAAAAAAAAATTAAGAGTGCTTGCAAGTGCTGGAATGAATGTTGTACAATTGTATCTTGGTTGATTTTAAATTAATGTAAGAAGATGAGTAATTTAACTTAGGCAAGGGGACTCTAGATATACCCAGGGGGTACTTGAAGTATGTCCAAAACTAAACTGTCATAGCTACCTGCAAGGAATATGTGGGCTGAATGTAGTCTCTGAGGCTGTTGTTCATAATGCACCTAAAGGTGTAATAGAGATCGACACCTCGAGATCAATTTTCAGGAGTTCCCACTTCCTTCGGGTATTTTGCCACCGTAATGGTTTAATCGAGGCGTTGGATTTTTGCCTGATGGTTTGTCAATTTGGGGATATTGAATCCTAATTATTCAATTCACTCAAGTTCTTTTGATGCAGCTTTACTGATCGGATGAACCATAGCAAAGTACAGAGCATACACACCAGATTCTTTGTTATTTTTAGTAAATTTTAAAAGAGGTGTTCTTGTTAAAAAAGAAAACCCTCCAGGAACCTCTTTCGGTCCAAGTGGACCCCAATCAGGGAATCACAGAGGGGTTGATTTTATTATGATTACTAAAACCAATGATGATATTAGATGAATCATAAACAAATAAGCAACCCACAATTTTCTAATTGGACTACCACGACCCTTTCTTCACCTTTCGGCTCAAAAAGAGGCTCGTGGGGTAAGTATTAAAATTACTTTGAAACCACCAGATATGGAATATGGCAATGATTATAAGTCAAATTATACTACCCTACAGATTAAAACTACACTAGATTGAAAAAATATGAACAAAAAGTAAAAAATGACACAGACGCAAATCCCCCCCAAGGGGGATGGTTAATAGGGGGGATGGTGAATAGGCTCAAAAGAGCCTATTCGAAAATATTTTTATTTTTATTAGAAGAAATTTCAATATCACAAAACTAAAATTAATCCACTTGGTCCTTATATTGAATGAGACCAAACATTTACAAATTGCAAAAATTTGAAATTTTTGGAAGATGGAGACCCCATGGGGGGTTTCGAATGGTCCATAAATGATTTTTGGACAGTGCCTCCTCCTATTTTATGTTACACCTACTAAAAATAATCAATATTATCACAGTTAAATATTCCCAAAATTAATTTGAAAGTACTTTTGGATGAACAAACTTTATACCCAAAAATTCTAAGTTAAAACTAGCTTTTAAAGAAGCGAAAAAAGAACCAAGGAAAGCAAGATTTTTTTGGGATCTTGGCCTGATTTTGGGGAAGCCAATATGAAGCACTTAAATTGCTAAATATAAATTTTTAGATTCTAAGGAAACAACCATGCATTCAACAAGCTTTAGATCTACTTTCGCAGCCTTGAAAAATGACAATTTTCCCTAAAAGTAGATCTAGTATGCTTGTAAATTTTCTTTAAGGAATGATATCTCCAATTTATGATATTTAAGGCAGAAATATCTATGTAATATGAACTCTGAAATTGATAGATCTAAGAAAATTTAAAGCTGCAAAATAACTAACCGGACTGATTTTGAAGAAATTTGAAGGAGGAAGAGGAAAGGAAGAGGGAATTATGCCGGGGAATGGATCTGCAAAGAAGACCAGTTAGTGGAATGCCGAGGGACAATGCCTTCACAAAATAGTCAGATTCCCAGTGGAGTCAAGCTAGATCCACAGTTCATCCAACCCCTTTTACTTGAAAAATAACAAATAATCCTGCACAAAACCTTATGAGATCTGGATAGAAATATATGAAGAAAGAGAGGGATTACATGAAAATAAACTTATTTAAACATGTATGACCTGAATATTTAAACATATATACTATGATATATTTAAAATCAAGTAATCCTACTTTCCCATCTATACTCCTATTGATTCAGTTGAATCATTAAGCCAGGCACGATTCAAATGTAGAAATTGAGAGAAAGCCAACGGTAAAAAGTTGCAAGACAATGTTAAATCCACACATATAAAAGAATTACACCGATTTGGCCTCCAAAGATTCACTTTATTCCAATAGAGAAAGGTAGTACATAGTATTACAATAGCAATATCTCCTCAATCCAACTCTAACTAAATCGAAAAGGAGGTAGCCATGTTTTATTTCTACAAAAAATAGAAATCCCAGCCCAAAGGGGGTGCAAATCCAAAGGAGATAGACAATTGTAGCTGCATGTGGAGTGAATATGGGCTTAATCTGTGTCTAACTAAGCTTGATCTAAGTCTCATTGAGTGAAACTATCAATCGAAGAGCTGATCTGACCAACACCTCAACCTGTTGACTGAAGCATCCACCAAAACTCATCTAGATGAGCCCACACGTGTGGAGGAGAGAGGGAGGGTGAAATTCCCCATAAAGGAAGCTGAAGTTCAACTCTGGATCTACCCAGATCACCTCCTTCAACCAAGGATTTGTCAGATCCAGTCAATCTGGTTAAGATCTAACTGATTTCAATCAAATTGGCTGAGAATCCATTGATCTAGGATTTTGGATTTGCTCCATTATTTAATTAATTCATCAATTAAATAATCAATATTTGATTTTTTGGGGATTTTTGAGTTGAGTGATGTAAAATCACTCAAAACTAGGAAATAGTGGGTCCATAGGTTTACTGGGTGCTCTTGGCTTGAAAATGAGCACCTACATGACTGAAACTGACTATTTGTCCCACTTTTATTACACAACCAAATTTTCCAATTAAAATATTAAAAAATAGCCTAAGTTTTGGAAAAATTAAATTTTAATAAAAACCACTGAAAAAATTAAAAAAATAAAAAATTTAAAAAACCTAGGGGGACTTAGACATGTTCATATGACTCAACCTGTTATCGCCCAAGATAATTTATTTTTGTATGAAGAATTTAATTCACGCAATGAGGAATATAAGTGTCACTAACGGTTTGAAAGCTTCTGTGGCTGATAAAAATTTCACTAAGTTGTAGTTTCAGTGGCTTGGGCGAGGATCAGAACATCTCATTAGCCACTAACATACTTACAGATGATAGCTTTTGCGGTCAGATGAACATTTCGGCGATCAAAAGAACCAAAAACAATGTAGCCGTGAGATAGTCCACTAAAGAGCTGAAATGGCGTAAGACAGACTTACTATGGGTTCCGCGACCAGATGAAAACTTTGGCGATCAGAGGTTCTAAGGACTAACCATCGGCAAGATAGCTCAATAAGGATCCATGATGGTGGGAGACAAAAGGAATACCGATCGACAAATTTTACAATTGAGTTCCTCCGCAGTGTCAGTGGCACAGAATACTAAAGCTCCAATTGATGACAAGAAACATTTTGATAGCATGACAATAGATGAACTCTTTGGCGATTGGAAGAACTAAATACAACGTAGAGGCAGGGCAAGGCTGAAAAGTACCGAAATGTCGATGACATGAAGAACTAAATATTGCTGAAGTCAAGTATCAGAAATCAGAACTTGAAAACACTAACCGTTGGTGAGTTAGTCTACTAAAGAGCCGCCATGACGAAAGAAAGACAGAATGCAGCTTCCGCGACCAGATGAAAACTTCGACGATCAGAAGATATAAGGACAACGAATCAATGAATTTACAATGAAGCTCTTCCACGATGTCGACAACATATAATACTAAATCTCCGATCGATGACAAGAATCATTCTGATAGTGTGACAATATAATATCATCAGCTATCGAAAGACATACAGGATACGGAGCGGCGAGTTCACAATGAAGCTCCTCTGCAGTGTCGACGGCACAGAAGACTAAATCTCCAATTCAAATGTCACTAATCAACCTCTGACAACAATACAATTAGTTCGTTTCACCTCCAAAACTACGATAGCATTCAGAAAAAAGGTTTTGATGCATAAGTATTTCAGCTCCCGATCGCCGACGAGCTAGTGATGGAGAGCGCCAACATTGAGATTTGGAGCATCAATAAGCTAAAGGAAAAAGATGTCGATCACCGATGAAGAAGGTGCCACGACGCTATTAATTTTAGGTGCCAAAACAACGGTAGATTTGAGAATTGGAGCACCGATGAGAAAAATAAAAGCTTCCGATTGGTGACTGTGGCGACAAGACAAAGATTAATCCAGTGGATTAAACAAGAAAAATCACTTCAGTTAACTGTCGAAACACTGGTTATTGGTGGCAGTTTCATAATGAACCAGCAGTAGTGATTATCAGTGACCACTTCAGTCGTTAAAATCTCGCTCAGTAAACTAGATCTTCATGTTAGATAAACAAATATTTAGCAACGGTTTGAAGCCTTAATATGGAAAAACTGTCACTTTCAATTATTTTTGTGTAAACAGATCGGATTTTCAGGATCTGTGATTTTTGTAGAAGGCTATAAAGCCCATGATTGATTTTATAATAAAGGTTCAACTTCGGGGATTTATGAGCCAATAATACTTTCAAGCTTCTCATTTTACTTGTTCATGGTATAATCTCTTTTGTTGTGATCTATTCAGCCATCATCTCTTTCTTTACTATGTTTATGCCTGAATGTGCATTCAGGTCAATTTTAGATTTATTAAAAAGTCTATAGCTGTCATCCTATTGGTGTATTAGTGATATTTGATTTATAGATACCATCCTCAGCAGGATTTAGCCATTTATATGCATGTGTTATGTGTGTAATTCTACCAGCCTGGTGAGTTCTCCATCCTTGCACCTTATAGTCGAATTTCTGAGAAAATTGCAACTAAAATCCTTGTAAACAAGTGAGTCTTATGCATGCCTTGAGAGTGGAAATGTTGCATAGGTGGAATGACTTGACCCATATCTGAAAACCCTAAAAATAGTTTAAGTTACCAGGCATCCTTGAGCTACAACCTAGACGAGTTTCCTAGAGTGATAACAAAGTGGCGCCGCTGCCGAGGAGAGGAGATTCAAGCTCAACTTCCTTGGGAAACAACAGAGATCCATGATTTGATGATAGATAGAGCTTGGACATTATTACGGTTGTAATCATCTATCTGGAAACTCCATTGATATAAGGTGGCTTCAAGCAAACCCAAAGGGGCCACCAGCAACACTCGTTTCAGATCCAGAAGAAATATTGAGGAAAGCTAGGGCTTTATTCAGACAGACCAGCAGTGCTACACAAAATGCTATATCAAGTATTTCAAAAAATATTTTTTCTATTATTTCTTCTATTGAAACTCTTAATTCCCAGAAAATTTTAGATAAATCAGAAAAATCTAGGGCTTGAGCATCTTGAAGCACTACTTCTTGTGAAGATCCAATCCTTGGTGATTCCACTAGGATAAGTATACCACCGCCTTCTCAACAAATATTTTCATCAGTGCTTCCTTCCACATCCCTATCCATACCCATTTCCAATATGGCTACCCCTCAATTGACCATGATGGAAAGGATCCTGGTAGCTAGGTATGCACCCCTAATTTTGCCAAATCGTCTTGTAGCCATGCCTACCGAGGATTACCTCAAGTACATGCCTAATTTTACCGGGGAAGGGGATTTCACTACTGAAGAACATCTAGAGGATTTTTATAGATATGCTGAAAATATAAATATATAACGTGAAGATGTATGGACAAGAGTTTTTGTGCAAATCCTAGATGGCCAAGCTAGGAAGTGGTTTAAAGAACTGCCTGCTAGGTTAGTGGCAGGCATAGAGTCCCTAGATGACATTTTCCTAAAGCATTGGGGAGAGAGGAGAGAACACCTCTACTATATCATAGAATTCAGCAACCTGAAAAGAGAAAATTGTGAGTTTGTCTCCAACTTTACCAATAGATTCAACAACATCTATAGCAAGATCCCCACTGAGATTAAGCCCACATGTACCTCAGCTATGATAACTTATGAGAATTCCTTTAAACCTGACTTCTGCCTACTTCTCAAAGAAATGATTTCTACCTCCTTATCACTCATGCAGGATGCTGCCCTGGAGGTAGAGTCAAACATTCTGGCATCTCAGAAGGTCAAAGGGAAGGTAGACAGGAGGAAGCAACCACTAGACTATAGTGGGGCTTCTGCATTAGAGAACAAGATTGAAAAAATGACCAAACTTTTAGATAACCTGACTGCTGAAATGTATAAATTGAAAGACCGAGGACATTTGCCGGTAAGGGGTAAGGGGCCAAGTGACTTCTCTCCTCAAAACCCAAATTTTGTTCCTTATAGAAGAGGAAACCCCCTAGTTCAGATTCTCGAAAGAGAAAGAAATCAAGGGGAATATCAAAGGATAAGAGTTCCATTTCAAAATGCTGTATTAGAAGAAGAGCCATAGTTTATTGAAGAAGAAGGAGAAGCTGAAGACAATATCCACTGCATGGAGGATGAGGTGGACTACTCTTTTCTGACACAAGTATAATATGAAGAAGCCTTGATTGATCAGTAGATCACTGAAGAGATTGTCTATCAAGCTGATGCTTAGGGAGGTTACCAACTGAGGTCTAGGTTGGTTGCTCCCCTAAAGAAGAATGTTTTACCTGTCAAGATGCCTGCTGCACCAACTAGAAGGTTGTTGTTTTACCAAATAAAGTGGGTGTCCCATCCAAAGCATTGCATAAACCAGCACCTTCAGCCACACCTAATTAAGTCCATCTCAAACCTACAGCTCATGAGGTAAGGTTTCCAGATAGGCTGCATTATTATTTTAACCTTGAGTCTAAAATTCAAAAGTTGAAAATCCCTTTCCCGTTAATTGAGTTGATGAAGAATGATGCATTTAAAACCTCTATTATGAATTCCCTTCAACCCAAGGTGCACCATGACACTGACTTTGTGAACCTACAAGATGACAAGCCTAGTGTAACCTTGGGCCCCATGATTGAAGACATAAAAGACTCCTGCCCACCATTCTATATATCCTTGAAAATCCATGATAAAATCCTCCATAACTATCTGCTGGATTCAGGAGCCTCTCATAACCTAATGCCAAAGGTTGTGATGAATAAAATCAGCCTTAGCATTACGAAGCCCTACCATGATTTATTCTCCTTTGACTCTAGGAAGGTCAAATGCTTGGGCTTCATCAAAGACCTTGTTGTAAACTTAACTCAACTACCTTCAAAAAGGGCAATGATGGACATCGTAGTGGCTGATATTCCTCCAAAATTCGGCCTCTTGCTATCCTGGTCGTGGAGCAAAAGATTAGGTGGCACCCTTCAGATGGATCTCACATATTCCACCATTCCCATGTTTGGAGGGGAGACTAAGAGGCTGTACAGGGAAAATCAGCTCGAATAAATTATAAGCAAGGAGAGCCACTTAGTGAATCACCCTATCTATGCCATGGACACCGATTTTGGGTCTTGCATATTGCAAATAGATGATAATCAGCAGACATTCATTCATCTCACTGAGCCCACCCATCCATAGCCTGAAGAATTCACAACAGTGATCTAGACCATGTATTTCAATGCAAAAAGCACTCAAAACTCAGCAGGCATGAGTATCATGTTGATCTCCCCATCTAAGGAGGACATTCACTTATCTTATAAGCTTGATTTCAAAACCACAAACAACATAGCCAAATATGAAACCTTGATGCTAGGAATTAAAGCGGCCAAGGAGATGGGGATCATGTGCGTGAATATTTTTGGGGACGCAGACCTCATCATACAGCAGGTCAACAACACTTTTCAGACAAAAAATATCAGATTGAAGGCTTATATGGATGAGGTATGGAAACTTAGACACTCCTTTATGTTTTTTGAACTGTCATATATTCCTAGGGATTTGAATCACCTGGCTGATTCCCTGGCCATCTCTACAAGTCTATTTGTTCCTCCTTTACCCCCTAAGCTTAGCTATGACATTCAGGTCAAGTACAGACCCTCTCTTTTAGACAATGTAAAATTTTGGAGGGTGTTTGAAAATGATGGGGAGATTCATAAATTCCTTCAGTTAGTGGATCAATTCTCTGACATACACATAGACCAGGAAAACCTCAACCTGGAGGAATCCAAGCAGCGCAAGTTAAAAGATAAAGTGACTGAGCACAATATTGTCCAATTGCCCAGCAACTATATACCCCAAGGGCTAGTACCACTGGAAGAAATATTTGATCACAATGACATCCCTTTCAAGCCTGCCAAAAGGGAGCTAGATCCTGCTATCCAAGAACAAAACATAGGCAGCCAAAGCCATCCAAAACTGATAAATTTATCCACTGGGCTGACTGCTGAACAAAATTCTGAATATTGCAACTTGATAAAAGAGTTTTTCGATGTCTTTGCATGGGATTATAGTGACCTAAAAACATATGACACCAACATCATCAAGCACAAGATTCCTTTGGAGAAGGACACCATTCCTTTCAAACAAAAGCTGAGACCCATTAGCCCTCTTCTATTACTAGTGATTGAGAAAGAGATCCACAAGCTCTTCAAAGGCAAGATCATAATACCCCTCAGGTATTCCAAGCTGATTGCAAATCTAGTAGTCGTAACAAATAAAAATGGAGAAATCAGGTTGTGTGTGGATTTTAGAAACATGAACAAGTGTTCCAAAAAAAACAACTATCCACTGCCCAAGATGGAACACATGTTGCAGAATGTCTCGGGGGCCAGGGTCATGTCCTTCCTTGATGGATTCTCTGGATACAACCAAGTTGCCATGCACCCAGATGACCAAGAGAAGACTGCCTTTACCACCCCCTGGGGCACCTTCATGTATGCTAAAATGCCATTTGGGCTAATGAATGCTAGGGATACTTTTCAGAGAGCTATGGACCTAGCTTTTGTAGGGATAAAAGATAAATCTATGCTGATATATTTGGATGACTTAACAATTTATCCTCACAGCTATCATGACCACTTGTAGCATTTAAGGAAGGTATTTCTGAAGTGCAGAAGGTATGGAATATCACTGAACCCCAAGAATTCCAAGTTTGCACTCAATGAAGGAAAGCTCCTAGGCCACATAGTCTCAGCAGAAGGTGTAAATATTGATCCATCAAGAGTGGAAGCAATTTAGCAGCTGTCAATACCAAGGTCAAAAAGAGACATTCAGTCCTTTTTACAAATGATAAACTTCGTCAGGAGATTCATTCCTAATTTCTTCGAGCTGGTAAAGCACATAACAGCCATTCTAAAAAAGGATGTAGAAATCAAGTGGACTGACCATGCAATAAATTATTTTGAAGACATTAAGAAAGCCATCATGGAGTCCCCAACCTTGATTAGTCCCGACTACACCAAGGGTTTTTACATTTTCTCTTTTGCATCTTATGACACAGTGGCAGGCATACTATTACAAAAGAATGATGAAGGTCGTGATCATCCAATTGCTTTCTTCAGCTGAAGTATGAACCAATTGAGAAGCAGGCTTATTCTCTCATAAAATATTTGAATACTTTTAGAATCCACATTCTCCATGCAAATATAATTGCATATGTCCCTTCAGCTGCTGTGAAGGATGTTTTGACTCAGCCTGACATTCACGTTAAGAGAGCTAAGTGGATTGCCAAACTCATTGAGTTTGATGTAGAGGTGAAACCCACCAAGCTGGTAAAGGGATTAGGTCTGGCTAAACTCATGGCCAAATAAAATTGTGAACTGATGGGAATAAACTTTACATGTTTCATGTCTGCAAAGGTGCAGACTATGGTAGCAGCTGAAACAGAAGTAAATCAAGATCAGAATAACAGTCCAGCAGTAGCTAAGAACATATATTCATGTGAGTGGTACTTAGGTATCATTCCATTTTTGCTAAAATTAGAAGTTTCTCCTGATCTTACTCCTAACCAAGCACGAGCTCTTAAGTTGAAATCTGTTAAGTTTTGCATAATTGACAATTTGCTGTATTGGAAGGATTAGTTTGGAATTTTGTTAAGATGTCTAGATAAAGAAGAAGTAGAGAAAGTCAAGCATCACTTTCATTCTAGTACATGTGGAGGAAACCACTACTGGAAAACCACATCCCACAAGATATTAAAAGTAGGATACTATTGGCAAGTCCTCTTTGTTGATGTATGCACTTTTGCAAGGGCCTGTGACCAATGTCAAATATTTATAGGGAAGCAGCAGCTCAAATCCTTTCCCCTTAGGATTGTTACAGTGAATGGGCCTTTCCAGCAATGGGGTCTGGATTTCATATGTAAAATAAATCCATCTTCCAGTGGATAGCATAAATTGATCTTGGTAGCCACTAACTACTTTACCAAATGGATAGAAGTAGTACCCACCAGAAATGCCACTCATCAAGTCATCATGAGATTCTTATATGAGAACATATTCAGCAGGTTTGGTTGCCCAGTAAGGTTAGTAACTGATCATGCACTAGATTTTAAGGCTAGGACATTAGTTAGAATGTGTGAATCAATGGGTATTCAACTAGTGCACTCCACATCCTATTACCCACAAGGCAATGGCCTAGCTAAGTCATCCAACAAAAGCTTAGTCAGAATCATTAGGAAACTGCTAGAGACAAATTAGAAAAGCTAGGATTTAAAGCTTAAGTTTGATTTATGGGTTGATATGGTGACAGATAAAATATCCATAGGGACTTCTCCATTCAAACTAGTTTATGGAACTGAGGCCATATTTCCTATTTAGCTCATCCTTTCAGTGGCAAAGTTCTTTCAGGAAGAGGAGGATGAACCAAATGATATGATGAGAAGGATGATGGATTTGGTGGAGTTACAATAGATTAGGGAGCAAGTTATAGGAAAATCAGAAGCTCATCAACATAGGATAAAGGGCATGTTTGACAAAAGAACAAAGGCAGACAACTTCAAGGTCAGAGATTGCATCCTCAAGTGGGATGCTGTCAGATAGGATAAGGGAAAACATGTAAAATTTGACTCTTTGTGGATTGGCCCTTTTGTTATAGACCAGGTGTATGAGAATAACACCTTCAAATTGTAGAATCTAGAAGGTGAAGAAGTATTCGAT
Organism: Pseudotsuga menziesii; assembly: GCA_001517045.1. Classification (NCBI taxonomy): domain Eukaryota; kingdom Viridiplantae; phylum Streptophyta; class Pinopsida; order Pinales; family Pinaceae; genus Pseudotsuga; species Pseudotsuga menziesii. Next base: position 438,564 of record LPNX010533126.1, on the reverse strand, counting down.
GGCCCAGTAAATGGGCGGTTCCTGAAACTCTATTTTATTTGAGGCTTTGAGGCCTTATGATTGTAAATTAGTAGATAGTAGGTTATTTTTATTTCATAATAATACTCCATGCCCAATGGAACAATAAAGAATAGTGTTAGATTATTTAGTTTCTTTTAGGGAAAGGCATTTTGGTCTAGGGTTCTTGGGAGCTGACTGGGAGGTTCCCATCACCAAGTAGGAGCCAGATGTTATCTCCCAAGATAATTTATTTTTGTATGAAGAATTTAATTTGTGCAATGAGGAATATGAATGTCACTAACAGTTTGAAAGCTTATGTGGCTGATAAAAATTTCACTAAGTTGTAGTTTCGGTGGCTTGCGAAAGGATTAGAACATCTCATTAGCCACTGACATACTTACAGATGACAACTTCCATGATCAAATGAACATTTCAGCGATCAGAAGAACCAAAAACAACATAGTGGTGAGATATTCCACTAAAGAGCCAAAACGACGGAAGACAGACTTACTACGGGTTTCACAACCAAATGAAAAATTCAGCGATTGGAGGTTCTAAGGAATAACCATCGGCAAGATAGTTCAATAAGGAGCTGCGACGCTGCGACATAGAAGGACTATGGATCAAGGAAGTTTACAACTGAGTTCCTTTGCAGTGTCGGTGGCACAAAAGACTAAAGCTCTGATCGATGACAAGAAACATTCTAATAGCGCGACAATAGATGAACTCTTCGGAAATCAGAAGACCTAAAGACAACATAGAGGTAGGGAAAGGCTGAAAAGTGTCAAAATGTTGATGACATGAAGAACTAAATACCTTCGAAGTCAATTATCAGAAATCGAAACTTGAAAACACTAACCATCGACAAGTTAGTCTACTAAAGAGCTTCCATGGTGGAAGAAAGACAATGCGGCTTCCATGACCAGATGAAAAATTTAGTTATCAAAAGATCTAAGGACAATGGATCAGTCAATTTACAATGAAGCTCCTCTGTGGTGTCGACGGCACAGAAGAATAAAGCCCCGATCGATGAAAAGAATCATTTCGATAGCGCAGGCTGTCCAAATCACAAGATGCATAGTAAAAATGGTAAAAACTAACCTGAATGAACTAACCTTCAACTCAAGCCATTCAGCTATAATTCTAAGCCATTGGAATAGTAAATAATCCTATTTAACAACAAATTAACCTTAAACTAATTCATGAACAAAAGGAATCATTTGCATATTTAACTAATAAATTAACTGGAAATTAACTTGCATAAATTCAAAACAAGAAAGGAAATAACATAATTGAATCTATTCTAAATTCATGAAAACAACTTATTTTATATTCTTGAAAACAAATACTAAAAGTAATGCTAGAAATGAAAATAACTGGAAACAAAATGACCAAAAGAAAATAAATGAAAGAAAGCTATGCACGCATGCAACTAATTAGCTTCAAAATAAAATGAAGTTAATGTATTGTAGAAAACAAATAGAATAGCATTTACTATAATCTACTGGAAACAAACTAGAAATTAAACTAGACTAGCTAAACAGAAAATAAATTAAGCTAATCAAAGAATATGAACCTCTGGTTGATGAGGGGCCCTCTCAGCAATCAATGGTGATGCCTGGCTAACTTCTACTTAAATACAATCTTCAATAGCAATGAATACATCTCTTTATTCAAATGGTGGAACAAAAATACAAAGTTCAAGAGTAAATTAAAGTAAGAACTCTTCTCCTAAATCTACTAACTTACTAATTTTCTAGCTAGATTCAGCTCTCTCATAGATTGCTTTATATAATGATTTACAGGGATGAGCGAGTTGAACCTTTAGAGGTTGACTGTTCTCTAAATTTAGTCGGTCTTTAAAGGCATTTTAACTAATCATAGGCCATCGCATAAGCATCTCCCTTCTTCATCGTGAACATTTTTCAAAGGTGCGTACATGCTTCTCTTCAGCATGAACGATCTTCAGAGGTGGCGAACAAGATCCTTCCTTATCGCAGCAAGAAATTGATGGCAAATAGAGTAGAGCATAGGGGAACATCTTCTAGAGCGTGGGTTCAATGCAATAGTCCAGCGCATGGATGGTTGACGTGGTGGTGAGTGAAGGATAATGCAGGTTGGAGAATAGTGTAGAACACAGCTTCATCACCCAGACGCATGGATAACAAAATGTTTGTAGTTGTCTCATGTTTTAAATGGATGTAATTAATTCTCAGCAGTGCGTAGTCTGATAGGTGATCCAGACGGAATGTCGAACGGAAGGCTGGGACGTGATCTGGATACATTGGGTGTCAATCTAGGGTGAACGGAGTGTCTATATTCTAGCATTCTTGAGAAGTGGAGCATACAACAACACATCTCAACATTTGTAAAACCACCAACGATTTTCACACAACGAGCTGAATGACGAGCTGGACATGCTGTACGGAAAGCAAGATGAATGCATTTTGCATATTAATATTAGCCCAAAAGGATTATAAAACCTATAAACAATTATACTAACTAATTAATGCATCAAATATGCTTCAATAATGTTATTTTAATTAATAAAACCATAAAATAATGATAATAATAAAATAGTTTTATATAAACCTTAAAAACACTCATACATGAAGTTGAATAATAATTTGCGTGACATAAAACATACAAAAGATGATAAAATATATGGGTAAATGAGTATTTTATCTTCCAAAAATGATAACAAATCGAGGATCAACAATTGGATTCACCAAGTGACTTATTTTATGTTTCATGATGTGACATGTTTAAGGATTGGTTCAATATAGTGATTTTGTATGGAATTCCACATGTCATTGTTTCAAATTCATGTTATTACACTTGCATAAGAGAAGTTAAAGTATGTTCCCTCTATGGAATATATAATGAAGTGTGATTTGGATCTTCCTATTCTAAGATATATCATTTCTTCCTAGGTTACCTATTTAAAACTGAATTTCAGAAGAGGCTGGAAATCTATTTTGGAAGGATCATATCTCCTAAATTATAGAGAATATGAGGATGAAACTTGAATACAATGTACATTAGTATTTATTATTCTGTAGGTTTCAACTCATCTATCTTCACCAAAATCAAGTTGTAGATAAAGTTCCCATGTGACTAGTTTATCCCTCTTACGATTCAAGCATGAATCCCTAATATCTGACAGCTATAGTAGTAGTAGTGTTATGGATGCACAAAGACTTATTTGACTATATATCTGATACCATGTTATAATTTTAATTGGTATACAAAATATTAAAACATTTATCAACATAACATCATAACTATATGAAATAGGATAATTTTGGAAAACATAAGCACAACAACACAAAAAGAACACAAACACAAGGCTGACTTACCACAAGGGAGAAAACCAGACAACTTCTTTAGTATTGATTTCATCACCAAGTGCAATTCCAACCAAGATAGTAAGAACCCTAAACAAACCAATAGCTACCTCACTTCTCCAATGAGCATCTTATTCTCTCTCATGCACACTTGCTTGAGTGTGACATAAATAAAAATGAGAGGAGCAACCTCTCTATTTATATTTATCCGAGTACATGACCAAATAACCTAACTGGGTCATCATGTTGCTCTAAACAAGGCTAACTTACCTAGGAAGAATCAAAATAACTTCTATATAATATTCTTGTAGGTATTATTGAATCGAATTACATTGTAAGGGTTACATTGATTCATTCAAGTACATTTACCTATACAGGTAAATCAATAGCATATCTCGAAGGAGGTAAAACAATAATACAATAAAAGTAAAATAATAATATCTTTCGAAGTTATATTCTTCAACAAATTTCATGTTTGTTAAATATTTCAATTGTTTTGTGATTTAGTTAATGGATCTTTCCAAATATAATCAAACCAACAAAATTTCATCATGATTGACGTAGTTAGGGATCTACAAGTAAAATTATGGGATCATAAACTCTGGATATGATCAAACAAATGAAAATTTTGAAGAAATTTAAGCATATGTTTCAAATTTTTGGAAGAAAACACTCTTATTAGGGAAATAAATGTAACCAATACACACTTGTTATCCTAAAATAAATGACTATCCACCAAATTTTCTACTACTAGAGAAGTAAGTGTGACTTTTGCTCAAGAATGACTGAAATCCTTTCAAGAAATGAGTAAAACAACTCCAAATTTAGTCAAATTTGTCTGTAATTTTCCACTACCTATGTTTTGTGTATATATAAGAAAGAAACTAAATAATTGATGGCTAAAATACCTAAATTATAGAAAATCAAATTTATGAAAATTCAAACCCTTCCCTAGCGGATTCTCCAATCTATTAGATGAGATGTCTATAGTTCAATGCAATGGATATCTCTCTGACTACTATGTGTTGATGAATCTCAATTTACATAAAATGAATTTAGTTATCTTGGTTTCCTAAGAATCAAAGCATTTTTCATGAGTTTGAGAAGGGAGGAAGCAAGGAGATTGCCTCTTGAAGCATGCAAATTGGTGAAGATATGCATTGCTTGAGATTTTCAATCCTTTAGGCCTCCATAATAGATCCTTACCATGGATCCCTACCCCTAACATGCATATTTACCTCTACTCCTACTAGCAATAAATTGAAAAATATTGAATCTAGCTACCAATTTTGAATTTGAAAAAACTTGGAGGGAAACTTTTGAACTCAAAATGCCAGGGATGGGGGGATTGAATTACTACATAAAAATTAAAAGGATAATGATACTTAGAATCTCGCCTTAAAGATTCCATATTTATCCATTTCTTTTTTCCACTCCTCTACCATTCATTCCCTTGATGAATGAAATATTTTGAAGTAGAATAATTCTAACCTTCAATCCGTCATTATAAATTTGTTGTGATTTTTTTTCTCTTTACTTTTGCCCAAATTTCTCCTTTTATAGTAATGGGAATTGGGAATTCAGGAATCAAAATTCAATGTGGGATAATACCTTTTTTTAAAATTTTGATTTATTTCATCAGAAACCCACTTTCTATATATTTTTAGGGATTTGGTTATTTTTCCATAATTTCAGACACAATTAATTCATATGCCATGCATCTATTTCCACTTTGTTATTGTGGAGACTGGCTCTCAGCCTTTATGTGAGAAATTCAATATTTGGACTTTTCCTCTCTAGGGTACCTGTGTCTTCACTCACATATTCCATTACACAAGCAGTTGTCAGATTCCAAGATCATGCCTCTTATTTACACTTGATTTATGCCTTCATGTTGTGGTTGAATGGTAAAATGTTAGTTCGAACCTCACAACTTAAGGGTGTTAATTTGATTGTTAACATGGAGCTTCCTTACCTTTAATAAAATATGTGCCATTGAGGCATAAACTTAATTTTATGATGATTTTTAGTTCATAAGGAATTTCAGAATGTTTTAAATGGTTTCCATACTGGAGCATGTGGTGATCGTCTTTCTAGGATTGCTACAACATAGAATTTTTTTTGTATAAGATATTTCTAGAGTAATCTATTTAAAAAATGTATTTATGCAGTCAAAAAGTGTTATCCTTTTCATATATTTACCAATAAAAGGTGTGTTCATGGTGCTCTGCTACACCTTATTCTTATTGTTAGTCCTTTTGTGATATGGGATATTGATTTTATGGCATGCAATCTTTACTCGACTAGTGGCCACCACTTCATCATTGCGGTTGTTTATTACTTTACAAAGTGGGTTAAGTTGATGTAAACATTAAATAATAATAGTACTATAGAAACATACTTTATCTTCAGTTACATGTTCTCTATATTTGGATTTCCTAAAGAGTTCATCATTAACAACAACTCCCATGTTCATAGTTCAACCATCCAAGAACTTACCACCAACTTAGGTCTTTCAAAAGAATACCCCTTTCCTTACTATCCTTCGTGTAATAATCAAGTTGAATCATTCAATAAGGTTTTTAAGACTATGATCCAGATGGACAATTAATAAAAAAATACATAAGGAATATTACACTATGTTCCACTCTCTAGGAATACTGTGTTAGGAAACCCATTTTGAACAACTAGATAGAAAAGAAAATAACAAAAGGCATACATATTCCAAGAAGAGAGGTCATATATACATGCATTATTTAAGGAAATTAATAACATCATATCATTATTAGAACATCACAATGCATGATTCAAATTCTGTAAGAGAAAAGTTGATAGATCGATATATAAATAAAACCCATAGTTTCATTCTTTTATGGTTTGAAGATCTACCTAAATAAATTGAAGCAAGGATGATCTCATCCATAAATAAGGGTTGACAATTATAACTATTTCTAGAAAATCCACAAAATCAAGTTCATTAGTCATCTAATTTATTCAAATCGATTGCTACCTCATTGACCATTTAGTTAATTGATCATTCAACCACTATGTCGAGCCTCCAATCAACTGCTCTAATAGTTTATTGATGAATTTAATTTATTGTCTCTAGAGTATCCATAGGTGTTATGAATCCACATATCATTTGGTTCGAATTCCCCTACATTAGCACAATACTCTGGATATTTAGGAGGCAAATTAATGGTCTCTAAACACTAGTCTTTAGTTGCAGCTACTTGAATCCCAAACATAGCGATAACTTTCACAAACTTATTGTATGGTAGATTATTGATTATTGTTGATTCAATCAAGGATCACCTCAAGAAACCTAAAGCTATGCTTGATGCCCTGACCAAACTATTTGAAGAAAAGAATATAAACCAGAAGATGACTTTGAGGAACCAATTGAAGAATTTGGAGACCATACAGTCATTCTTCACAAGGGTCTCCCAAATCAAAGAACAACTTGAAGCAGTGGATGAATAAGTGGAGAATGCAGAGATCGTAATGACCACCTTGAATGGTCTCCCTATATCATGGGAATCTTTTATTCAAGGGATCTATGCTAGAATAAAGTTAGTCACCTTCAGTAGATTTTCAGAGGAATACTCATAAGAAGAAGCTCGAATAGTAGCCCGAGAAGAAAAGATGGGAAGTGAAGATAAAGCTCTCACAGTACACTCCAAGAAAATTAGAAGGGACTATCATCAATCTAAAGCTAAGCATCCCCCCTCCACAAAAACTCAACTCAGATGTTATACTTGTGATGAAATAGGACACTATGCCATAGATTGTCCTAGAAAAAAAAGAAACTCCCACAAGAAGAAGAAGAACAAGAGAAGACATCATGCTCATGCTGCAGAGGGTGATGAACCTTCCAAGAAGAAAGTCAGACAAGAAAGTGATGGTTCTTGAAGTGATGAAGAATATGTTTTGGTTTCCGCTCTCATGGGAATTATCTCACATGGAAGCGATTATTGGCTTATAGACAATTGTTATCAACCCAAATCGCACTTCTCCGTCCAAGTGTCGACATTTCCTATGTTGGCGCACAAAAGGACATTTATGGATTGAAGGTTGCCTAAAACACTATAGATGGGCATGTTATGAAATACATTCATTATCCATCCAGCTTGCCATTTTTACCTTTGAATATGTCAATTGTTGTACGTGCCTTTTCATATACGTAACCTGTGTACATACATGACTTTTCCTACAGCATTTTGCGTACTGTACGTGAGTATTTGTCATTGCAACCCACGTACAGATCTGTATGCGGGTTTCCCTTAGAAAAACTCACCTGTCATACGTAGGTTTCCAGTATCAATTCTCGTGTATGCTTTCCTTTGACATTAAAAATAATAAATCAGGATTATTTGAGATTTGTTAAACCCTTAACTATAACCATCTTAGCTTTCTCAACCTCCTCAACCCTCGAAATTTCCTTATTTCACTAAGTGTAAATAAAGGCCTTGGGGAGGGTATGAATCAATCATACTTGGAGAGCAAAGTTATGCTCGTGGTGTCTATTCAGAAGTCTTTGGAGCAGCAGAACTCAGAATCCTTTGGTTGCAGAGGAGTCCATGTTTCAGGTGCTGGGTTGTAATCTTAACTCATTCACTATTGTTAATAAAGAGAATCCTTATTCCAAATGTGTTTTGAATGTCTTTCATGTATCATGATTTGATGAATACTTATGATTAAGCACTCTATACCTTGTTTATATAACCTGCCCTATATACATGTATAAGCTTGCACTTGGAGGATTTTCTCTTTATAGGTGAAGGAGAAACATCCCTGAAAGGTTTGGAGGAGAAGCAGAGTGGAAGAAGACAAAGATAGGATCAACCGTCATGAATCAGGTGAGTCTATCCTATCTTCTTGTTTCCTTTCTGTACTTTAAAGTTGATTTCTTGCAAGTTTTAAGAGTATGTTGGTAACCCCAGAACTTTGGTTATAAGGTGTTTATTCCTATACAATAGAACTGGCAACTCCGCTGGGGAGCCCAGACTGCTATAGGTTATTTCTGTCACCCTTGACCAGTCTTTGCCTTGAGTTTGTGTGTGGTATTTTATCCTGGTTCATGTTTACCATAGTGTTTGAAGGCCTTGTGGATTTTCCTTATTTTTGAGAAAATTTTGTACCTGTACACATGTTTCTCTCATATACAGTCATGTACAAAGGCCTGCATACGTGGGTTTCTCTCGAGGACAGTCAGATACAGTACGCGGGTTTCCCTTATACACAGTCACGTACAAGCCTTGAAATAGGGATTTTTTGGCTAGGGTTTGCTTGTCCCTGCCCTTTTGTGATTCATGTTTGTTAGTTGTCCCTCCTTATAAACACTGTGTTGTTATTCTGATGACCTTGGTGGCCACACCTTGTGTTTTATTGTAAATCCCTTGGGTTTCTTTTGTTTGGATTGTCTTCTATTCGCATTTTGAAGTAGGTTGTCCTGTTTGGGCTATAGGTTGAAGTGTTTTTGTCCGAATCAGTGATCAGGGTTTTGGGCAATGTTTTTTCAGTCTATCTTTAGATAGTGATTGATTTGTCACTTACCTTCATGATTTTTCAATGATTTCTTCTCATTGTACCCACCCAAGATAGTGTTCCCGGTCTTCCCTTGTTGGTTAATTATTGGTTTTATTAACCTATTTACTTCAATTTGCTTATTTTATACAGTTGATTTGATCCAAGAATACTCAAGTTTTAGTGCATTTTAGGTGCATAGTAGTGTTTGAGCATTTTAAAAAGCAAAAAGAAAAACATTTTCAAGCTTTTGCATTTGCTTTTGCATAAGTAGTTTTCATTTCAGTTTTAAAATATAATCTCAAAACTACAAAAACATAGTCTTAGCTTCTCCTTATCGTTGCATTTGTTCATCAATTTATATTTACAAAAAGAAAAAGAATTTTTCTTTAGTAGTGGTAATTTTCTTTGAAAATAAATAAATACACCTTTACTATTTTTATTTCTTATCGAGTAAAAAACACTATAGTTCATCACTCCATTTCCTTCTGAGTAAGAAATAGCCCTTTAAAATGAACGCAATAATTAAAATTTACTAGTAATTTTTATTTTTTAGTGGTCATTCACCTACTATCTTAGGCTAGACTTGTGGGATATGAAGTGTAAACTTCCCATAAGTTTTAAAATTCAAACGTAGTGGACCATTCGTTAGGTAAATCCTTGTCTTTATCAATTGTATCTAGGAAGCTCCTCTCAAAAGGAAGTCAAGCACGAGGCCATGTGGAGGCATTGGACTAAGGAGATAACCCTCTAATTCCTTATCAAAATGTAAATCATGACTTTTACGCATCTGAGGATTCTATCCTAGACACAGTTTTGGGCTCAGCTATCCTACCCATGCGTATGAGTCAGGCTTGCGACAGTCCCCCCAGACTATTGGTATAGCTAAGGTAGCCTTTAGTCTCTTGAAATTTAGGGCTCATACCTAGGTAAACTGGAAGGCTATTTCTGGTTCACCTTGGATGGGCTTGGAAGGTAACCCTTGTTGTAAGTGTGGGAGGGTGGTGGGTGATTCCTCCGCTTGTGCCTAAGAACCACTTCAAGGACGCTAAGTAATTGTTCTTTAGCTTTCTTCAAAAAAGCATATCTTTCACCCTTGTTGACTGTTTAAGGCTTTAGGAATTTTTATAGTGTATGCTCTGTGGTTTTTTTTTGGTTTAGTTGGATTTAGGATTTGATTTATTAAATTTTCAATCATGGAGGACCAACCTATAAGAAGGTCAAGAAGGTTGCAAAACCTTCCTCCTCTCGTCACATTGGAACCTCCACCTCCACCCCAAAGGTGGAGATTGGACACAGATGGTTCATTTGAACTAGTAGGAGTAAGTGAAGTTCTAGGTGAACCATCACTTATAGCTAAATGTCTTAAACTTGATAAAGTTGAGATAGAAGACTTGCAGACCGACGAGTTTGAAAGGAATTTTAACACACCCTTGACTGATTTAAATTATCCCATGATCGTTCAGGTTAGACATTTTGATTCACCTATTTTAGGTGTCCCTGTGGGTAGGATTATGTCTTATATGGGAGAAAGTTCTTTTGTTTTCACCTCAACCATTTCGGCTGAAGGGGTAATACCTCCCCCAGTAAGTGCCCCTAGATCTAGCATACCTTCTACGCCTTTGACTCTAGCAAGCCGGGTGGTCCAACCACCGGTTCACTCAAAATTAGTAGGTACTTCTGGTGATATGGTTACTGGGATACCTAGTATACCTACTGTTCCTTCCTCCTTCAAATACACTACCCAGAGTGGTCTGGTAGGATCCTCGGATTTCATCCAAGGATTTCCTTGGAATGGGGGGCACATTCCCCCATCCACTCCGTATGTAGGCCCATCACCTTATTATGTATAAGTACAATTTGGAAACAATGTGGAAATTAATGCCAGCAATATATTAATTTTACTCACAACAATTATCAATTGATCATGCAAAATTGCTCACAAAAGAGACTGAATATGGAGTTGTAACACTAAATTGTATTAACTGAGTGTACAATAGCCAAACCTGTAATAACATAGGTTGCTGAATAAATAGAATACATCAAGAAATTGAATGCATGAGGAGGCATCCAAATCTAGCATAAAGCAGGCTTACCAAAAATAAACAAATCCCCCATAGGTGTAAAAAGTTGATCCCAAATCTGTCATGGAGCTCACGAATTGGACAAAAGGCATAGGCAAGCTAAAAAGTGGTGGAATGGAATCTCATACATTATTTTTCATGGAGAAAAGAGAGGAGGATGTGTAGGACAAAAAACAAGTCAACCTCACCTAATCTAGCTTTTCCTTTTGCCTTAAAACACTGAAAAAGCAGGCAATAAAGTAGAAAAAGAAGAAGGGTGCCTAGGAGGCCAGGAATAAAGCAGAATTGATTCCTTTAGCTCTCCCATGTGTTACATGAGTCAAATAATTCAATTTTGACCTCTATGGATAGGCAAATAGCAACTTGCACAAGGTGGGACACATGAACTAGGCAAATAAGACAAAAATAATGGAATTAATGTATAAGTGGGTAAAGTATGGGTTGATTATTCTAACACCCCCCCTTAATCCTGACTTATGAGTAATATATCAGAAAATTATAGGGCCTAGCAACAAGGCTTAGTCACCCTTTACATACTGCAAATCCATTTAAACAAGGAAAGAGGCAAAACCAACTTGGGAAAATCCTCCCTTAAACATGGACTGTAAAACAAAATTGTAGAATCTTGTCTTCACTCATGCTTTCACAGCATGATCAGAAATCCCTAGAAATGATTTGAGATTGCTGAAGGTCTTCTCACAAAATTCTTTGGTGAAGAGATCAGCTACTTGTTCTGAAGATGAACAGAAGAGTAGGTGAATGGTGCCATCATGCACAAGTTCTCTGATGTAGTGCATATGGATCTCAATGTGTCTAGTTCTCTGCTTCCAAACTGGATCCTTGTAGATTCGAATGGTACTCTGGTTATCACAGTATATGATAGTTGAGTACTCAGGTTCGAAGCTACACTCTCCAAGTAAACCCTGCAACCATAAACATTGAGTTGCTGCATTAACAACTCCTTTGTACTCTGCTTCTGTAGATGAGAGTGCAATGGCACTCTGTTTCTTGCTTGACTAGCTGATTATCCCTTCTACAAGCATGAACACATATCCTAAAGTGGAATTTTTTTTTGTGCTA
>LPNX010533126.1:382837-426135 GCA_001517045.1 Pseudotsuga menziesii | reverse complement strand
TCATAGCTCCTTTTAAGGAAGCAATCTTAGCCTGTGAGCTTCCTGTAATGAGGAGGTCATCAACATATAACACAATGATCATTAATGAACCATTAATTAATCTCAAATATACATTTGGATCTGATTTGCACCGAACAAAATTCAGTGATAGCAAGAAGCTATCGATCTTGGCATACCAATCCCTGGGGGCTTGCTTTAGCCCATACAATGACTTTCTCAACCTGCACACAAGAGAAGGGTTAGTAGGAAAACCTTGAGGCTGCTGCATATATATATCCTTAGTGATATATCCATTCAGGAAGGCACATTTTACATCCATGTGATGTACCTCCCATTGCCTTGAGGCTGCAATGGCTAGAGCTAGCCTGATGGAATCCATTTTTTCCACTGGGGCAAAGGTCTCATTGTAATCTATGCCATGAACCTGTGAGTAGCCCTTGGTTACCAATCTGGCCTTGTACTTTACTGGTGAACCATCAGTAGCAAATTTTTTCTTATAGACCCACTTACACTGTACTAGTTTTCTCCCTAGGGGAAGATCCACTAGCTCCCATGTGTTGCTCTTCTGGAGTCAGCTGAACTCCTCCTTCATGGATGTTTGCCATCTTGGATCTACTGCTGCTTCTTAATATGTTTGAGGATCAGACTCCACCATCAAATAGAATTTTTCAGCAAACATAGGATCCTTCATGCACAGACCACTCTCAAATTGAGATCTAGTCCTCCTTGGGTCATTGGGATCCCCAGCTAGCTCACCTGCTGCATGTAGTGTCTTGGATGCCCATTTTGGCCTTGTGGGGCTGTTAGGGTCTACAATAAATTCATCTCCATTAGAAAAATCAGAATCATCATGTTCAACAAAATCTTTACTTACTTCTTGAGGTTCAGGTGGTGAAGAGGCTTCACCAACTTCCACTTCTGCAAGGGGTTCTTCTTCAAATTGAACACACCTTTCGATGAAGGATTTATTTGTGCTCAAATTTATCAAATTGTACCATTTTGAATCTTCAGAGTATCCAACAAAAATACACTCTTGGCTTTGGGGCTGCAAAGCCTTCCTCTTCTTTGTCGGGATTCTAGCCCATGCCTTTGAGCCAAAAATCCTGAAATGGGTCACATCTGGATTGTGCCCACTCCATGCTTCGAAGGGAGTCATACCATAAAGATTTTTGTGAGGCACCCTATTCTAAATATAGGCTGCATAGTTATAGCTTTGGCCTAGTACTTTGGTGTCAAAGTTTTGGCCTCCATCATGCATGTTGCCATCTCCTTCAGTGATCTATTCTTCCTCTCAGCAACACCATTTTGTTGTGGTGTGTAAGGGATAGAATGCTGCATCTGAATACCTACATATACACAATAGTTAATAAACTCAGACTTGACATACTCACCATCATTGTCAGATCTGAGGGCCTTGATTTTCCTTCCAGGCTGGTTTTCAACCAAAGCCTTAAAGACTTTGAATAGGCCAAAAACTTCAGACTTGTGTTTCAGGAAGTGAACCCAGCAATACCTGAAAAAGTCATCAATGAAGGTCAATGCATATTTGTCCTGACTCATAGATGTATGAGGGAATGGACCAGCAACATCATTTTGGATCAGCTCGAGGGGTGCAGAGGTTCTCTCATGACTAGCTCTCTCAAACTTATGCTCTGGGTGTTTTCCTAGGATACAACCTTGGTAGACTCCTTTGGAAAATTTTATCTTGGGGAACCCTATGACCATTTATTTTTCACTAAGATCAAACAGATACTTGTAATTTAGATAGCCAAATCTTTCATGCCATAGCTTGCTGGCTTCATTAGCATGAATGAGAAGAGCAGACGGGTTTGAGTAAGGTAGGAAGTGTGAGAACATGTATACCTTTTGAGCATGATTCGCAACTCCTTTTGCAATGACTCTACTAGTTGAAATATCTGTGATCTCAACTTCATCGGGGGAGAATATGACCTTCTTAGGAGACCCAGTGTGGGTCATCTGGTACACTGATAGGAGGTTGGAGGCAAGACCAGGGACATATAGCACATTGCTGAACTGACCATGATCAAGATCTATCCTTCCTTTGCCTTTACTTTCAGTGAGAGAGTCATCTCCCAGTACAATAGATGGTCCTTTCGACATATCCAGTGAGGAGAAGGCCTCCTTAGTCGAAACCATGTGCCAAGAAGCTCCAGAATCAATGATAAAACTGGGTGAGCTTGATGTGCTAGCAACTAGAGCATGAAATCTCTCTCTGTCATCTGAACTTGATCCTCCTTCTCTCTTCTTTGAGCTTTCTGGAAGGGAGATGCCATTCTTCTCTAGGAGATTGGTCAGCATGTCTATCTGCTTTTTCATACAAGAGCTTTCAGAGTGATTTCCCTTATTACAGTATGCACACTTGTTCATTTCACTTTTCTTCTTCTTCTTCTGGTAATTCTTCATGGGACCTTGTTGATCCTCCGGAGACTATTTCTTGTCTCTCTTTTGCTCAGGTGGCTTTTCAGCTTTCTTTTTGCTGTTTGAATCCACCCTCAAATCTCCAGCAATCAAAGCTTGATCTTTGGATGGTTTGATGGTGCCCATCATCACCAGCTTGTCCTATTCTTGTGTGAGAGATTCCATGAAATCTGCAAGGCTAGGCATCTTCCAGGATTGAGCTGTCAGTTTTGTGGCATAGAAGGTCAAAACAAACACTGAATAATCAGGGCCTAGCTTCGATAGGATGGCCAGTATGATCTGATCATATTTCTTTTCAATACCACACTATTTCAGCTACAAAACTAGTGCTTTGAACTTGGAGAAATATAGCTGCAGGGATTCAAAGCTTGTTGGACTCAGAGAAATCATCTCATTCTCGATTTGATGTCCCCTCATCTCATCCGTCTTTCCAAAAATATCAGCAAGCTTCTCCCATACTTCATTCGGTGATGTCAATCCATTGAGATGGAAAAGGAGGTCTCTGGAAATACTCAGGCACAGGAGGCCATAAGCCTCATCCCTCCTGTTGTGCCATTTTATCTTCTCTGCAGATGCATTGGGCTCTGCTTCTATTGCCATAGTCACCCTGTAGAGGAATTTCTCTCTCAACAGTATCTCCATCTCTTCTTTCCATTCAAAGAAATTGAAGGGAGTCAAGATAGTTTTCTGTGATTGATCCATAGCTCTAGAAAATCTATCCCGGTTGTCAGTAGAAGGCTCCCAGTCTTTGATGTCGAACCTGCAAAAAAAATTTTGAAGGAGAGAAACAACCTACAATGGCTCTGATACCATGTGGAAATTAAGGCCAGCAATAGATTAATTTTACTCACAACAATTATCAATTGATCATGCAAAATTGCTCACAAAAGAGACTGAATATGGAGCTGTAACACTAAATTGTATTAACTGAGTGTACAATAGCCAACCCTATAATAACATAGGTTACTGAATAAATATAATACATCAAGAAATCGAATGCATGAGGTGGCATCCAAATCTAGCATAAAGCAGGCTTACCAAAAATAAGCAAATCCCCCATAGGTGTAAAAAGTTGATCCCAAATCTGTCATGGAGCTCATGAATTGGAAAAAAGGCATAGGCAAGCTAAAGAGTGGTGGAATGGAAGCTCATACATGATTTTTCATGGAGAAAAGAGAGGAGGATGTGTAGGAAAAAAAAACAACTCAACCTCACCTAGTCTAGCTTTTCCTTTTGCCTTAAAACACTGAAAAAGCAGGCAATAAAGCAGAAAAAGTAGAAGGGCACCTAGGAGGCTAGGAATAAAAAAGAATTGATTCCTTTATCTCTCCCATGCACTACATGATTCAAATAAGGCAAGTTTGACCTCTATGGATAGGCAAATAGTAACTTGCACAAGGTGGGACACATAAACTAGGCAAATAAGACAAAAATAATGCAATTAATGTCTAAGTGGGTAAAATATGGGTTGATTATTCTAAAAAACAATACCTCTGATAGGAAAAGTTTTCAAAGCCCGATCTCGGACCCATTTACGAGCTCTCCCTTTTCATTGTTTAGTGGAGGGATACTTGCTCCTATTTTTCAAACCCCAATTTCGATTGGGACAGCCTGAAATTATTATACTGCACCTCCCAATCACAACCATGTGGCTTATGAATGGAATCCATTTCAAAGTAATCCATCCACTTCACAACCGGTGGTAGGGGGCAACCCCACCTTTACTTATGGGCATTCAAGGGCAGGTCCCTCTAATCCCCAAATTGGCACTTTTAGTGCCCTGGTTCGACCTAAGCTTCCATTCCTAGAAACGTTAAACTTGCCATATTTTTCTAAGTTGATGAATGACCCAGTGAGGCATGACCCCTCATGGCCACCCGTTCCCACCAAATTGCCATCGGACATCCCTAAATTCAAGGGCAAAGTTGGTGAAGATCCTGGGGCTCATGCCACCACATTTAATTTATGGTCTTCTTCAAATTCATTGAATGAAGATTCAGTTAGGTTGAGGTTGTTCTAGAGAACCTTAACAAGTACCATGGAAAAACGGTATATTGAGTTACCTTATGCTGCTTTCAGTAGTTTCTGGGACTTGGCTTGTGCATTCGTTAGCCATTTTTAGCTTTCGGTCCATTATGATTTCAGAATAGACTTGTTATCTACCTTTAGGCAGAACAAGGCTACCCACATCTCAGATCATATATAAGAGTGGAGGAGGTGAAAGAGCCTTATAAAATCCACCATCCCTCCTGTGTTCTTACTAGAGTGGTTCCTTAAATCCCTATTTCCGTACATATCTAAGGACGTATCCAACTCAGGAGTGACGAATGAAGAGGAAGCCATTCTCAGGGCCCAACAATTGGGTTTGATTTATTCACAATCTGGGATCTTATATGAGATTATCCCTGAGGCACCGAGGCCTACCCACGATGTGGAGAAGCCTAAGCCTAGACCCCATGTTGATGGCATGGTTGGGTCCATAAAATATCCCACTGTAGAGTCTTTGGCTAAAGAACTTCATCAGTTGTCTATCAAGTAGTCTACAGTGGAGGCAGCAAAGGCTTCCCCCTCCCCCCTTATGGAACAAGCCCATAAGTTGCTTAAAGCTCAACAACCGATTGTCCTGAAGGATCCTTTTCCCCAAGGGAAGAACTCTGCTTCTGCTTCTAATGTAGTAGGGGGCACTCGAAATTCCCTTGACCCAAACTATATCAACATGGTTTGATCTTTGAATTCGTTATAGACTAGGAATAAAAACTATGAGAAAGAGACTTCTGAGAAGGGTAAGGCTATAGGTGAAACTTATAACCCTCTCATGATAGAGAAGCCTACTGAAACTATGCCGAAGATACTGAAAGGTGTCTTCAAGAATACCTTGCATAACCCTAACTCTAGGGTTGCTTCCAACTACTCCATGGTTGAATATCTAGCCCAAACCCCATGTGCAATGTCAGCTTTAGAGGTGTTACAGCGTTGTCTCACCCAGTGGGATGCCCTCTTAGAAGCTTTAGGAAGCATGGACTCATCGAGTCTCATGGCAAAATTTCATTTGTCTGATGTTAAAATTTACCTACCTTACCATGTAGCCTTATCAATAGATGTCATCCATGGTGGAAAGACCATTGGAAGGTAAGTTGTTGATGAGGGTGCTTCTACATGCATTATGTCCTTGTCTTATTGGAAAGCTCTCAGATCCCCAGAGCTGGTCCCATCAAACACTCTACTTACTACTTTCGATGGAAGGTCCTTCCGTCCGCATGGTATCCTACCAGCTTTTGAAATTAAGCTGGCAGGGAAAGTAGTGTCTATTGAGGTGGAAGTGATTGATGCAACTTTGGACTATAATTTGCTTTTGAGAAGAAATTGGATTTATGCCATGTCCGCTATTGCGTCAGTTGTCTTTCGTGTAGTGGTTTTTCCACATGAAGGAAAGTTGGTTACTATTGACCAACTTGATTTCACTCGAAAAGTCTATTTAGATTCTAATGAGTCCATTTTTCCATTGGTTGATCAAGTCAAACTTGTTGCACAGAGCTTGGGGGTTGGAATGTACACATCACTGATGGGCACATTTGATCTTCCAGCCCCAATTAACTATATTGGTTCTACTAGTGTGGGGAAGTCCATAGCCACGGTTGTTGATAGGACTGATCCTTTGGTTCTCTGTTCCCCTCATGAACTAGAGGTTCCCTTATCGGCAGTGGAAGTAGCTTACCAAGCTATCACTCAAACCACTATTGATCCCATTCCAGATCCTCTCACAGTCTTGAAGGACTTGGAAGAAGTCTATTTTCCCTCATGGGAAGAAAACTCTTCACACTCTACAGACTGTTTAGATATGGTTTTACCTTCCGATGAAGCCATTTTGGAAGCCATGAGTGGACGTGGTGAGATCTGTGAGGATCTTCACCATCGATTCTATTTTCTTCTAGAACTAAGCAGAATAGAAAATCAAGAGTTTCATATGAGACTATCATAAGATGCCGATCCACCCATCAATCCCTTACCCATGGGAGGAATGTTTGGTGAGGGGAATATGGAAAATATTTTCACTACTATACCTATTAACATCTTTGTAAACCCTGATGTCATGGAAAACATATATATAGGTGCAAACTGCTCTCCTGAAGAGATTGCTATCTATACTGCCATGTTTAAGGAATTCTGCGATGTCTTTTCTTGGTCATATGAGGAGATGCCAGGAATTGAACCATTGATTGTTGAACATGAAATCCGAACATATCTTGATGCCAAACCTGTTCAACAAAAGTTAAGACCTGTTAACCCACACAAAGCGGCGGCTGTGAAGGCCGAAGTTGAAAAACTGTTGAAGGGTAGTTTTATTTATCCCATAGCTTTGATAGAATGGGTATCAAATCCTGTTCTGGTTGATAAGAAGAAAGGGACCATATGCGTCTATACTAACTTCAAAGATTTGAATAAATCCTATCCTAAGGACAACTATCCCATGCCATTTATAGACCAGATTATAGATGCTTGTGCAGGAAGTGAAGTGTTCTCGTTTATGGATGGTTTCTCTGGAAACATTCAAATTCAAATAAAACTGGAAGACCAACATAAAACTACTTTCATTTGTCCTTGGGGTACCTTCATGTACAAAAAAATGCCCTTTGGATTGAAAAATTTTGGGGTGACCTTTCAACGAGCTATGAAATTTGCCTTACATGATATCAAAGCCATTGTCGAACCTTGCCTCAATGATCTGTATGCACATTCTTGTAAGAGGATTCAACATCCAGATCACTTACGGTTGATATTTGAGAGATGTGGATATTATAAAATCTGCTTGAATCCCCACAAGTGTGTATTCTGTGTCGAGTCAAGAAGATTGCTCAGGTTCATTGTCTCTAATAGTGGTATCCAGGTGGATCCATTAAAAGTAGAGACCATTTTAAATTTTCCTCCTCCTTGTTCTATCCTTGTTCTATCAGGCAACTTCAAATCCTGCAAGGGAAGTCTAATTTTCTTCGACGTTTTATTGTTAACTATGCCAAGATTACCAAGGGTTTCATGCGCCTGCTTAAACAGGACACCCCATTTGTATGGGATGGAACTACACAACTCGCTTTCAAGGCATTGAAAAAATCTTTGTTGTCGGCACCCTTATTGCGTCCGCCATATTATTCTAGGGATTTTATATTGTATCTGGCCGCGTCCGAGTCGACCATTGGGATAGTGCTGGTCCAAGAAGACGATAAGCTTGTAGATCATGTCGCTTACTATCTTAGCCATGCTTTGGCCGGACCTGAACTCAGGTATTCCCATGTTGAGAAATTAGCCTTAGCAGCTGTCTATGCTGTTCAGAGGTTACGTCACTACATTTTACTGAGGACCACAACAGTAGTGGCGGATGTGAAACCTTTTCAATATGTTTTGTCTCGACAGATTGTTGGGGGAAAATTCAACAAATGGATAGTCATTCTCCAAGATTTTGACTTGGATCTTTAGTTCACTAAGTCTAAAAAGTCCTTAGTTTTTGCTGAGCTTATAGCAGAATTTCCTATGGAAGAAGATGTAGCCGTTGAAGATGACTCATTCCCATATGAACACATCTTCTTGATATCCTCCTCTAAATTTTGGTACGGGGATATTCTTATATATCTCCAGACTTTGAAGTATCCTACGACTTCCTCACAGGAAGAATGACGTAAATTACACCTTCATGCTAAGAACTACCTCATCATAGGAGATACATTATATTGAAGAGGGGTAGATTCCATTTTGCGTCGATGTCTTACCCACGGGGAAGCAGAGATTGTCCTGAATGATTCCCATAGTGGAGTGTGTGGGGGTCATTTATCTGGGTTAGCAACAACCCAGAAGATATTACATGCCATTTATGTCTGGCCCATGATCTTCAAATATTGTGTGGAAGCAGTGAAGCGCTGTTATCCTTGCCAGCTTTACACCAGGAAAATGCAGTCACATCCCAGTCCATTGTTTCCCGTTGTCTCGGTAGGCACCTTCATGAAATGGGGGATTGATTACATGACATGCAACCCAACCTTGGATGTGGGGAATAAATATATTATTGTCGCTATTGACTATTTTATGAAATGGGCAGAGGCAATGCCTACTTTTAAAGCTAACGAGGAAACAACAACTTTCTCTATATTCAATCAGATTATAGCACGGTTTTTTATACCCAAAGTGATTGTCACTAACCATGGCAGTCATTTCTAAAATAGTATGATGATGGAACTAACCACTATGCTTCGATTCAAACAAGAACATTCAGATTCATACTATCTACAAGCAAATAGTCAAGTTGAGGCTATAAACAAGACTTTGAAGACTATCCTCAAATGTACAATTGATGCATCCCATTCTAATTGGCACATCATGCTATATCCTGCTCTTTGGGCATACTGAACTAATGTAAAAACTGCTACGAGTTTCTCCTCCTTCCAACTCATCCATGGAGTGGAAGCAGTTACCCTAATTGAGTGTGAAGTCCCGTCTTTAAAAATAGCTATTCATGAGTTACCTGATATGACAGAGCTTGAGGAACGTCTAGTACATTTAGAACACCTTGATGAATAGCATAGAGATGCGCTGACTGGTAATCAAACTCACAAGAAAAGGGTAAAAAATCAATATGATAAGTCGATCAAACCTCATATTTTCTTTGAGGGGGAACTTGTTTTGCTTTGGGACCAAGACAAAGAACCCCTGGGGGCAGGAAAATTCAAGGCCATGTGGTTAGGTCCTTATGTCATGTCGAAGGTATTAAAGAAGGGTACATATGAGTTAATTGATTTTGATGGGAATAAGCTACCTGAGCCTAGAAATGGGCTCTACCTAAAGAAGTACTATGCTTAGGATTAGCACTTTTTCTTGTATTTTTATTGTATGTATTTTTATGTACATTAGTTTGTCGTTTTTGTTTTTTATACCATCTGTTGGTTGTTGCAGATGTCTTCTGAGAGGTATGTAGGTTTTGTCGATGGTGCCAACCGCCATACTTGTAATCTAGCTTCAGCAGTGTGGGTCATTTACTCTCCCTTAGGACACCTAGTTGTCGCAAGAGGTGCTTGCTTAGGTCCTACTTCTAATAACGTTGCTGAACATGGGGCTGTAATTGAGCTTCTATGGGATTCTTTGTCACGTGGTATCACCCAGCTCAAATTCCATCTAAACTCTCAACTAGTGGTTTCCCAGCTCAATAGAGCTTATCAGGTGTGAAACCCTATTCTATTACGTCCGTTCATGCAAATTAGGTTATTGGAAAGACATTTTGAATTTATTATATTCAATCACATTCCAAGAAATCATAATTCATTGACTGATGCATATGCTAATTACATTTTAAATTGGCATCTAACACACATTTTATAAAAATATACAACATGCACATAAAAAACACTTGTAAATAAACCGAAAACAATATATATATATATATATATATATATATATATATATATGTGTGTGTGTGTGTGTGTGTGTGTAAGTATCTGTCCATAGATAGGTCGAGTCTGATCCTCAGATCTAGTCATAACTGTATAATATACAAAAAATATACAAAATGTGGATCGCAATCCATCAAAATGTCCTAGATCTAAACAGGACCACCCTGGTCACTTGGACCACCTTGTTCCCCTTGGTCTCTCTATACTCTGGATTCCTCAACCTCTTCGGCCTCGGCAGCCTCCACATCATCTATGTATACAAGAACTACTCTGGCCACCCACATTAACTGGCATAACTAGATAGGTGGAACTCCAACCACAAACTCCTACATGACGGTCGAGATATGCTCTATCCACAAAGTGGGAACTCTTTGGGTAAGCCTGGTCAGCTTCCCCTCCAGAACCCTAATAAGCCCTAGGTCTTCACCTACAATAGGACGAACAAACATACATGGATTCCCCTTAGGGCGGACCAATCCAATATCTGCATTTTTACATGTTTATAGGATTAAGACTTGTACACATATGTATATATCTATCATTTTTAAAATTCATAAAAATTTTGAAAATTTTGAAAATTACATTTTTTTCCCTAGCTCTCCCCATGCTCCTCTTGATGGGAGGATAAGGTCTAGATCACCTCAAAAATCCATGTCGGCATACATAAAATTCTCTACTGATGGTAGCTGCCAGTCCTACCAGATATAGAAGACATCATCGTACACATTCTGCACTGAGTCTCCTCCTCCTTGATGGAGGAAGATGTCTCCCCATCTGCTCAGCCTTGGCTGATGTGGAGATCGGACTGGTAGGGGTATGGTAGGGCTCAACCCAGGTACTCTCGAAGAAGAAGAAGGAAACCAATATGCTAGAATACCCAAAGTTCTTCCACCTTCCTCTCTTGCAATCAGAGAGTTTTTTTCTCATAATTGAAACAACTCCTGAACACCAATCATACAGGGCACCCTGTGTACAATCCACCGCCAATCTCATTTGGTTCCGTGTAGCTAAATGTAATGAAGAGGATCCTGTAATCCTCACGATCGTGCTCGTCAGTACCTATAGTTTGAAATCATGGATATGTGCAATAGGGACACAATTCCCTCTCTTCTGGGTACCTAGTGTGTAGTACACATCAATGTAGTTCTGGACACTTAAAGGATCACTGCCCCTGTCTGTGCCCTCTAAGTTGACCGGTGCTCCTCGTTGTGATAGGACAAAAATAAAATATATGTCCTAGGAAGTAATTTCCAAAGTCTCCCCTAAAGGTCAAACATCCCTAAATCATGATCCCAGTAGTTTATCATGAACTCCAATAGACAGACATTGGCCCACATGGGTGATATGCAAAATAATTTTAATAACCCACTCGTTCGTAAAACATGTACAATGGGTGCACTTTGGAGCGCTTCTTGGTCCATATTCTCATGTTCTCATTCCCTCCATTCCAACGCCATCTTCACACCTAGCAAAACAATTATTATGAATCGTCAATTTCATATAAAATTTCAAAATTTTTGCCTTAATTATCTTTTTATCCTTCACGCGGTACACATGACTGTGTAGTTAGACATGTCCCGTACTGTACGCAACTGTTTCAAAAGGAAACCTGCGTACAGAACACGTGTACGCAAGTATTCACATTCTGAACCCGCGTATGCACCGTGACATGTTTTAGGATGCTTTAAACAATGAAATTGGGACTCAAATTTGAAAATTGCTAGGATCAAATTGAAGAGCTCGGGGTGTAGGCTCACTTGCAACTTGCGCAATCGGATTTCGTCCACTAGATTGTCCACATCGATTGAATGAAGGTAGAGGTAAAAACTTGCTTATTATGGCTAAAATTCAAAATGGTGAGGTTTGTTTTAATTTTTGAACTATTTATAGAAATTTTATTTCTAAAAGTGGGTTTTTTCCTATAGTTTGAAATGTATTCAACTAATACCATATCTCTTTTTGCCTTGTAACAGGTTTTTCATCATTATAAAGTGTTTTTTGCTTCCACAGGGTGGTTTTGACATTTCCAATGCATTTTTTGCATGTATACATAATCCACATAACCTTAGCAATCAACATTTTTCCACAGACTATGGTATTTTAAACCATTAGTTCCCTATTTTTACCATTGTTCTTTCGTGGATAGGACCCTATTTTCATGAGTATCCTCCTTTAAAACCTATGTTGTCTTTTGATACTCATGCTGCAGTTGTTTTAGGTACTGGGGTATCCTTTTAGCTATTTTTCATGCCAAATAGAGCTTCTTTTTTAATCTCTTTTTACAAGCTATCCCTTTATAGGACTCCCTACCCTTATGGAGTTTCTTTAGGCCCAGTTCTGACTCCTTCAAAATAGACTTGAATACCGAGTTAAATTGTCCATTCAATATCATTAAGAATATGTGAATGGGCATTCGCATCGGTGGTAGGTTATCTCTTTCTCAGACCATGCAGAATAATACAAGAAATGATCCCTCTCTTTTCTATTTGAATTGATAAGAGTATTCTCAGGCATAGGTTTATCACTTTTCCAGACCCGAGGGACTAAATTTATGGAAAAGGAACTCTCGGTATAAGATTAGTTTTCTCTTTTTCATGCTCTGGACCTAAACATGAAAAATATTTCGAGTGTACTTTATGTCTTTTTCATGCTCATTAAACAATTAAGAACAAAGCAACGAGTTTATTCTTGTAAGCCCCATTTCTCGTAATCAAATGGATCTTTTCGAGTGATCTTGCTTTCCTTCACACTCGTAAAACTCAAGCTATTCATGTTGTTCTGGAAGGAGCGTTGGGTAGGTGGTAATTTAATCTTTTTCGAACCTCCCTGACTAAGTACAAAAAAGGTTTACCTTTTCTTCTACGGAAGTTAAGAGAGTTCTTATGTGGTATGTTTTATACTTTTCCAACCTCAGGAGACTAAATTAGACGAAAAAGGACCCCCCTGGAGTCTTCTTTGGAATTTTTAGACTCTCTAAATGTGAAAACACCAGCTGAGCATGTACTAGTTCGGGCTCATTAAATCCATGAATCATTGACACTATCAAGCATTATTTTCTCTTCTCTTCAAGCTTGTTAAAAAATTAAGAGAGATCCAAGTTGACTTTCTTGGACTCATTAAAATTTAACAGGGAAGGTAAGGAAGAGGTTTTCTCTTATTTTTAGTTAGTGGCAGCATGTCATCCTTGAACATAACACTCTCCATTTTTTTCGATACCCATGTCTCAGTGTTCACTTTAGTTTAGCTATTACTTCAAGTTTCCTACTCCTCCTCTTGTCCATTGTACCTAGGGAATCTGATCATGTCTCCTACATGACAGATAAGTTTAGTTGTTCTATCTATAAGTTAAAAGTTGCCTTGGGTCATCTCTGTGTCATGCTCACTATTCAAGGACTCGACCCAATGTTTGATCTTTTCCCATCATTGTTATATCTATTATCTATTGTGTCTCCCTTCCTTTCCCTAGTTCCTAGTCACTTTTGTGATCCATTGGAGGATCTATTTCCTTCCTTATCACAGTATGGTTCCACTTTAGTACTTCTTGATGAGAAAGACCTAGATTTTTGACAATAGTACCTCAGGATTCACTTCTATCATTGGTGAATTCCTTTGCTTCAGTTGTCGATTATCACCTATTGATTGACAAACTGTTGAATCCTTTCCATGTGTGACTTCAGCCTACATTTATCCACATGGCTTGGATTGTACTGGTTCTTTGGGATTGTTTATGAAGACCTTAGTTCCTCACATATGGACTAATTTGCGCAATATTATGTTCCATTTATGTACACAACTCCCATATCTTTGAAGACTCATCATTATTGTATATTGTGGCTTCAATCCACCTTTGTAATATATGTGGTCTTGTACCCGTATCATATGATGTACTCAGATATTGTAAAGAAGCTAGTGTTCAAGTATATTGAACATAGCATCCTCAGATATGACTTTGTATATGACATTATTATGTATTTGTTTTAGGTACTACCTCTGCTCCATTGGATTTCTGAGTTCTCTGAAGATAAAGATTATAATGTATTTTGGCCATCGCTTCCCTCTGACCTCACACATTAGGGGGCATCTGTTATCAACCCAAATGGCACTTCTCCATCCAAGTGCCGACATTTCTTATGTTGGTGCAAAAAATGACATTTATGGATTGAAGGTTTCCTAAAACACTATAGATGGGCATGTTATGAAATACATTCATTATCCATATAGCTTACCATTTTTACCTTTGAATATGTCAATTGCTGTACACGGCTTTGCTTATATGCAACCTGCTTACATAGACGACTTTTCCTACAACATGTCGCATATTGTATGCGAGTATTTGTCATTGCAACCTGCATACAGATCTGTACACGGGTTTCCCTTAGAGAAACTTATGTGTCATACGCGGGTTGCTAATATCAATACTCGTGTATGCTTTCCTTTGACATTAAAAATAATAAATCGTGATTATTTGAGATTTGTTAAGCCCTTAACTATAACCATATTAACTGTATCAACCTCCTCAACCCTTGAAATTTCCTTATTTCACTAAGTATAAATAAAGGCCTTGGTGAGGGTATTAATCAATCATACTTGGAGAGCAAAGTTATGCTAGTGGTGTCTATTCAGAAGTCTTTGGAGCAGTAGAACTAAGAATCCTTTTGTTGCAAAGGAGTCCTTGTTTCAGGCGCTGGGTTGTAATATTAACTCATTCACTATTGTTAATAAAGAGAATCCTTATTCCAAATGTGTTTTGAATGTCTTTCATGTATCATGGTTTGATGAATACTTATGATTAAGAACTCTATACCTTGTTTATCTAACATGCCCTATATACATGTATAAGCTTGCACTTGGAGGACTTGCTCTTTATAGGTGAAGGAGAAACATCCATGAAAGCTTTGGAGGTGAAGCAGAGTGGAATAATAGAAAGCTAGGATAAACTATCATGAATCGGGTGAGTCTATCCTATATTCTTGTTTCCTTTCTCTACTTTAAAGTTGTTTTCCTCCAATTTTTAAGAGTATGTTGGTAACCCCAGACCTTCGATTATAAGGTGTTTATTCCTGTACAACAATAGTGAGGCTTCCAAACATATGACGAGATTCAAAGAATCATTTGTGAAACTATCAGAACATGATTCACCCCACAAAGTGAAACTTGGGGATGCCTACCAATATCCAATAAAAGGTAGTCGTGAATCCTCCTATAAACTAGACTTTGGAAAGTCTATGAAGATGAAGGAAGTCTTATTTGTATCAAGACTAAATAAGAGCCTCCTCTCCATATATGCATTAGATGCAAAAGGAATGAGGGTTACATTTGTAGATGGCCAAGTCCTTATGTGGCAAAAGGGAAAGACTATAGATGATGCAGTAGTAATTGGAGAGCAAGAGGGAG
Organism: Pseudotsuga menziesii; assembly: GCA_001517045.1. Taxonomy (NCBI): domain Eukaryota; kingdom Viridiplantae; phylum Streptophyta; class Pinopsida; order Pinales; family Pinaceae; genus Pseudotsuga; species Pseudotsuga menziesii. The sequence goes on along the minus strand of LPNX010533126.1, from coordinate 410,872 downwards.
GACTATACAAATTGAAGGGCCAACCAGAATAAGATTTGGTCCATGACTTAGTAGATCCAAATGAACTTTGGCAGAGAAGGCTTGCACATGTGCACTATAGGGCACTACCACTTGCAATAAAATATATTGAAGGTATTCCAAAAATACACACAAAACATGACAGATTCTACAAAGGATGTGCAAAAGGAAAGAACACAAAGAAGACATTTCCAATTAGTGAGAGAAAGGAAAAAGGAATCTTGGAAATTATTCACTCCGACGTATGCAGTCCAATGTCATCCAGTTCATTAAGTGGGTATGTATACTATGTTTCTTTCATTGATGACTTTTCTAGGAATACATGGATATACTTCTTAAATAAAAAAGATGAATTATTTAACAAGTTCAAGGAATTCAAATCCTTGATCGAGAACCACACAGAAAATAAGATCAATAATTTTCAATCAGATAATGGTAGAGAGTTCACATCAAATGAATTCAAAGAGTTATGAAAAGATTTACGGATTAATAGGGAGTTATCCACTCCATATAATCCACAATAGAATGGGGTTTCCAAAAGGAAGAATAGAACGATCATGGAAGCTACAAGGGCCATGCTTCATGATCAAGATCTTCCCATGCATCTATGGGAAGAAACTGCCAGAACATCGGTGTATGTACAAAACCGTACTCCACACAGAGTACTTGAGAACAAGACACCTAAAGAAGTCTTTTTTGAAAAGAAACCATAAGTCAACCATCTCAAAATATTCATCTATCCATTCTACATACATTTTACGAAAGAAAGAGGACAAAGTTAGATCCTTCAGGAAGGAAGGGTATATTTGTGGGATACTCTAAAATCTCGAAGGCTTACAGAATATACTTCCTAGGATTTAAGAAGATCGACATCAGCAGGGATGTAACATTTGATGAAGTCTCAGCTTAAAATAAATCTAGAAAGAGACATGCTAAAGAACCTGAAGAAACAGAAGTACCCAGAATTCATGACACAACCATGAACGAATAAATTCAAGAAGAAAATGAAGAATTAGAAGAACCTTAAGAACCTGTAGATCAACCTCAGGAGAGGAATACTCACAAGAGGAAACCTGCTTGGGTACGAGAAGCTATCCAAGGTGCAGAAATATATGGAGCTCCAGAAGAAAATCACAAAGAAAGGAAAAGAACTAGGTCATGCTCTGGTTATGTAGCCTTACTATGTGAATTCATCGACAAAGAACCTTCCAACTATGAAGAAGCAGCAGAAAGGAAATAATGGAAGGATGCTATGATCAAAGAGTATTAATCGATCATAAAGAATGATGTTTGGGATGTTGTCCCTAGACCAGAAGGGAATTCTGTTGTGACTTCCAAGTGGATCTGCAAGATCAAGCATGCTGCAAATGGTAGCATAGAGAAATATAAAGAAATATTTTTGGCTCGTGGCTTCTCCTAGAAAGAAGGAATAGATTATGAAGAAAATTTTGCACCTCTATCCAGATACACTTCCATCAGATCAGTAATTTCTCTGGCTGTAGTGATGAAATGGAAGATACACCAGATGGATGTCTAGGCTTCTTTCTTGAATGGTGTAGTGGAAGAGGAAGTGTATGTAGAGAAGCCACTCAATTTTGAGAGACATGACAGGGATTCTTATGTGTGTAAATTGAAGAAATCCCTGTACGGTTTAAAATAGACACCCACGACATGGTACGATAGAATTGATAGCTTCCTATCCAGTTTGGGGTTTACCAAGATTAAAGCAGATTCCAACTTTTACTACAAGGTTGAATATGTTAACCCAGTGATACTCCTACTCTATGTAAATGATATGTTTGTAATAGGTATGGATGGCTTGATTGTTGATACAAAGAGGAATCTTGCTGTCGAGTTTGAAATGAAATACTTGGGTATGATGCACTATTTTCTAGGCATGGAGGTGTGGAAAAATGCAGATGGAATCTCCCTCAGACAAGGGAAGTATGTAGTAGATATCCTAAAGAGATTCAAGATGATGGATTGCAAGGCCATGACAACACCTATGGCATCGAACCTGAAGCTATTTAATTGATTCTTCATTCGAGTTGGTTGATGCCATAATGTATCATCAAATGATTGGGTCCTTGATGTACTTGAAGGTTACGAGTCTAGATATTGGCTTTTCTATGAACACCTTGAGTCAGTTCTTGAAAGATCCAAGATATGTTCACTTGATTGCTGCAAAGCATATTTTGAGATACCTAAAGGGTACAGTTGGTTATGGGCTCAAGTATAAGGCTGATTAGAAGATTAACTAGAGTTGTGTGAAGTTGTTTGAGAACCCAGTGTTCCATGACAATTTGAAGCATATCGAGATCAAATATCACTATATCATGGATATCGTGTAGAGAGGAGTAGTGAAGCTCTAGTATGTTGCGATGATCAAATAATTCGTTGATTTCTTGACTAAGCCATTGGCCAGAGTGAAGTTTGAGTACTTTAGGGAGAAACTTGGTGTTCTCCAGATCGAGGTTCCCTCCAAGGGGAAGTGATGATTCTATGAGCCATTGTAACATGGCGAGAGGATTGGTTCCTTCCATGGTTAAGATGTAAGTGCTGATCCATTATGATGTGACTGTGGGATGTGTTCCCACATCATCAAATATAAGCACTGAAGGCCAATCTCCAGGAGAATGGAAGCACCTGGTCAGTTACTAGGAATACTCAGCTTGGAGCTGAGGGCCATTCTGATGTGACTGTGGTATGTTTTCTCACATGATCAAATGTAAGGGAAGAGACATTCTGACATGGGGGAAAGCTAGGCCCTTCCATGGTCAGATGTAAGGGTAGATCCATTCTAACATGGGGGCAGGTTGGGCCCTCCCATGGTCAGATGTAAGGGCTGAGCCATTCTAACATGGGGAAGGCTAGGCCCTCCCATGGTCAGATGTAGGGGCTCAACCATTCTAACATGGGGGTAGGCTGGGCCCTCCCATGGTCAGATATAAGTGTTGGATGGACCTTTCTAACAGGGTCAGATATAAGTGTTGAAGAAGATGAAAACCTACTTGGAGTCTTGGCATACAAACAACATGAGAAAGGGATGGATATGTAGAACTTCTTGTGATGAGAAGAATTGAGAGATGACACCCATGATGATGACCCAATGATGATCCAGATCTAGTGATGATGATCTAGCAGTGATGATCCAGATCGAGTGATGATCTAGATCCAAATGAATATTACTTGACGATTAATATGATGAGAACTCAATGATGATCAATATGATATAGATAAGAAGACCCGTGCTGATAAATTGTGTCGATAGAATACCTTCCTAATTAAGAGGAAGTGTTGATGTATTTGTAACTTCAGAATGTATTCACTTGTATATCTTATGTATTGTACCCTGATGTCTATTCTAGGAAGTGTTTTTAATGTATTTGAGTCATGTCATGCCCCAATGTTCCTATCAGGAGATTCAATAATGTAAGCAAGTCATGTAAAGTCATTGTGGGTACCATCCTATTGTTCAGGGGTTAAAGTCCCCACAGTTGTGGGGCCCTAGGGTTATTAGACTGTCCTAGATAAGTCGGCCCTAGTGATTTATTGTTAAGTCCAAAATTAGTATAAATAGAGAGTGAGCCTCTATATTTATCACACATTCACTCAAACTCAGTTGTAGCGCATAACTAAGAGAGAAGTTGCTAGGATAAGGCAGAGAGAGACTACTGTTGTCGGGAGATCATCTTACTATTTTTGGGTTTTACTTTTGGTGTTGATTCTATCTCTGAGGAAGTTGTGGGATTTTCTCCTTTATGGTTTCCCCACGAAAAATATTTGTGTCTATTGTCTCTTGTGTTTGATTGTTGTGCTTGTTATTCTCTCAGTTAAATATCCTAAGATAATGCTAGCTTGAATGATAAAAATCTAACATGGTATCAAAGCTAACCCGAGAACAAGACACTATGCAACTGCGGAAACTAGGACTTCCTACATTTTGGATCTCTCTCCATAGATTTCAAGCAAAAGGAGGTTGGGATGACTCTCCTCTCTAGGGAACATCTTTTTGTCGAAGAAGACTCTGATTTTGAGCATTTTCATTTTTTGACCCGACATTGCTGCCGAAAATTAGGGCTTTCCACTGAAGTGGAATTTTTTAGTGAGCCTAGGTGTAGATTGATATCCTCCCCAAAATAAAAGTTTATAGATCAAGATCAAATTTTTTTGTTGGATATAAATCTAGGAAATTCAAACCCTAATCTGCTCCTGAACTAGCTCTGCAGAAATTCAACTTCTGATCCAGATCCAACATCTTAACCTCGTAAGATCTAAATATTTTGTATTTCCATTTGATGTTCTCAATTAATATGTCTCATCATACCAATATTGATGAAAAGATTGAGGGCGTTGATAACTTCTGAGCCTAGAAGTATAGGATCTCCCTGGTCCTGGAAGAAAATGACTTCGACTCTTACATCACTGAAGAGGTTCCAGTTCTAGAGGAAGATGAGGCTAAGGCCTTACACAAGAAGAAATTGGTCGTGGCTAAGAGGATTATTGTTGATTCAATTAAGGATCACCTCATACCACAGGTGTCCTCCCTAAAGACACCTAAATCTATGTTTGATGCCCTGACTAAATTGTTTGAAGGAAAGAATATAAACCAGAAGATGAATTTGAGGAACTAGTTGAAGAATGTGAAGATCTAGAATGCAGAGACCATACAGTCATACTTCACAAGGGTCTCCTAGATAAAAGAACAACATGAAGTAGTGGATGAAGAAGTGTAGAATGTGGATATTGTAGTGACCACCTTGAATGTTCTTCCTAGATCATGGGACTCCATTATTCAAGTAGACTGTGGGAGGAATGCTCAGAAGAAGAAGCTTGAATAGAATCTCGAGAAGAAAAGATGGAAAGTGAACATCAAGCTCTCACAACACACTCCAAGAAAATCAAAAGGGACTATCATCAGTCTAAAGGTAAGCATCCTCCCTCCAGAAAAACACAACTCAGATGTTATACTTGTGATGAAATAGGACACTGTGCCAGAGATTGTCATAGAAATAAAATAAACTCCCATAAGAAGAAGAAAAACAAGAGAAGACACCATGCTCATGCTGCAGAGGATGATGAACCTTCTGAGAATAAAGTTAGACAAGAAATTGATGGTTCTTCAAGTGATGAAGAAATGTTTTGATTTCTGCTCTCACAGGAACTATCTCACATGGAAGCAATGATTGGCTTATTGACAGTGGGGCTTCCAAACATATGACAATATTTAAACAATCAATTGTGAAGCTATCAGAACATGAGTCACCCCAAAAGGTGAAACTTAGGGATGACTACCAATATCCAATAAATATAGTGGTGAATCCTCCTATAAACTAGACTCTAGAAAGTCTATGAAGATGAAGGATGTCTTATTTGTACAAGGACTAACTAATAACATTCCCTCCATATCTGCATTAGATGAAAAAGGAATGAGGGTTGCATTTATAGATGGCCAAGTCCTTATGTGGCCAAAGGGAAAGACTATAGATGATGCAATAGTAATTGGAGAGAAAGAGGGAGGATTATACAAATTGAAGGGCCAACCAGAACAAGCTTTGGTCCTTCTCTCAGTATATCCAAATGAACTTTGGAATAGAAGGCTTGCACATGTGCACTATAGGGCACTACCACTTGCAAGCAATGTTGTTGAAGGTCTTCCATAAATACAGACAAAAAATGACGGAGTTTGCAAAGGATGTGCGAAAGGAAAGAACACAAAGTAAACATTTCCAAGTAGCGAGAGCAAGGAAAAATGAATGTTTGAAATCATTCACTACAATGTATGCGGTCCAATGCCATCTAGTTCATTAAGCGGGTATGTATACTATGTTTCTTTCATTGATGACTTTTCTAGGAAGACATGGATATACTTCTTAAATAACAAAGATGAAGTATTCAACAAGTTCAAGGAATTCAAAGCCTTGATCAAGAACCACACAGAAAAGAAGATAAAGACTTTTTTTATCAAATAATGGCAGAGAATTCACATCAAATGAATTCAAAAAGTTAAACAAAGATTTAAGGATTAAGAGGGAGTTATCCACTCCATATAATCCAAAATATAATGGGGTTGCAAAAAGAAATAATAGAACGATCATAGAAGTTGCAAGGTCCATGCTTGTTGATCAAGATATTCCCATGCATCTATGGGCAGAAGCTGCCAGAACAACGATGTATGTACAAAACCATGCTCCACGTAGAGTACTCAGGTACAAGACACCTGCAGAAGTATTTTCCAGCAAGAAACTAGAAGTCAACCATCTCAGAATATTCAGTTGTCTAGTGTACATACATATTCTGAAAGAAAAGAGGACAAAGTTAGATCCTTTAGGAAGGAAGGGTATATTTGTGGGATACTCTGAAATCTCGAAGGCTTACATAATACACTTCCTAGGATTCAAGAAGATCGACATCGGTAGGGACGTAATATTTGATGAAGACTCAGCTTGCAACAAATCCAGAAAGAGACCTACTGAAGAACCTAAAGAAACAGAAGTACCTAGAATTCATGACACAACCTTGAATGAAGAAATTCAAGAAGAAGATCAAGAATTAGAAGAACCTCAAGAACTTGTATATCCACCTTAGGAGAAGAATCCTCACAAGGGGAAACCTACATGGGTACAAGAATCTATCCAAGGTGTAGAAATATATGGGGCTCCAGGAGAAAATCACAGAGAAAGGCAAAGAACCAGGTCCTGCTCCGATTATGTAGCCTTAGTATGTGACTTCATCGATAAAGAACCTTCCAACTATGAAGAAGCAACAGAAAGGAAATAATGGAAGGATGCTATGATAAAAAAGTATCAAATGATGATAAAGAATGATGTATGGGATGTTGTCCCTAGACCAGAGGGGAAGTTTGTCGTGACTTCCAAGTGGATCTACAAGATAAAGCATGCTGTAGATCGCACCATAGAGAAATATAAAACAATATTTGTGGCTTGTGGATTCTCCTAGAAAGAAGGAATAGATTATGAAGAAACTTTTGCACCTGTAGTCAGATACACTTCCATTAGATCAGTCATTGCTATGGCTTTAGTGATGAAATGGAAGATATACCAGATGGATGTCAGGACTTCTTTCTTGAATGGTGTAGTGGAAGAGGAAGTGTATGTGGAGAAGCCACTCAGTTTTGAGACACATGACAAGGAGTCTCATGTGTGTAAATTGAAGAAATCCCTGTACATTTTAAAACAGGCACCTAGGACATGGTATGAAAAAATTGATAGCTTCCTATCTAGTTTAAGCTTTACCAAGAGTAAAGAAGATTCCAACCTTTACTACAACATCTAAGATGATAACAGAGTGATACTCCTACTTTATGTAGATGATCTGTTTGTAATAGGTATGGATGGGTTGATTGCTGATAGGAAGAGGAAGCTTACTGCTGAGTTTGAAATGAAAGACTTGGGTATGATGTACTATTTTCTATGCATGGAGGTGTGGAAGAATGCGGATGGAATCTTTGTCGGACAAGGGAAGTATGCAGTAGAGATGCTGAGGAGATTCAGGATGATGGAATGCAAGGCCATGACCACACTTATGCAATCGAACTTGAAGCTATTGAGTGATGCTTCATCTGAGTCAGTTGATGCCACGATGTATTGTCAGATGATCGGGTCCTTAATGTACTTGACAAATACTAGTCCAAATATTTTCTTTGCTGTGAACACCTTGAGCCAGTTCCTGAAAAATCGAAGACATGTTCACCTGATTGCTGCAAAGCATATTCTGAGGTATCTAAAGGGTACAGTTGATTATGGGATCAAGTATAAGGCTGATTAGAATATTAACCTAGAAGGTTATGTTGATTCAGATTGGGTAGGCAGTTCCATCAATAGAAAGAGCACTTCAGGGTGTTGCTTCAGTATGGGATCAGGTGTGATCTCTTGGTTTAGCAGGAAACCGTCTTGTGTGGCACTGTGTACAGTTGAAGCAGAGTATGTCATAGCTTGCTCAACTAGTTGTGAGGTAGTATGGCTGAGTAAGATATTGTCTAAATTATTTGATCTCGAATTGGATGCTACTTGTATATATTGCGACAACCATAGTTGTGTGAAGTTTTCTAAGAAACGGTTGTTCCATCACAAGTCGAAGCATATCGAGATCAAATATCACTATATCAGGGATATGGTGCAGAGAGGAGCAGTGAAGCTCGAGTATGTTGTGACACATGAATATATAGTTGATGTGTTGACTAAGCCATTGGCCAGAGTGAAGTTTGAGTACTTCAGGGAGAAGCTTCGTGTTCTCTAGATCGAGGTTCCCTCCAAGGGGAAGTGATGAGTCTGTGAGCCATTCTGACATGGTGAGAGGATTGGTTCCTTCCATGGTCAATATGTAAGTGTTGATCCATTCTATTGTGACTGTGGGATGCATTCCCACATGATCAGATATAAGCATTGAAGGCCATTCTCTGGGAGAATGGAGGCACCTGGTCAGTTACCAAGAATACTCAGCTTGGAGCTGAGGGCCATTCTGATGTGACTGTGGAATGTGTTCTCACATGACCATATCTAAGGGTAGAGCCATTCTAACATGGGGGTAGGATGGCCCCTCCCATGGTCAGATGTAAGGGCTAAGCCATTTTGACATGGGGGTAGGATGGGCCCTCCCATGGTAAGATGTAAGGGCTCATCCATTCTGACATGGGGGTAGGCTGGGCCATCCCATGGTTAGATGTAAGGGAATATCCATTCTGAAACGAGGGAAGTCTAGGCCCTCCCATGGTCAGATGTAAGGGTTAGGCCATTCTGACATGGGGGCAGGATGGGCCCTCCAATGGTCAGATGTAAGGGCTGGGACATTCTAACATGGTGGTGGATGTGTTCCTCCCATAGTTAGATGTGAGTGTTGGGTGTGCCATTCTAACATGGGGGTAGGTCGGGCCCTCCCATGATCAGATATAAGTGTTGGATGGGATTTTTTGACTGGGTTAGATATAAGTGTTGAAGAAGATGAAGACCTACTTGGAGGCTAGGCATATAGCCAACATGAGAAAGGGTTGGCTCTGTAGAAATTCCTATGATGAGAAGAATCGAGAGATAGCACCCTTGATGATCACCCAGTGATGATCCAGATTGAGTGATGATCTAGATCTAGTGATGATGATCCAGTAGTGATGATCCAGATCGGGTGATGATCCAGATCCAGATTAAGATGACTTGAAGATGAAGATGATTTGAAGATAAAGATGATGAGAACTCAATGATGATCTAGATGATATAGAGAAGAAGACCCATGCTGATAAATTGTGTCGAGAGAATAACTTCCTAACTAAGAGGGAGTGTTGATGTATTTGTAACTTTGGAATGTATTCACTTGCATATCTTATGTATTGTACCCCGATGTTTATTCTAGGAAGTGTTTGTAATGTTTTCGAGTCATGTCATGCCCCAATGTTCCTATCAGGAGATTCAATAATGTAAACAAGTCATGTGAATTCATTATGGGTAAACCTCCTATTGTTCATGGGTTAAAGTGCCCACAGTTGTGGGACCCTAGGATTATTAGAATCTCCTAGAGAAGTCATCCCTAGTGAGTTATTTTCAAGTCAAGAATTAGTATAAATAGAGAGTGAGCATCTCTATTTATCACACATTCACTCACACTCAGTTGTAGCACAAAACTGAGAGAGAAGAAGTTGATGGGATAAGAGAGAGAGAGAGACTATTGTTGTGGGGAGATAATCTTACTGCTTTTGGGTTTTACTTTTGGTGTTGATTCTATCTATGAGGAAGTTGCAGGATTTTCTCCTTTATGGTTTCCCTGAGAAAAATATTTGTTTCTATTGTCTCTTGCGTTTGATTGATGTGCTTGTTATTCTCTCAGTTAAATATCCTAAGATAATGCTAGCTTGATTGATAAAATATAACAAGACTACAGTAGATACCAACCCATTTACACCAAAATCTTATTCTTCGTTTCTTCCAGCCCATTTTGGTAAATGGTTTGAGGGAAATATCTCTACCAAAAAATAACATTTCCCAAAAGATACATTTCAAATTCTTGACTCACATATTATTCACCATTGTATGATCTCAAGAACTTGATAGGTTGAACATGTTGATTTTCAACCAATACCCTAAATTCCTTGAATATTTCAAAGAAACGATATTTATTTTTCAAGAAATGGAACCTTGCAAATATGGAGAAATCATCAATAAAGGTTAAAGTATACTTTGTACCTACTAATTGGGGTTTGTTCATGCAATAGAGATAACTGTGGACAAGTTCCATTTGGTCTTGTGCTCTCCATGATTTTTCTTCAATCAAAGGGCCTGTAATTATGCTTTGCAAGCATGGATCATATATAAACTCCATGATGTGGAATAGTATTTGTCAAACATGTAACCATATTATTTGTTTCCATAATATTCAAACTTTGAAAGCTCAAATATATAAGTTTTTTCATGCCAAATTCCAGTTACATTAGAAGAAATTTAAGGTCTAAAATGGGCCTCCTATTGATAATAATAAAATAATATTATAAATTTGAAGAAAAAAAATAAAAAATATGTTTTGTTTTCTAATTTTCAACTTATTTCATTGTGGGTTTACTCAAATCTCGAGCGAGATTACTTGATGGATACAGAACACATCCAATGTGTACCTATACTGCATACTTTTGATGGACTCTACCCCATAAAAAAGGATAAATACATTAAAAAAACATTTCTTTAATGTATGTCTTATTTTTTATGGGGTGGGTTCCTTCAAAACTATGCAGTGTAGATACTCATTAGATGCGGTATTGGATTTCACGTCTATTGAGTAATCCCACTTGAAATTTGAGTAAAACCAGAGGGAGATAAGTTGAAAATAAGAATACAAAAGGTATATTTTCCTATGAGAAATATTCCAAGTTAACTATTATGGTTGAGTCATTTTATTCAAATTCTATTTGTTCTTGAATTTCAATGTACCAATGGCTTGTTTTATTATAAATTCCATTTTAGACCCCAATTGTTTTCTAATGTGTTGTCAATATAAACAATGAGTGCAGTCAACTTAGTTGATTAGAAATCATTCCTATGAGAGTCACATAATTTGTATAGTCCATACGATCTAAACGACCTAAAGAAACAAACATACCCACAAGCCTCATATGCTTTATGATCATTAAGTGATCTGACCAAAACTAAACAGTTTGACTAATCTGTGTAAGTTGAGAAATGAACAACAACTTTGTTGTTAATATAATGACATGATAGACATTGGATAGTTTACCATGTTGGAATTCAACAGCTATGATTTGAGTGACTATGAGAGAATAATCAACAACTACCTAAATCTTTCGTTTCAGATAACCACTTAAGGAAGAGAACAGGGAAGCATCCTTATCTATATGTTGAGTGCAACCAAAATTGAATATGCAGTTAGTTTGAGTGATGTCAGCATGTAATTCATTGGAATTGTTGTTATAGAAGGTGAAGTTACATATGGACCATTTTATCAAGTGATTGCTGGATACTTCTTCTTGAAGATACTTCTTCCAAACACTTTTTTTCTTCTAATAAGTTTTCTCCACATGTCCCATTTTTTGTAGTGGTAACATGTTTTCTTTCTTCAATTATTTTTAGTCAATGTTGACTCATTGCACTTTAATTTAGTAGGCTGATCAAGATTCAACGCACTCCCATTGTTTATCTGTTGGACCTTATTCTTTATAATTTTTCTTGACTTTTCCTTTAACCAAGTGATTCTGGTTTCTTCTACGAAGATTCCCTTCATCAAGCAAGTTTTGTTAATCCTTGATCAATAAATAATTTAAGGAATCAAAGGAAAATTTCTTACCATATTCTTTGACACATCCAATTTTCACAAAATGAAAAACATAACACATCATAAGATGTCCTCAAATTAATCAGGACTAGTTCAATGAGATTTGCATCCTTCTCCAAAAACTCTTGGCATATTCACCCAATTTAAAATGTAGTTATTTAATTCAAGAAAAAATGTCCTTAGCCCTTTCAAATTAATTAAGCTCTATAGATATTGTTAGTGCCAGAAATTGTTCCCAGACTACAAGAGAAAAATCCAACACAATCTCAATAATCACAATAAAGTAAAATAGGGTTTTTAGGGTTTTCAAGGTTTTTGGTTGGGCAGTTTGAAGACAAGAGGGAAAATTTTCATAAAACCAAAGTAAACACTAAATAATGAGCGTTTGAATGACTAAGATGTATAACACAAACCATAATCGAACAGAAAACACAATATTGAATTTCACCCACAATTAGCAAGCATTCCAATCATAAAAACATTAAACAAGAAATGAATATACCAGCTGAGTAATTAACACAAATTATAAATGAAACCAGTCAATAATATGAAGAGCATATAGTGCATATATTTCATTGTTCATTCTTCAAAAAACACATAAGAGTTTTTACTTAGCTCATAAACAAAGGCTGATAGCCTCCCCTTGTCAGCAAAAAATTGAACCATTTGTCTTCTTTTAGACTTACATTTATCCTATTCTCCAAAATCAATTGAATAACTGAACCCTAACTATTTTAATACTACCTATCGAATAGTTCAATCTAAATTATCCTTACAAAAATAAAATAACTTTTCAAACTTAACTAATAACTAATTTTCTTGACTAACTTTACATATCTTTAGTTGCTTCAGCTAGTAAAGCAATTCCTTCCAAGGCTTGAGCTTTCCTTCTCACCTTTAATTGGTTTGTCTCCATGTCACGTCCCCATGCCTCTGACTAGTGAAGAGGACACGATCACCATGGCGTTAACCATGCGGGATAAGAGCCCATGAACATGTACATGAATAAAATTGCATAAACATAATGCTTCAGGGAATGCATTAAGGTAAAACATGCACAAATGCCATTGTTCATCATACACAGCTATCATTATTTATCATGCACAGCAGAATCAACATGCATTCACAGAAGCATTCATTCAACATGTTCATTACTTTCATTAACATAAATTATGGTTGCAAAAGTAAAAATGGGCAAGATCACTTATCTTATAAGAACTCGCTCTACAAATAGCTACGTCGCTCCAAAGTTCCACCCAACCATAGGCCAGTGTGCTCCTTAATCTCTCAGCAACACTGCCACCCCCGAGCTGGGCATGATTCTCCAAGGAATAAGGGAACAAGCATGCTTACACATAGCTAGGGATACACAAAACACAGCCAAGCCAACACAGTTGGTTTTATCAGGCCATCCAGGAGTTGGGGAAAGGCTAAATGCTAAGCTGGTGAGCTCATTACAGCGCCAAGAACACCCACACCAGAACTAGCTTGATCTCTAGGACACCCACCACACCCAACACAAGGAATCAGTCCCTTCTCTGCTACATATTCCATCAGGCTCTTCATTCCCTTCCAGTGCTATTCAGGGGTGATGGAGAAGAAGGCCATCCCTCTAGCTCTGTCTGTGTGGTTTCCAACCACTAGGTTTATCAAGAAAACCAAGCCCCCATCCCTGCTCCCAATACAGTTCGAAGACCAACTATTGCACTCATGCAATCATTTAGCTGTCACAGCTTAAACAGGGAAGACAATTCCAAACCATCTACAACAATTCCCAAAATTTAGCAGCAATGAAGCTCACAGCCTAGGGAAATTAATAGTCCCTGAAATGCATCAGTGGACGCGGCTCACAACATGAGGAAAACAACAACCTGTCCTTGGGAAATGTAGTCACCAGGAAAACACACATCGACCACGGTAAGGATGAAATTACAGTATCCCATCCTATGCATGAGTGAATCCACAACTCAGGACCCACAAATTATTCCATGAGGGAAAGATATTGCCAAACCATCCATCGATCCACAGAGGAAAAACTACATGGGTAAAACCAGGAAAATCCTGTGCATGAGTGTGGGTAAATTCCGCTCCTGCATGAGGACGAACAGCCTACAGAGAGGACACAATTAGACATGCCTGAGTGTTCAGCACAGGCGTGGAGAGGAGAATGTGTCCATGGGAGTGAAAACCAGGTAAATCCTGTGCTTGGAGGTGAATAGACAATCGTGAGTCCTGCGTAGTGGAGAGTGCGTGGAGGTTTTTCTTCCTGCCATAGTAAAGTCAAACATGGATGGAGTGTGCATGGAGGAAAGGACTGACAGTCCTATCACCCCACTCCCAAAACAATTAACTGCCTCAACCACCACCAGCGATTCTTCAATGGAGGTGGTTGGGTAAACAAAGAAAGGTGACACATGGATTTTTACCCCATTGGCCAAGGTTTGACAAATTCCCCCACATCCTTATCCTTGTGAAAATCATGCCCCTTTCTCATTTTAGTTGCTGCGATCGTAGCTAGTCTGGTTCATTTAATTAATTATAGATGCGTATTTACATGATGACAAACATAGTATATGCCGCATGCCCTGATATACCATCGGTGACAATTTAAATCCAAAACATAGCATAACCGATCAACGGTGGGGCCTTGGCCTTTAGCTCCACACCATGATCATTTACAATATATACATCTAATGCAACAGGGTCAAAATCGGGGTGTTACACTCCATGTCCACAATCATCCTTGTTAGCTCTTCATTATGCTGTTGCAGGTCCTGGATGGTTTTCTTTAACTCTGTGAACTGACTTTCTGTTTGCCTTTTCCTTTTAAGTGCTTCTCTAGAAACTGTAATCAACTCCTAGTAATGACTATTAAATTCCTCTAAATATTCTGTAAGTCTCATGTTTGCAGTAACTAGCCCATCATTAGCTTCATGCATATATTCAATCTGATACTTGTATTGCTTAATGATTCTTTGTAGATTTTCTTTTTTCAGAATCAATACATTTGTCTCCTACTATTGTTTGCATCCCTTCTGGTGTCCATGGGATTTTCAGTATTTTATAGATTTCTTCATCTTCATTCACAAGTTATGTGGAGGTCACAGGAAACTTTGGATGTTCTTCATTTTCAGCATTGCAGAGAACTTCTTCTTTAACCATCTCCTTCTTCTCTAAACAAGAACTTTTTACCTCACTTTGTTCCTATTCTTGAAACATTTGATTTCAAATCTCCAGAAATATATCAGAGATCTTGGTATTAGTCATGACAGATTTTCCTTTTGATTCTATTGGTTTTTTACCTTTATTTCCATCTTCACTGTCATGCAATTTTTCTTCAGATGATGAATCCTCTATCACTATAACCTTTTCTTTAACCAATTTGGGATTCAATAGATTTTTCATGTTTAATCTAAGTTTGTTCTTCGGCCTTGTTTTAGGTCTCCAGACTGCTACAATCTCTCCCAACATCTTCAAAGCATTTCCTTGATGATTTATCGAGGAAAATTCAACAACCTTCATTTTTTTTCTTCTTGACACTGTTTCCTCATCACAATGAGTGTGAACTTATTGCTTAGTGCAAACCATAGCTTCATTAGTAACAGGGATTCTAGCCTCATCAAATAGGTATTTTTCATCCTCCCCTAATAGTACTATAATAGGGCTTTGCTTTTGCTCCTCAATATATTCTTTTACATTTTGAATTGATTCTACAGATAAAACATCTACAATGGGCTCAACTTCTTTTATTTCTGACTGTAAAATCTTGATATCCTCATCACTAACTCGCTGCTCAAATTCAAAGTTTTTATTTTCCTATTTTGAAGCTTCTTCTGGTTTATCATTTTCTTCACCCTTGACTATTACCATTTTTCTAAGCTTCTTAATCAGAGTTTGACCATTATCTACTTGTCTTCTTTGAGATTGTTCCTCCTGATCAGTCTTGAAACCTGGCCAAAAACTGAAATGCTCCCAAGTCTTCTCCTTTTTCTGCAATACAGTACTTATGATGAGCTTAATGAGTCCATGGTAAAAAACAGATTGCTTTGTATGATCTTGGTGCTCTCTCACCCTACATGACATATTTTGTAAGATTTTTAGAAAGAAGAAAGGTAAATTCATTTTAGACTCATTACTAAGATGCTGGAGGAACCTAAAGTGATATTTGAAAACAAAGGAAAATATACCCTCATATGTGAAATAGCTCTGCAAGACTTTAATAGGCTCAATCCACTCAGGTTTAAATTTTTTTATTGGAACACCTTTTCCCCAGTATGCAACTACACCAGGAAGCAAGTATATTTGAGCATTAAAGGTGAAAGGAACCTTTTCAAACTAGAACTCTCCTTCATCCCAAATCCCTGTTGCTTCAGCTATTAACTCTCTAGTTAATTTGAACTTCACAGTGTCGAAAGACACTATATCTTTGTCTAAACATTGAGCAAATTTGTATGACACCTCTGAATGATGACCTTCAATCCTTTCAAAGAACATTAACCATCCTGCATTCGCAAACAACTGTGCACAATCTGGAAAATTCTTTACCCAACTTAAGTTTGAGGGTTCTTCCCTGTTGGTTTTTCCACTCTTTTTCATATTTACTATGGTTAAACAACCTCTATCAATACAACACAGTCTGACTGTCTTCAAATTTTAACAAACTGGCCTAGAATACATTATAGGGATCTCCAAAATGTTCTACTCTGAATTCCTCTGTTTAAATGATGAATAATTTAAATGTATTGCTTAATAATTCATCATTTAACATGGATTAGGTTTAAAACTAGTATTCTGCCTTTGAATCTGTCATTAGTCATTTCTTCAGAAAAAGCCCCAAATTAAAAGACCTTGGTAATGGAATGCAGACTACCTGTTAAGATGACCAATTTGAATGCTGGAAAATGGTTATTTCAATTGTCAGGTGTCGAATTGCATGCTCCACCTTTCTCTGACCGCTTAGACCACTACGGCTAACAGCTCATGCAAGCCCTGATTCTCACTCAGTTTCAAAATCCCAATTATCAAGCACTGATTTCTCACCACGATCTTCAATTAATCTTCATGCAATTCAAATAAAAACATCATTCCATCCATCTTTGTTCCATTATACTCTGCATATCATTATTATATCAGCTTTTGCAAAAAATTGCCACAATTTTTCCCTTATGATAATATTCCACCTTCCTTAGTGATTAAGCTATAGAAGACACATATCAAAACCATCATACAATGTGATTGACACCTCATGTGTGAGAATCCTGAAGAAATTGGACCCAAAAAATGATTATTTTGACTTGCGCAATTTTCTTGTAGCGCTCTTGTGCATCTGTTTTTGTCTTGCGCTACAAGAAATTCCAAATTAATGATTTCACAATATTAAGCTAATGATAAGAGTTTGAACATGGTTTATGAGTCTCAATTTAACTTTAATGCTATTTTTAGACTTTTTAAATCCATATATGCCTTATATAAGCCCCTCAATTATAAAATCAAAGCAAAACTTGTAAAAATAAGCTAAGAAATCAAACATTATGAGAGTTAAAGGGTAAAATTAACATTATCCCTATCAACAAAATTTTCTAGAAACAAAAATTCAAAGAAAGATTCAAAATATGAATAAAAGTATAAATAACAACGGAAGACAAAAACATGACCTAACATATGGCTCCTGTTGCGGGATGAAGTCCTCCTTGTGAGGCTTCAAGAACTTATAGACCAGTTCCTTCTTTACTGCTATCTGCTAGTCTACAAAATTTCCAGTGGGTTATGGAGTCCTTGTTCTATTTATTCACACTGGTATATATAATGAAAATCTAGAATCCATTTCAAAAACTATAAAAATGCTTGAGGAATCGTCCATTAACTGGACTAGACAACTCCTCACCCTTCAAGGTCTCTAGAACAAAAGTATTGTTTTCCAAAAACTTCGATACTATGAAAGGACCAAACCAAAGGTTATCAAACTTTCCATGCTTTCCTTTTTGCTCCTTGCTGGCATCCAATATCAAAACCATGTCTCCTACTGAAAAAGTATTTTCTTTGATCTTCCTATCAAATCTTTCTTTAATCTTCAACCTATATAGCTGTGCCTTTTCTTCCACTTTTTCTTGTTTCTGCTGTAACTCTATCATTGCATAAATTATTCTGTGCATATCATTAGGTTCTTCCTGACATTATTGAAAATTTTTTATCACTAGGATACCGAACTGAATAGGAAAAACTACATCTATACCATATACTAATTGGAAAGGAGAAGTTCCAATTTCTTGCTTAAATGTTATTCTGTCTGCCCATAATGCATACTTTAGCATAGAATCCCATGATCTTTTATTATGCTTCAGCAATTTCCTGATACTCTGAATGATATTTTTATTTGATGACTCAGCTAAACCATTACCCTGAGGATAATAAGGAGTTGAGTGTTTCAAAAGGATACCATTCCTTTCAAAAAATGCCCCCATAGCCTTAGATTTAAAAGCTTTTGCATTATCAGTTAATATTCTCCGTGTACATCGAAATATACTAAGAATATTTTCTTCAATAAAATCTATGATCACCTTATCTGTGGCATTCCTTGTGGGAATATCTTCCACCCACTTAGTAAAGAAATTTGTTGCAATCAAAATCCACTTATGTTTCCCGAGGAAGATGGATTTATCTCTCCTATGAAGTCCAAACCCCACTGTTGAAAAGGGGCATTTACTACAATTGGTTTTAAAGGTAATGACAACAAATTTTGTTTACCAGCAAATTTCTAACAAGGGATACATGCTCTTACCTGCTGATATACATCTGAAAATAATGAGGGCCAATAGTATCCAGCTCTTAGAATTTTATATGATGTTTCCTTCCAATACTTATGACCTCCACAAGCACCTTCATGAGATTTAGAAATTACTCCTTCAATTTCAGGTTTATCTAAGCATCTGAGTAGAATACCCCCTAGCTCTTTCCAGAACAGCTGTTGTTCTACCAAACAATACTTAGTAGTTTTTAACTTCAAATACCTAGTAGCTTTTTTATCTAAGTGTTCTGGACATTTCAAGTACAATAGAAAATATACAATGTCTGGATACCATGTAGACGGTGAATAGAAATCCATAATCTTCTCTTTCTCCAGCTTTGCTTGATTTTCTTCCTATGCTGGTTGTTTTGTCATAAAATGCAGTCCTAAAGCTTGGAAATTTGAATCAACTAATAGTTTAGCTAAGCCTTGTCCCTTTACTAGCTTTGTAGGTCTGATATCCACATCATATTCCATGATTTTAGCAATCCACTTTCCTCTTTTTCCCTCACTGTCAAGCTGAGTCAAAACATATTTTATGGCAGCATTAGGCACATAAGCAATAAATTTGGAGTGCAAAACATAGATTCTGAAGAATTTCAAAGCTTTTACCAAAGAGTAAGCCCGTTTATCTAAAATGTTGTACTTTCACTCCGAATCTCTAAGAGTTTTGATGAAGAATGCAATAGGTTGTTCAATACCATCCCTATTCTTATGTAATAAAACAATAGCCAATGTATCTTCAGATGCAAAAATAAAAGTTAGAAATTCCTTTGTAAAATTTGTACTTACTAATACTGGAGCTTTGCTAAGAGCCATCTTAATTTTTTTGAATGAATTCTTTGCTTCGGCAGTCCACTTGACTTCTTGATCCTTCTTCAACATGGTTGTAATCTGTTTGATAGTCTCAACAAAATTTGGTATAAACCAACACAGAAAATTGGTTTTACCAATGAAAGATTGTACATCTTTTTTGCTCTTGGGTAGACTTATTTTCAGTATTGCTTTCACCCTTTCTAGATCAATCCTTATGCCATCAGCTGACACTAAATGACCCAATAATTTACCTTCCTGCACAACAAAATGTGACTTCTTTGGATTAAGAGATAAACCATATTTTCTGCATTTAAGAAAAGTTTGTTTCAAATGTTTTAGATGTTCATCATCCGATTGTGAAAATACTGTAATATCATCTAAGTAAATTACTACAAACTTGTCTCTTTCCCCAACAAAGGCTATATCCATAGCTCTTTGAAAATTTTCTCCAGCATTCATTAATCCAAAAGGCATTTTATCATACATGAAAGTTCCCCAGGAAGTACTAAAATTTGTTTTCTCTTTATCATCAGGATGCATAGCAATTTGATTATATCCTAAAAAGCCATCAACCATATAAATCCTTTGTGCCCCAACTACCTTCTGCAATATTTGTTCTAGTTTAGGTAGAGGATAAGTATCCTTCAATGAAGACCTATTCAGATATCTAAAGTCAACACACAATTTGATTTCTCCATTGTTTTTCTTGACAATAACTAAATTAGAAACCCATGAAGAATACCTAAGAGGAACAATGATCTTGGCATCTAATAACTTTTTTACTTCTTTTTCAATAACAGGAAACAAAGCTGGATTTATCCTCCGTAATTTCTATCGAAAAGGTTTAACATTCAGTTTTAAAGGTACTTTATGTTGTATAATCCCAGTATCATATGTCCTCAAGTATTCATAAGATCATGCAAAAACATCAACATGTTCCTTTAACAACTTTATGTACCTGTTTCTCTGTTCCGCTGTGAGTGCTTTTGAAATCTTCACCATTCTAGGATGTTATGTAGTACCAATGTTACAATCCACCATATTTTCTTCTGAAAACTATACAATAGGTTTTAAAGGTATATCATCTTTTGAAAATATCCTTTCTAATGGCACCAAACCTTTAGGAATGAAATTACCTTTAATTTCAATAATCTTGTGGCCAGCAATCTCATTTTCAGCAATATCTTCAGAATCTTCAACCTCATCATCTTCTTCTTGATCAATCAGGGAATTCGAAAACTCACCTGTCATCTCTAAAAATATTTTTATTTCAATGTCATCTTCAAAAACTTTCCACTTCCTTATGTTATTAGGCATGGAAGGTATGCACCTAACCTCAATAGGATACTTTAGCTGTGTGGTTTTGGGAATTCTAAAATGTGTGGTTGCTAAGGCCAAAGAATCAGAAGTCTGATTATGGTCCCTAGGAATATAGGTAATGTTGAAATACACAAAATATTTGTCTATCATATCCCATACCTCATTACGGTATACTTTCAGCAAATCTTGTTTCACTTGATAGTTGTTCCTCACCTGCTGAACAACCAACTCGGAGTCACCATATACAAAAATATGCTGAATGCCTAAATCGTTGGTAGCTTTCAAACCGAACAACAAAGATTCATATTCTACAATATTATTGGTGGTAATAAATTCTAATTTATACATCAGCTTCACTATTTCACCACCAAGGGATATTAAAAGAACCCCTGCTCCAATACCTTCCTTACAAGATGATCCATCAAAGTATAATTGCCAAAGTTCATCTTCTTGTTCCCTAATGGATTTAACTAGATTTTCCTTTTGAACCTGTAATAAACCAGTAGTATTATCATCATCACTAAAATGTAACATACAAGTACCCAAATATTTATCAACAGCATAGAGGGGATGATTTGTAGGGTTCTTGTCATCTGTTACAATATAGGCAAATTGTAGTTCTCTGTACAACCTTCTATTTTCTCCTCCAAATACAATAATAGTGGCATATGTTAGATCCATTTGTAAATTTCCACCGACTTTATTTTCCCAAGATCTAGAGAGGAGCAATCCAAACTTAGGTGTAATGTCTGCTACTACCATATCCATAATCACACTCTTCATTGGTAGCTGAGCCAAATTGACAACCATATCTTTAATCACTCATAAACATTTTATAGCTCGTGAATCAAAAGCATACAACTCATGATAGGGTTTTGTTATACTCAAACCTAGAGCCTCCATGATAGCCTTTGGCATTAGGTTATGTGATGCTTCTGAATCCAAAATATAGTTATGTATCATCTGTTCATGAATAGTCAGTGTGATGTTAAAAGGAGGTGATGCATTAGCTTCATTCTCAGTTTTTTCAGCTAAAGCTGATCCAACAAATATTTTAGGGTTTTCTTCTTGCAAATTCACTATATCAAAAAGATGATGACTGTTTGCTAAACTAATCATTTTAAGAACTGAATCTTTGTAAGAAGGATTTTTCATTAACGCGGTAAAAGGCATAGGAATATTAATTTTTCCTAATTCATTTTCTAGATTAAAATTATGCACACTTTTGTTTACTTCTTCAACTTCCACATTCTTCTTTTGTTTATCCTAAATTTGTTTTTTCTCTAACACATGATCAGATTGCTATTTAGTAAGTACAACTACCTTTTTCTTTGGATTTTGAACTACTTGCTTTGGACCTGACCTCAAATTCAAAGTTTTTTTTGGCTCAATATGATATGCATCAGTAGTTACAGCAGTCATTTCAAGATTTAAATCATTTTCTGTTTCAAACATATCAACATCATAGTATTCTAAATTTAAAAACTCTTCTTCAGTGACAAAACCCTCAGTTAACTGCTCTCCAAAATAATTCATATCTTGGTCTGTATCCTCAAATGACAATTCTTCTTTAATTTCTTCTTAATCAACAACATTATTCTGAAGAAGGGGTGGTACTCTTTGATCCTCAGTTTCTCTCCTTTCTCGTTGTATATAATTGTTTCTTCTTTCTCTAGGTATGAAACGAGGTGCAAACTGTCTTTTGAATTGGTTTTGGTTGTTGGGGTTTCTCTCACCTTCTTGAACAGGTTTGCTTGAATTCTTTTCTAGTTCCAACTTGTTTAATTTTGCAGTCAGGATCTTAACTAGCTTGGCCATTTCATCAATTTTACCTTCTGCTGAGTGGGATGTTGAAACCCCTGGAACTGCCTCTTTCTTACCTTCCCTGTCATATATCTGGTGAGCTATATTTCCTTTCAATATATTAGAAGCTAATATATTAGACTCCACTTCTAATGTTGCATCCTGCATGTTCAGTAGAGAAACAGGTCTTCTTTCTCTTAGAAGTAAGGAAAATTCATGATCAAAGGAATTTGCATATGTGAGTTTTCTAGATGTTTATGAAGGTTTTATTTCTGCAGGAATTCTGCCATACATTTTATTGAATCTCTTCGAAAAATCAGCTATGATTTCATCCTTCTTTCTCGTAAGGGCTCCAAACTCAGTTATATAATAGGTATGATCCTTGGTGTCTCCCCATTGTCTCATGAAAAGGTCCTGAAGTTCTTCTATGATAGTGATAGAATTTGCAGGCAACTCCTTGAACCATTTTCTGACATCTCCATCAAGACTCTGTACAGACATCCTCATCCATACATCCTTAGCTTCAATATTCTGATTATCAACATAACTAAGAAAGGCCTCCCAATGCTCCTCAGCTATAGCTTCACCTTGTCCATTTAACCTAGGTAGGTATTTCTGGTAATCACCTCTGGGAAGTGCATTAGAAGGCTGAGGAAAAACTAAAGTTGCATACATAGCTACAACCATTCGGTCCATCATAACTAATGGTTGATTTTGGGATTCCATTTTTAAGTTGACTGATATTGGTGATGGAAAGACTTGACTATAACTTAGTTGAAATGGATTTTTACCAAATTTTAGATGAAATAGAGGAATTTTACCAGGAGATATTGTCTTTTCTTTCTTGAAGGATTGAGGATCAGTGAAAACTTAAAAATTACTGACAGGAATTATAGGCTTCAACCAAGGTGAATTTTGTTCTTCTCCCTTCAAAGTAGATAAAGATGATGAAATATCTAACTGATCAGGGTTACATAGGGTTGGTGATGAGTGAGACCTTCTAATTTTCCTAGCTGTTTTTAGTATCTGTTCTGGGTCTAAAACACCCAACTGAAAAGGTGAACTAGGTATGTTTCTTTTTCCAACTCCCTCAGTAGCCACTATGAAATACTGGTGAAAAGTAGTCTTTAAGATTTGTTGGTTTAAGTTCACCTCTTACAACCAGTGAAATGATAAGTATCCCAGGGAAAAATAGGTTTTCAACTTCATTCCCTGGCAACGACACCAAAGATGTTAGTGCCAGAAATTGTTCCTAGACTACAAGAGAACAAGACAACACAATCTCAATAATCACAATAAAGTAAGATAGGGTTTTTAGGGTTTTCAAGATTTTTGGTTGGGTAGTTTGAAGACAAGAGAGAAAACATTCATAAAACCAAAGTAAACAATAAATCATGAGTGTTTGGATGACTAATATGTATAACACTTAAACCATAATCCAACAAAAAACACAATACTGAATTTCACCCACAGTTAGCAAGCATTCCAAGCATAAAAACATTAAACAAGAAATGAATATACCATCTGAGTAATTAACACAAATTATAAATGAAACCAATCAATAATCTAAAGGGCATATAGTGCATATATTTCATAGTTCAGTCTTGAAAAAATACATAAGATTTTTTACTTAACTCATAAACAAAGCCTGCTAGCCTCCCCCTGTCAGCAAAAAATTGAACCATTTGTCTTCTTTCAGACTTACATTTATCCTATTCTTCAAAATCGGTTGAATAACTGAACCCTAACTGTTTTAAGACTACCTATCGAATAGTTCAATCTAAATTATGCTTACAAAAATAAAATAACTTTTCAAAATTAACTAATAACTGATTTTCTTGACTAACTTTACAAATCTTTAACTGCTTCAACTAGTAAAGAAATTCCTTCCAAGGCTTGAGATTTCCTTCTCACCTTCAATTGGTTTGTATCCATGTCTGCAATCCTCCTTGTTAGCTCTTCATTATGTTGTTGCAGGTCCTGGATGGTTTGCTTTAACTCTATGAACTGAATTTCTGTTTGCCTTTTCCTTTTAAGTGCTTCTCTAGAAACTATAATCAACTCCTGGTAATGACTGTTAACTTCCTCCAAATCTTCTATAAGTATCATGTTTGCAGTGAATAGCCCATAATTAGCTTCATGCATATATCCAATCTGATACTTGTATTGCTTAATCCTTCTTTGTAGATTTTCTTTTTCAGAATCAATACATTTGTCTCCTACTATTGTTTGCATCCCTTTTGGTGTCCATGGGATTTTCATTATTTTATAGATTTCTTCATCTTCATTCACAACTTTTGTGGAGGTCACAGGAAACTTTGGATTTTCTTCATTTTCAGCATTGCAGGGAACTTCTTCTTTAACCATCTCCTTCTTCTCTAAATAGGAACTTTTTACCTCACTTTGTTGCTATTCTTGGAACATTTGATTTTGAATCTCCAGAAATATATTAGAGATCTTGGTATCAGTCATGACATATTTTCCTTTTGATTCTATTGGTTTTTTACCTTTATTTCCATCTTCACTATCATGCAATTTTTCTTCAAATGATGAATCCTCTATCACTGTAACCTTTTCTTTAACCAATTTGGGATTCAATATATTTTTCATGTTTAATCTAAGTTTGTTCTTCGGCATTGTTTTAGGTCTCCAGACTGCTGAAATCTGTCCCAACATCTTCATAGGCTTTCCTTGATGAGTTATCGAGGCAAATTCAACAACCTTCATTTTTTTCCTTCTTAACACTGTTTCCTCATTACAATGAGTGTGAACTTCTTGCTCAGTGCAAACCCTAGATTCATTAGTAACACAAATTCTAGCCTCATCAAATAAGTATTTTTCATCCTCCTCTGATAGTATTTTAATAGGTCTTTGCTTTTGCTCCTCAATATGTTGTTTTACATTTTGAATTGATTCTACAGGTAAAACATCTACAACATGCTCAGCATCTTTAATTTCTTACTATAAAATCTTGTTATCCTCATCATTAACTCGCTGCTCAAATTCAAAGTTTTTATTTTTCTGTTTTGAAGCTTCTTCTGGTTTATCATTTTCTTCACCCTTGACTGTTATGTTTTTTCTAAGATTCTTAATCAGAGTTTGACCTTTATATACTTGTCTTCACTGAGATTGTTCCTCCTAATCAGTCTTGAAACCTGACAAAAAAATGAAATACTCCCAAGTATTCTCCCTTTTCTACAATACAGTACTTATGATGTGTCACGTCATGGACCCTCCGACCGGCGAAGAGGACGCTATGAACACCAAAACAAACAGGAAAACAACCCCATGAACATGGACAAATAGACAAAACATCAATGCTGAAATTAAAACAAGCTTATCATAATGCATAGAAAGATGCATAAACATACAAGCATACACAGATGCATAATTCCTCAACATTCAGCGGAAGCAAACATAAACATTCTAGCATTCACATGTTCATCATAATTCATGGAATAGTAGATTAAATTGCAGAGATGAAATAACAGTAGTACTTATCTTTTGATGCAGAATTCTCCCGCAACCAGCTACGTCGCTGCAACGTTCCACCCAACCATAGGCCAGCGTGCTCATCAATCTCTCAGCAACACTACCACCCCTGAGTTGGGCATGATTCCTTAAGGAATAAGGGTCAATGCAGGCTTACACATAGCCAAGGTTCACAAAGCAGCAAACCAACATAGTTGGGATTCACCAAGTCATCAAGGAGCTAGGAAAGGCTAATGCTAAGCTGGTGGCCACAACACCAGCCTTCTCAAGAATACACAGCCTCTAATCCCACTCACAATAGTCTGAAGACCAACCACTGCATACCTAGCAACACAATCCCTTCACATCCCTGTGAAGAAGGCAAGACAACCAGGGATAATCCCCAACCAACAGGTGAGACACAGCTCTAGTCCACAAGACAGCTTGGAGTTGTTCTTGGCCCTAGCGTGGCCAAAAAAACTCAACAACAACCAAACCAGGCTGCATCAACAGCCCAAACTCACAATGAAAATGATAGCAGCTATACACAGTCCCAAAGCAGGGAGGAAGATGCAGCCAACAGATGGGGAAACCAACTATTGTCCCAAATCCAAGAGCCCACGGCACACGATGAAAACTATGGCGATGAGTGCACAAAGGAAAAGACACAGTCCAAAGTGGAAGAAGGAAACACGCACTGTCCGAAATGGAAGAAGGACGTTGGACTCTCAACAGCACCCAAACATCGTGCGAAGAACAACAGTGACCCAATAACATGGGTGAAACCAACAACAAGCAGAAATTGTGGATTAAGACCACGGCTATGAAATATACCAGCAGAAATCAGGCCCTTAAGGCCGTTCTAACTTCTCGCTGTGTGCACAACCAGATAAGACCCACGACTGGTGTGTGAGGAGCATAGAACAAGAATCCCAACCTGCACGAGGATGAACAACACGTCTCTCTACATGAGGCGAATAGACAATGGCCTAAGCGTGTGGATGAACAGACCCCTATGAGGAATGGACAGACCATCGAGGGAATGTGCAGTGGGGAGAAAAAATGGAGAATATGGCCTTGTGGAGGTTGCTTCCAACATGAGGTCAACTCGCTGGTGGAGTGTGCGTGTGGGCAAGGGCTGATATCCTGCCACACTCCACTACCCACCATAACTGCCCCAACTACCTCAAAAAAAACAATAAAGAGGTTGGATGAGACAAGGAATATGGAAAATCAAAACAAGGTGGAAGCATATGGGTTTTCCCCCCCATATACCAAGGTTGACATCCCCCACCACTACTACATTTCGACCAAAAATTCGACGGCCGTATTGTCGGATTTTCGACACTTCCTTGTCACATGTACGACACTATGATTTTTTTTAAGTGTCAGTGGAGTGTCGTCGGTTATCCGACATCTTTCTAATCCGTCGGTTAAGCGACACCTCATTTTATCATCAGTTATATGCAAGTGTCAGATAAGCGACATGAAGAACCATTGGTTAAGCAACATAGATAAAGAAGAAGCGTCGGTTAAGTGACATGAAGAACCGTGGGTTAAGCGACGCTTAAAAAGATTAAGCCTCAGATAAGCGACATGAAGAACTGTCGCTTAAACGACGTATATAAAGAGTAAGATTCGGATAAGCGACATGAAGAACCATTGCTTAAGAGATGGATATAAATATTAAGCATCGGATAAGTGACATGGAGAACCATCGCTTAAGCGACGGATATAAATAGTAAGCGTCGGATAAGCGACATGGAGAACCGTCGCTTAAGTGACAGCAGTGAATTTTTTTTTTTTTTAAATACCTTCAAATTGGGTATATTTATAACAGGGGTAGATTCCAAAATGTTGGGATTCTAGTCATACATGAAATAAAAATGCAACTAATAAATAGTCTCACAACTGATAGGAAACATAATTCCACCATGAAAGCTAGGCGACGCAATTGATTTGCATAAACCATTCCATTAGTGAAGAAAAGTATTATACATGGCAGAAACTGAAGTAAATGGTTACTGAACATTAAT